>CM053770.1:457244309-457312862 GCA_028658325.1 Potorous gilbertii
TCCCTTTTCTGGGCATTTTCACAGTCAGTTACTTGACTTCTGAGATTCCTCTCCACCCCTGATTTGCCTCCAGATCCACCCAGCTAGTGCTTGGGGTCTGAGATTCAAATGCTGCTTCCCAGCCTCAGGGCTTTCGGCAGTGGCGGGGCTGCTATTCAGTATGAGATTAAATTCTGGTGCTCAGGTGGGGACAGGGCTTCTATTCAGTGTGAGATTAAGTTGAGCTGCTCAGGTTGCGGGCAAGGCCACCTCACAGGGCTCAGTTCCCTCAGGGGGTTTATGTGGAGACTTTCAACAATGGATCTGAGCTCCTGCCTGCTTTGGGAGCCCCTGTCCTCTGCAGCCTCAGCTGCTGCCTTCCGAGGGGGCCTGAGTTATGGAGACACCCTGCACCCATTTTGGCCAGCCAAACAGGCTCTCTCACTGACCTTTGGTGTCTGTGGGTGGAGGGACCTATGCGGCTGCTGGAGATTCTGTCCCTGAAGCCTGCTTGGATCTGCTCCTCTTGGTGCCACATGGCCAAGATAGGGTTGGGCTCTGTTCTGGGTCCGGTGCATGACAGACCTTTGGTGTTGGTTTTTCAGGGCTCTCGGGAACAGAAATTTCCTCCACTCCATGGTTGTGTGGCTTCCGCTGCTCCAGAATTTGTTGGGAGTTCTTCTTTACAGGTATTTTATGGGCTGTGGGTTAGGAGCTAGCATATGTGAATCTTTCTACTCCACCATCTTGGCTCCTCCCCCTGCTCTCTAAGCTTTGAAAAACATCTTTACATGTATTATCTCGCTTGGTTCTCAGCAACAGTCCTGTAAGATGTGATCAGTTCTACTGTTATCCCCAATTTACAGATGAGTTAATGAAGGCAAAGAAAAACTAATTGTCTTAATGCATGTGAGGTAGGATTCAAACTCATGTATTTCTGTCACCAAGTCTAATGCTCTGTCATCTACACCACAGGTATCAAACACATGTCTACAAGCTTTAATATACTCCTGAGTGTAGCAGAACCAGATTAAAAAGTAATTGGAAAACATTTAACAAAATAAATAAAAATACAATGAATATGGATAACGTTAATATGTGGGTCTCTAAATCAATATGTAGCCTGCAGGGATCTTTATGCAGTAGAAGATATGATCTCTGTTAACCCATAGTAGGGGTATGGAGATTAGCAAGAAGCTAGGACATAAGAAAGAGGCATAGGCAACTTCCTGTCATATCCACCAGAGGAAGGTCTAATATAAACCGTTGATTCTGATGTGAGTTGCCAATTAGGTGAATGGGGTGGAGACCAACATTTCCAGGGGTTTATATACTGCAAGGCTCCTGCTCCTATAAGGTCCAAACCAGAATCCAAAACCAAAAGTCAACCTAAGTAAATCCTATATTTCATTCTCAGCAACCAGTGTCAGGGGGTGGGTATGGAGGTTTGGCTCACCAAACTTAGTTTAGGATCAGAGAATGAGGACTCTAGAAGTATCAATACTGAATCTCCTGCAGGCAAGCTATAGGTAGCATGGGGCAGCTTAATCTTTGTATGACTCAACCTGTCTCCCTAAGTGAACTTTGACTTATTATGGTGATCTGGGATGTCCATCACATTTGCCATATTCTAGACTGTTGTCATGGTCATAGCCTGTCTACAGGGCTTTGTCTTGACTGCTGTAGCAGTGGATGTGCTTATCTTCTCATGACTAACTTTTTGGAAAACAGAATGATTGCTCCCTAGCTCCTCTTTCTCTTTTACTTTCTGGTCTTTTCTTTTCTGGGTTGCCAACATGTGGCCCAGAAATGCCTTTGAATTCTTGCCAGAGACTATCCCTGCAACCCCACCTTTCTTTCTCTCTCTTTTTTGTCTTTCTCTATCTTTCTCTGCCTCTCTTATTCTGTCTCTGACTCTTTCTGTCCTTTACATTCTAACGAGGGTGCAAAGAAAATATAAAGTTAATATAGATAAATAAGCATGAATAAAGAAACACAAAGTAAATTCAGGGAGACAGAACAGAAAAAAAATCTGGATGGCACATGACAAGGCCTTGAGTAGGAGGTGGCAAAAATTGCTCTTTGAGTGCAGTTAGGGATTACAAAATGTGGAGGAGAAGAGGAAAATCTTTCCAAGTCTGGGGGATAGACTAGAAGTGGGAAGCTGTGTGCTCAGTACCTAGTAGGTATGACACACCTCACTCCTACTATGCCTCTAAACTAGAATGCTATTATTTTTCTTCAAAAGAAATGAAACATCTCAACTATTTCCATTTATTTTTCACAGCATTTCACAAAATGCGCTGCTATCAACTTACTTGTATGTAGAGTCAGGGCAACTTGCATACAGAGAAGAATGAGCACATTAGGACCTCTATGAACCAAAAGGAAATTTCATTCTTCCCCAAGGACTTGGAAGAACGATTTTTTACCTCGAATAGTTGTTTTCTCCCCTTGGAGACTATATTGCTCATCTTGGCTCAAGGTCAGCAGCAACAACTCGTGCTGCCCTGATGTAATATCTTTCTTCTTTCATTGCTCTCCAACTGCTTCTTCCTCACATTAATCTGGAAAACATACCTGAATGGTAGATAAGTAACAAGGACAGGTATTCTTAATTTAAGAAATTGTCTTTGGGAGATAAATAGAAAAGATTGAGAGGGAAAGGAAGAATTAAGAAAGAATGAGATTGAGATTGACTCAAAGTCACAGATCACTTTAACTCAATTATTTGTTAAGCATCTTAAATCGTTAGGCACTAGGATACAAAAATAAAAGCCGAACATTCCCCTCAAGGAGACGATATTCTACTGTAGGTACACAAGCAAATGGAGACAAAGAAATGCAAAATCATTTCAAGAAGGAGAGAGTGATAATGATTGTGTAGGGTCAGGGAAGGCTTCGGCCAATCAGCAAAAGGCCGCTGAGTAAGACACCAATGGCAATTTTGCAGAGAGAAGCTTGAGTTGAAGCGTCAAGTTAGAAGTCAAAGTGCAAAGAGTTAAGAGAAAGTGAGACAAAATGAAGTGAAAGCCGTAAAAAGCAGGGATATATCAGATGATGGCTAATAATAGGGATAAATGAATCGACGGAAGATTTTTTTGAGGATGGGGAGAAGTGGGTATATTTGGAGGCAGTAGGGAAGAAGCAGTAGATAGTGCAAGATTGAACATTAGTAAGAGAGAAGGGATAATAAGAGGTGGAAATCTAGTGGAGAAGATAGAATAATTTGGAATCATTTGTGCTTATGGAGGGATTAGTCTTACAAGGAGAAAAGTTATCTCTTCCTGCGCGATGGAGTGGCAGAAAGTATCTGGATGACATGAGATGAGGAAGAGAGAAGAGGGAATTCTTGGTGAATGACCTCAATTATTATTTTTTTTTTAGTGAAAAATAATAAAAATTTCAGTTGAGAGTATAGGAGAAGGAGGCATTAAACAGAGTTTGGAAAGAGATGAAAATGTTCCAAAAAGGTACTGTGGTGAATGACATAGCAAATCTATAAGGGAAATGTTAAAGGTTTGCCTTGCAACAGTGAGAGCCTGGTTGAGACTACCTAACATAAATTTCACATAGAAAGTAGTACCTGGACTATCTAGGCTTTGAAGGAAGCTAGGGGATCTATGAAGCAGAGATGAGAAGGAGCATACATAGGATACCACATGTGCAAATATAATGGAAGCAAGAAATGAAACATCATGCTTGAAGAACAGCTGGTAAATCAGTTTAACTGTAAAGGAGACTGGACAAAAGGAAATCATAAGAAGAAATATTCTCCTACCCAAATAGCTGGCAATAGACCTTTAATGCAAAAACAAGTAACTCTCTCAATCCCCAAGAGAATATGATATGTATCACTACAAATCACTGCTATCAACTCTCCTTAGCCTGGTGCTTGGCAAGACTGTAAATTCAGTGGTAAAGCTGGAAATTTAAACTTGGTCTATCCATTTGGAAATTGAACCTTTGTCTATCCATTTACCTCTAAAAATATGCTTGGTATTTTCTTATTTGTAACACTCCTTTCTCCCCACTTGCATTTTGGAAAGTGTTTTAACAACTAACTCTTGAGAAAAGTATACCTAACACACTTTTAAGTTTGATCTGCATTATTACAATTTTCTCTACATTTTTCTTAGGTCTAGACAATCAATAGAACAACAAAGCAAGCCTCAATTTGTAGCATTTGCTTATTTTTGGTGGTATAAATGCTCATACTGAAAATTTAACAACCAGTGAGAACTGGTTTGAGTTGACTCCAGGATGATCTCTGTGATGAATTTTCTCTCTCCCCCCACCCCTGCAACTGCAACTCCTATTAGCCAACCCCTTCAAAAGTCATCCTTTGACTTGGTACACACAAGTGAAAGGCCCCATGGCATTTGAAAAAGACTTTATTTTGCTGCATTTAGGCAATGGCCTTGACTAGCTATAGATATAAAAAGGGGGAAAAAGCTAAAGAGAATATTATTTTTCTATTAAAAGGGTTCCTAGCATTAACTTGGAAGTTCACGACACCACTTGGAGCTCAAGGTAGAAACTGGAATAATATGAAATGAATGGAAATTGTCTGACAATAAAGCGGGAAGTGATGATCAGCAGTAAAAGTTTGTCCCTGAAAAGTTTTACAGCATCTCCACTGCTGGAGGGAACAGTAATTTTAAGACAGTTATGAGCCTAAAAAAAGCAATAATGTTGAAGTCTGAGTTGGTTTGTATGGAATGGTATTATTTGGTTTAAAACTATAGAATGAATTTATGACCTGGACAAAAGAGAAAGACTAACCTGGCTGCAGTGATAATTCAAAATGGACATGGAGGTGCATATTCTCATGTAGATGTAGCATCTTATATTAGTAGGTTGTTGGTAAAGAGAGTCTAGTAAAGGGGAAGGGGGCAGCTAAATGGCACAATGGATGGAGCACCAGGCCTGGAATTAGGAAGACCTGAGTTCAAATGTGATCTTATATGTTAACTAGCTGTGTGACCTTGGGCAAGTCACTTACTCCTGTTTGTCTCAGCTCCTTATTTGTAAAATGAGCTGGAGAAGGAAATGACAAACAACTCCAATATTTTTGCCAAGAAAATCCCAAATGGGGTCATAAAGATATGACTGAAAATGACTAATATATCAAAGGGGAAAATGAGAATCAAAACCTAGTGGACACCAAACACCTTCCCAGACACTATCCTCATATTGCATTTTGATATGCTGTCCTTCTCTCTTATCTCCCTTACTAGACAGTAAACTCCATGAAGACAGGGAACGGTTTTTATTTTTTGAGATTTTTTAAAAATTTATTTTATTCTGAACTTCAGAAATAAAACAAACATTTCCATAACATAGTAGAATAGAAAAAGAAAAGATAACATATGAAACTACAAATCTATTATATACAACTTGCTATCCCTTTTAAATATATAATAAAGTTATCATGTAATTTTCTTCTGCTCCATATCAATCATCCACACCCAGTTTCTATCATAATACATTACAAATAGCAGATGTTGGATAAGTATTTGTAAAATACATGTGTGAATGATTAAAATATTTGACATCATTGAATAAAGGAGTACCCACTCACCCAGGGAGTATTTTCATTTTTTAAAAGGAATTTTTCATCATGATTAATATGAAAATATGTTTAATATAAATGTATAGGTAGAGCTTTTATCCTTTTCATGCCATCTTGGGAATGGGGGAAGAGAAGGAAGGGGAGAAAATTTAAAACTCAAAATCTTATGGAAGTGAATGTTGAAAATTAAAATTGAATAAATAATATAAAAAAGGAATTTTTATCTAAATTTCTAATTGACAGAATGTCTGGGAGAGACAGTTTGGAATAAACTTTGGAATAAAGTTTGGAATAAATCCCCCTCTTGTGCTGTTTTCCTATTATGGCCACCTTTACTTACTGGAACAGAGGATAAAATAAAAACTCAGAATTGCAGGCATTGACAATCCAACCCTTCACTTATTTCACTTTTGTAAATGTAAGCTGACTAGTCTGATGTGTTGATGTGTTGATGTCTGCAGTGTTAAACAAACATTAGCAATTTTGTTATTTCTGACAGATATGTGTAAGATATTTTCCTATAAGGCATTTCCCTGTAATATTTTAGTGCATAACATGGGCAGAAAGAATATTTCTGTATAAAGAAAAAAATAAATTTAAATCAACGGGAAAAGAATGTAAAGTATTACCTCTGTTATAGATGATCTTTTTGATGTCTGAAAGGAGTGAGAAGAAAGCTTGGTTTAATAAAACTGATAAAATAGAGGGATGCATAAAAACAGTTTTCAGGTGGAATTTGATCAGTTTTGGAGAGAAAAATGAACTGTGGCATGAATATGATGAAAAATCACCTTGTAAACCATGTAGGATGATGCCTTGTTTGTATATTACCATTTTAATGCTTTACAAGGCTCAGAGAAAGAACTCCTTAACTCCTTTTTGAACCATTTCTACCACTACCATCTCTACTCCTACTTGCTGCCTTTGGCTACCAATATCTCTGCAGACCACATAGTCAGATTTTCTTTGGTTTGTCCACTTGCTTTAGTGATTGTGGGACCTTTTCATTTTTAATCATGTGCTGATTAAATAGCCTACATCTGTCACAGCTGTTGTCCCCTCTCTCGATCACTTGATAGGAAACACAACACATTTTAGGAATGAAAGGTAGATATGCATAAACCTTCTTGCATCATTTAAGAAAGTCACTGAGCATTTTCCAAATCATTTTTCTCCTTTGTGTACTCTTCCTCACATAGAGTATTATCTCACATTCTCTGTGAAATAATAATAATTCACTCTTTTATAACTCTTAAAAAGCACCTCTTCACTATAATGTATAAAGATTTCAAATATCATTGTCTTCATTTTATAGATGAGAACATTCAAAGTCTAAGGAATATGTAATTTTTTTTTCAGGATTATTTAGTCAATAAATGTCTGAGGTAAAATCTGTAAAACCAGATTTCCCAACTCCCAAACTCTTTCCACTATGCCACATTGTCTATCAGTTCATAAAAATCAAATAAATGTTAAACATTCAATAAATATTTGCTGACAAACTGTTAGTTGAATATACTTTCTTTGTAGTCCTTTGGTGTCAATCCAAACCTGTGTTCAATACAGCTTCCCTTATGATCATTAGCTTATTTATGAGGATGTATCACAGAGTGATGGTGGTGTCTCAATGCACATCAATTACACAAGTGTCTGCTGAAAAGCTCGTTGGCCCTTCTGAGTATTTCTGAAAGGTTGTTCCATCTGCCAGTGCTTGGACCATGCTGTAGGGAGCTCTATGGGGTTATCTTTTGGCATTACAAATAATATCATTTTATCAGGGTAATTAAGTGCTGAGACAACTCTAGATTTGTTGACTAGTAACAGCTGAGGGGGCCATTGCATGATCATTCAATAAGGATTTGTGTGATTATATAATTTCCTGTGGCATTGAAGATGCTGGGAGGAAGAACTAGCTCATAGTTCATTGTTATTTCTATGGGTTTAAACCAGGCAGGGTTGGATTTTGGTTCCAGACACAGAAATTCAAGGCCTTTAAAGGGAATTGTTATTTAGCACAGAAACTTGGTTGGTTCAGTGTGCAATGTTAAGAAAAAAAACAGATTCAGAATTCCTTTAATGACCTTTCAATCTTATATTTAAAAGAGCAGGCAGTGGGTTACCCCTCATGATCCCATGGACCATAGCATACCAGTATTATTGATGGGGTTTTCTTGGCAAGAATACCAGAGCGGTTTTGCTATTTCCTTCTCCAGTGGATTAAGGCAAACAGAGGTTAAGTGACTTACCCAGGGTTGCACATCCAGTAAGTATGTGAGGCTAGATTTGAACTCATGTCATCCTGACTCCAAACCCAAAACTCACAATGTAACGACACTACATTGTAGTAGTCAAGGAAACTCAGTTAGCTATCTCAGATTCCTTACATAGGGATCATGTATGTTGAAGCAATGTAGTTCATAGATTCAAACCTGGAAGGGACCCTAGAGGCCATTAGGATAACCCTTCATTTTGAAAATGAAAAACTGAGGCCCAGAGAGCTCAGCGGACTTGCACAACCAGTAAGTAGCTAAGATGACTTGAACCAAAGTCTTTCTGATTTCAAGACTAACCTTCTATCTACAATTCTAAGTTACCTTTCTCAGGTGTGCAGGGCATCTGTATGGGAGGAGCATGTCATCTGAAGAAGAAACACACCTCTGATGCTAACAAGCCTCTAAAGTCTCATATCTCATCTTGTTGTCCCTTGTCTGACATTCCACATGTCTATGAGTCTTAGGTCCTCTCTACCTGGTCTTTGGCCAGAGTCACCATGATAAAAGTGCTATCTTTGGAATTTGGAAGACCTGAGTTCAAATCCTGCCTCAGATACTTACTAGCCATGACACCTGGGCAAATAACTTTGACAAACAGCATACAAAAACCAGCTACATTTTCAGAAAAAATACAATCATTTTAAATCACTTGGCTTTTCTAAAACCTAGTATTGGAAATGAAAGTTCTGATGGGATAAAGGTTATAAGGGATCATGTGGGAACTTAGCACTGTAGGAGTGAGTGATGGCCACAATGCAAGAGGAACACAGAGAGAAGCATGAGGTTACTGAGTTCCTGAGCAAGACAAAGGAAAGAGACTTCCAGGAGCTGGAAGGTCAGGAAAGGCACCATGAATGTATGTTTCAAATAAAAACCGTGTTCAGGGATAGTTTATGCCTCATTTGTCTACCTAATTATATCCTATTTCACTATTCTTCTGGCTACATTATTAATCCATTTCATTCTTCCCTATTCTCTTATTGATGTCCTGGATGTAGGATGTTCAGGAAAGACTAGTACCCATGGCATAAGGGCTGATGAGCGCTATTCAGGGCTGCTTTCCACTTTTGGTGTCTACCTGCTTCACTCAACTCTCACTTATGGTTTTAAAAGGCTGTAGTATGCACACTACCCACACTGTTTTAGTAGACAGACTAAGTCAGGTTGAGGGTAACCATGGAGTCTCAACTCCTTTGGTGAGTTAGGAAGTGTCTACCCCAAGCACGTGAAGATTTACCCTGGCAGAATGGGTAGATGAGAACAATTTGTTCTAATGGTCATTCTTGAAGGCAGCTGAAGCAGGTGCTATGGGCCACTTCAAGCTCAGCTGACAAAGAAGATGTCAAGGTTGTCCATTGAATCCTGAGTCATCACCATTTGTCTTGACTTCTGTCTGGCCACTGGACTTCAATGACTGTGGAAAGAGAAAGTGAGGCTGACAACTTCATGTAACTCTGCCTCACTTAAATCCAGTTTATTCACAAGTCAAAAGATACAGCCTATACCATTTTACCATTTTTACCTACCTACCTACCTATGATGACAGGTAAGTGATAAAACAGCAGGTGCAGATACACTGGAAGCTAATGTCACAATTTTGCAGGCAGGTTGCCCAGGTCA
Organism: Potorous gilbertii; assembly: GCA_028658325.1. Lineage (NCBI taxonomy): Eukaryota > Metazoa > Chordata > Mammalia > Diprotodontia > Potoroidae > Potorous > Potorous gilbertii. Next base: position 457,253,757 of record CM053770.1, read on the forward strand.
TAGGGCCATTTTCTCACTGGCCTGAAGCAACAGTGGAATTTGACATTCCCTTGGATATGTAATTAAATTTTTTTAGGCCCACCCTACTCACCTCCTGCATGAGGAAGGGGTTAGAAAAAGTGCCCTAAAAATTGCTTCACTTAACCTTGACCTGCTTGCTGTGGCAAGCAGATGATTCTCAACTTGCAGACAAAGCACCAGAAATGTACTAAAATTTTTCCAAGGATGATTCCACTCACCATTAGCACATGGAATGTACACACACTGTAGACAATATGAAATCCAGTAGATCTGAAAACAAATAGGTCTTGTTGTGAGAGATCTTAGCAGATATATCCAAATAATAGTTCTGAGTGAAACAAGGCTGGCAAATGAAGGCCAGTTTGCCAGAGCTGGAGCTGGATGCATGTTTTTCTGGAGTGGTTATGGTGCTGGGGAGTTCTGTGAAACTGGCATAGGTTTTGCAATCAGAACTAATCTAGTCAACAAGCTTGTATGCCTGCCAAAAGGAGTGAATAACAGACTCATGACAATGTGATTACTACATGTAAGAAAACTCCATGCCACCATCCTCAATGCATATGCTCCCACTGTGATGAACCCTAATGAGTTCAAAGAAAAAATTTATGAAGACCCAGAATCTCTCATCAATGATGTGCCAAAAGATGATAAGTTTATAATTCTGTGTACCTTTAATGCCAGAATAGACACAGCTTATCAGACCTGGCAAGGATTCCTTGGGAGAAAGGAGTTCAAAGCAATGGTTACCTACTACTGAAGACTTGTACATCTCATGAGCTCATCATCAACTCTGTCTTTTGTTTGTTTAAATGATAAAACTTCAGGGATGTCCCCTCACAGCAAATTTAGTTGGCATTTAATAGACTATGTCGTTGTAAGGAGAAGAGACAGACAGGATGTGAAAATGACAAAGGTGATGTGTGACACAGAGTGCTGGACCAATCATAGACTTAATCTTTTTAAGCTAAAGGCTCACATTCAACAAAACTGGTGGCCCCAAAGCATGACAACTACAAGAAGACTTAATGTCAATAGATTAGAGTACTTCTCTGAGCAGGAACTGTTTGCTATTTAGAGGGAAAGCTGAGCCAACATATGGTTGGCAACCATGGATCAGACAGGAACGAGCAGCTTTCAGAGATTTGGTGTACAGAAACACAATTACTTACCCTGTCCAACACACTTTCAAATATCAAGATTGGTTTGAAAAAAAATGATTGGGAAATTCAGAAGTGGCTAAATGAAAAATGAGAACTCCACAGAGCAGATAGTTCAACTGTCTCTAAGAAGTTAGTGTTTAACTCCATCAAAAATAAAGTGTAAGTGGAACTTAGAGAGATGCATGATTCTTGGCTCAATAGGGAGGAAGAAATTCAGTTTTATGCTGCTAGTAACACCCCAAAGCAATTTTATGATGACCTAACGATTATTTATGGGCCAAAGAGCTATAGCACATCTCAGCTACTTGGAGCTAATGGAATCACATTAATTAGACACGATCCTGGAAAGTGGGCTGAACACTTCCAAAGTATTCTCAATAGACTGTCATCAATCAATGCTGAAGTCATTGACCTCATAGTGGAGGTCGAAGTCAATCTCTTTTTTGCTGAACTTCTGGCTGAAGAAAAGGTTTTAAATGCCATTAGATCTGTCTCATGTGGCAAAACAGCTGGTGCTGATTCTATTCTGGCTAAGATTTACAGGACAAGGGGTCCAGTCCTCATATGAAAGCTAACTGAAAATTTCCAGGTTATATGATAAGAGGAGGTTTTCTCCCAGATATTCAAGTATGCCTCCATTGTCCATCTCTGTAAAGGAAAGGGAAATAGGTTGTCCTGTGATTAACAAAAGGGGTAATGCTCTTTCTTAGACGTTATTGGCAAGACTCTTGTCAGAGTCGCTATTAATGGACTGATCCTTCACCTGGAAGATAGATGTCTATCTGAGAGAAAGTGTGACTTCAGAAAAGTCCAAGGGACAGTGGATACGATGTTTGCTGCTTGACAAATCCAGGAGAAATGCTAGGAGCAGAACAGAGGTCTGTGTACAATGTTCACCAATTTAATCAAGGTCTTTGATACTGCCAATCATGAGGGCCTATGGGAAATTTTGGCAAAATTTGGTTGCATGGAGAAGTTCATTAGTATTATACCTCAATTTCATGACAGCATGCTTGCCTAGGTTCTTGATAACGGACAGTGCTCTCATGTATTAACAGTCACCAGTGAAGTGAACAGAACTACTGTGTGCTTGCTCCCATGCTTTTTAGTATGATATTTTCTGTGATATTGTCAGACACTTTCAATGAAGGCAAAAATGGACCTTCAGTGAAGATGAAAATGACATTAAGTTTACCTACCTCACTGATGGTAAATTATTTTACTTGAAAAGGTTACAAGCAAAGGCTAAAGTGGAGACAGAGTTGCTGTGTGACTTTTGTTCCCAGATGATTATGCACTCAGTGCAGGCTCTGAGACTGAGATGTAACAAAATATAGATTGATTCTTTGCTGCTTCTGCTAATTTTGACCTAACAACATCAAGATGAGAGAGGTTCTTCACCAGCCAGTGCCATCTTTATGTGGTTTCCTCAGTTACAGCAAATGGAGAAATTTTGAAGGTTATGGATAAATTCACTTACTTTGGTAGCATACTTTCCAGAGATGTACATGCAGATAATTAGGTTGCTGCATACATTGCCAGAGCTGGCTCACTGTTTGGCAAGCTCTGAAGGAAAGTATGGGAGAGATGAAGCGTTAGACTGTCTACCAGACTGAAGGTCTACAGAGCTGTTATGCTGATCTCATTGTTTTATGCCTGTGAAACCTGGACAGTATGCTAGTGCCATGCCAGAAAACTGAATCACTTCTTTTTGAATTGTCTTTGGAAGATCCTAAAGAATACCTAACAAAATAAGGTGCCAGACACTGAAATACTTTCTCGAACTGAACTGCCAACATTTAAACTCTACTGCAGAGGGTGCAACTCTGATGGGATGGCCACTTTGTTCAAAGTATGTTTGCCTAAATGACTATTTTATGGAGAACTCAGACAAGGCAAATGCTCACATGGAGGTCAGAAGAAGTGATAAAAGGATACTCTCAAGGTGTCCCTAGAGAACTTTAGAATCCATTGTGTGACATAGGAGACAATGGCACAGGACCACCCATCATGGTGTGCCTGCATCAAAGAAGGAACTATACTCTATATACAAAGCAGATTTTACAGTAGTTCAAAAGAAATGTGAGATGCACAGATTTAGAGACAACTCCACTCAAAATGTTCATCTGGACTATTTGTGCCCAACTGCATTAGAGACATTCGAGCTTATACTGGTCTGATCAATCACAACTGGACACACTGGCCTATTTCCAGAACAGATAGTGTTTATTAACTATTTACCTACATGTGGTATTACAGCTATAACTAGCCCAAACTATACAGGTAATTTCAGTTGTAGCATGGGGGTAGAATGTAGAGAGTATTGTATCCCCTCATGGATACAATAACAGCATGAGGAGGTAGTTGTCTCCCAAAATTCCATCAAGGATTGTTGCACTCTGTTTCTACAGAGGTTTACCACACAAAGCCCAGTTGTCATGGAAGAATGTGTAGAAGTGTATTTTCAGCAAGAGATACTGCATGTTTTCTTCTCCAAGGTCAATGAGCTGGGACAAAATCCTATTTACCCCAGGCTAGTTATGGATCTGTATGGGCCAATGAATTAGCCCATGAAATATCTTTCCCTATAGGACCTTAGAAGATATTATATTAAATATTAGCAGCAAATATCATGTTTCAAAAAATCTTTTGCACCACAACATTAAATAAAATTAAAGATTTTTAAGAACTTTGGATTTTCACTAAAGTATGTGAAGATTGGACAAAAGTGACACCTAAAAGTCCCTTTCAATTCTGAGATTATTTGGATCTAACCAGTTTTCATTGCAGACAACAGAAGAACAGAAGTTTTGAAGACATAGCATTTGAAGTTGGATTCTGAAAGTAGCCTTGAGAAAATAATTACATCCTTTCTCTTCCATTCTCTTTTCTCTAAAAATGTAGAAGTTGGCCTATATCTTCATAATCATTAACAATTATGTATTAAGTGCTTACTTTGGGTCAAGCACTGTACTAAGTGCCCTTGAGAATTCATATTCTAATGATGGAGAGAATACACACAAAGAAAAACTTTGCACACACACGTTATCTATCCATCCATCCATCCATCCATCCATCTATCTGTCTGTCTGTCTGTCTATCTATCTATCTCAAGAGAGAATTGGAAGTAACTTCAGGGGGAAGGCACTAGCATGAATTGGGTGGGGTTTTGATCCCTTTATATTCTAAGAAATCTGTTCTACAACTGCAGAAAAAGAAAAAAAGTAACCCATGTTCGTTAATAAGCATACATGTCAAAACTAAAGTTTGGTGTCCCTGATTTGTGTGTTATGGATTGACTGGATTTTACCACACAAACATGGGCAGCATCTGTTTAAAGGGCACATCTTACAACTATTTTTGTGGTACCCCTGGGGAAAAGGATGAGATGAATAGGGATGAGTCAAAGCTAATTTCTTCTTATCTATCAGTAAATGCAATAGTTGCAATCCCTGCTCCTTTAGTACTTTATCATCAGGTGCCTGGATTAAGGAGTTCTAAAAAAAAGACCAATTAGATTATTGTTAGTAGTAGTACTTAAATTGTAAGCAATGTACCTTGTAAAGATTTTCTGGGGATAACAATTACATAAGGGTTTGCAAAATGTTTTGACTTTGTTGTGGAAATTACATAAAAGCATATCTGGAATAGTAAACAATGTATTGGCTACCCTCCCAAGTGCAAACAGCATTCAAGTATAAGTAAACATTAAATGATTCCTCAAAGCTAGTTTCATCCTGCCCACCGCTTCCAGATGCCTTAATGCCATATCCTCTTGGATTTTTCAGGAAAGCTTGAATAATAACAATGAACATTTATAGATCTCTTTAAGGTTTACAAATCTCTGTAACACTGATGTACTGGAAGCCATTAATGGATTCAAAATGGATCGCAAAGATATTTTATTCGTTTATTCAACACTGAGCCATAAATCAAATCACATATTTAATTGAGACAAAATGTGTGTATATTCATCCTTTGTTGCCAAAGGAGACCATACCATTAGAGAAATAATGACATGACTTGCACTTGACTTTGTTTTGAGTGAGGGAGGGCTATGCAGGTCACCAGCTCACTTTTCCTCCACAGCCATCTGAATCCAGTGACCAGATATTCATCAGGATAACTAAAGGTGACTTAGGATGAGGCAATTGAGGTTAAGTGACTTGTCCAAGGTCACACAGCTAGTGAGTGTCAAGTATCTGAGGTGAGATTTGAACTCAGGTCCTCCTGACTCCTACACTGGTGCTCTATCCATTGCACCACCTAGCTGCCCAATTGAGACAAAATAAACAGAGAGAAAATGTGCAACACAACCCCCAGCACCATCTTACAGAAATGAACATATTTTGTGAAAGATTCATGCGTCTGTGGGGAAAGGGAACAAATTCCCAGAAGATTCACAATCAGAGGTAAGGAGAGGTTTGGGGAGTCCATTTGTCTTCCATAACTAACACCTCTCCATTAGGTTTCAAATGTCCATAACTGATGCAATTTCTTGAAAAGTTTAAATGCCACCATCGAATGCAGAAAGCCCCACAGTCTCTAGGTATTGCAAGGCATTGAATCCTAGGAATCAAAGCAAGTTCTGAAGAATTTCTATCCTTTCCACTCTAAGTTTGTAATTAGGAGAATATGAATGGTTTTCTTCAATGTACTAAACAGAAATATTGAATATATTCCAGGTAGTCATTGCACATCTTTATCTTCCTCCTTTCTCTTTTTTATCATATTATATTTCTTAAGTTTTCTATAGATTTTTTCCTTAGCCAACCAAAATTATCCCTTTCAATCAAGGGTTGAGCAAAGCCAATTCATTTAGCAAATTCTAGGAAGGAGAAAAGTCCTAATTCTACCACCAAATGCAGAAATCTCCATAGTTTCCAGCTATTGCAATGCATTGAATTCAAGGACTCATAGCAAGGCCTCAGGAATTCCCATCCTTTCTGCTCTACATTGGTTCTTAGGAGAATAGGAAAGGTTTCCTTCAAAGTAACGCCACAGAAATGTTTCACATGGTTCAATTGGTTGGGGATCATCTTCATCTTTCTCCTTTATCTTCATCTTCTTCATTATATTGAGCTTCTTAAGTTTTCTGGGCACATTCTAAAAATGGAGGTTCTGTGAGGAGTCGACCTATCAGAGAAAGGAGTTTCAGGAGCTGAATTATTTTCTGGGTGAAAAGGCTACTTGAACAACATAGTGAAGTCATCTTTTAGAGTGAGAAGGTGGCTGTAAAATGATGGATAAAGAAGTCCGAAGAGTCAGGAATGGAGCTGGGAGACAAGTGAGGGCATGCAAATAAATCTTTAGAAAACACTGGAAATATTGGAGGAGAATGAGTAGAACTGGTCAAGTCTAACTTTCCTTTAAAGCAATACTGTCAAATTCACATAAAAACTGAGGTCACTAATCTGTATATAAGGATGCCTGTGTGCCACATATTGACAGTCTTAAAATGTGATATCTATGATTTACTGTATTTTTATTTATTTCTTAAATATTTTCCAATTACATTTTAATCTGTTTTTGGTAACACTTAGGAGTGTTGTGAGACACATGCAACCTGTGGTCCACCATGTTTGATACCTCTGCTTTCAAGCGCAAATCTTATATGCATTACACACATGATTTTTCAAATACTTGAGTTAGCCTTCTCATGCATCGCAGCCCTGCACCACTAGCTTCCTCTTCTCTAGGTTAAACATATGTGTATCCTATTTCCTCTAGTTTACTTATATCTTCTTAATTCATGTCAACTATGGATTGTCCTTTATTGTTTTATGATTTGAATTCAAGTTCATTCAATGCGATTAATGGAATTCCTACTTTTCATAACTGGACATCAACATGCTAAAATTCAGACCAAACTTTCATTTTGAATTTATTCAAATCTTCATATGTGAAGCTTATTTTCTATAAGTACCATATTTGTGGGTTTTACGTTTTAATTCATTTCATGACTTTTTTGTTTTACTGAAGACATTTGCCCATTTACATCTAGCATAGTGATTTTTTAAATCTTATATTTTCTTCAGGCAGTTTATCACCTTGCAATATGTATTTCCTTACTCTTATTTTTATTGTTAATCCAAACTTAAAATCACTCTAGACAAGAATTCCTCTGTATTATATTAATAATCACATTGATTTCTTTAGCTTGAAGATCCCTTTTATCAGTAACCTTAACTTTGTATTGAGATCACCTAGCCTGACTTTTTCCCCCTATGATTCTCTGAGACTTTCTAAAACATTTAGTAATTTAGATAATTCAGTAATGTGACAGTTTTCACATTTTATGAACAACTAATTGATGTATTTTGATTTTACAGGATCAAAGACTTAGCTCTATAGACTTCAGTGGTTATCTTGTTCTACCCTTTCATTTTACAGATGAGGAAACTGAGAACCTCAGAGGTTAAATTACTTCCCCAAGGTTACCTAGGTAGTTAGTAAAAGCAAGCATTTGAATTTTGCTCCTCTTTCTCCAAATTTAGAGTCTCTACAGGATACTTGGCATAAATTTCTAGCATGATTTGTTTTAAATACTTATCTTTTGAGTCAAGAAGACATTTGTTTTTGGAAGACTTCCTTGTGGTAGATACATCTCTATAAATTTTTCAAACTCTATTTACTTCTTTACAATTTACATCTGCCTTAATAGAGAATACTGAACTGATGAGTAGATAATTATAAGTATAGAACTCATTGTTCTTAAGGTTGCAAATGTTGCATTCTGGTTTCTCTGATTGTTCCTTGTCCTCATTGAAAAGTCCACTATGATCCTGGTTATTTTCACTGAGTAAGTGATTCCTGAATATCTGGCAGCTTGAAATATTTCTTCCTTATCAGAGTTTAGAGTTTAACTCTGTTGTGTCTAAATGTGTTAAATCTTAGGTTCTTACTTGTTAGGGTTTTATGGAATCTTTGTATTTATTTTTCAACTTTTGTCTAATCTGATACTTTTTTTTGATAATTTGTACTAATATAGTGTTAAAAATCTTTAAGAAGTACTCTATGAACTAAAAATAATGAACTAACATAAGCATAACAATATATAAAGAGAAAAGAGGATTGCACATAAAAATGTGAACTTGTTATATACAGTTAATTTTGTTTAAAGTATTTATTAAATTGAAAATAATAGGAACAAATAATAGGTATCTACAGAGTCACTGTGCTGACCTCATTGTTGTATGCCTGTGAAACCTGGACAGTATACTAGCTCCATGCCAGGAAACTGAATTGCTTCCATTTGAATTGTCTTAGGAAGAGCCTAAGACACTTGGGATCACTTGGTATAAGATACCAGACAGTGAGGTCCTATCTCAAACTCAACTGTCTAATGCGGACAGTGGAACTCCAATGGGCTAGCCATATTGCTTGAATGCCAAAGGCATGCTTGACAAAAGAACTATTTTGTAGAGAACTCACACAGGGCAAGCACTCACATGGTGGTTGGAAAAAGCAATATAAGGACACTCTCAAGGTCTCTTTTAAGAACTTTGAAATTGATTGTGTGATATGAGAGTGTATCTGTAAGCACTCCAACATACATAGGGGGGCCTGCTATCATAGGTTCTAAGATCTGCATTCACAAAAGGAAAACAACTTTCAAAGGCTTAACAATCACTTTACTCAATATATGTATCTCTCCTTTAACCAAGTACATATATCATTCAGTTAGTTCAGGGAGTCAGCACCCTGAATTTCAAAGAAAATACAGAGAAATCAAAGGATCAAGAGACATGGCTTCCTCTGCCTGACCACAATTCAGTAGACAGGTATAACTGTCTGACCATTGTTACCAGAGAGGGAAGCATAATATCTGGGTTCTCAGAGTCAGGGTGTTCCTTAGCAGCTTCCCAAAGTCTTCATCTGGCACTCAAACCTTCTTACCAAAAACTAAGCCCCAAAGTAAAACTTCAACTCAGAGTACTTACACTTTTACAGAGTATTTATACTTATACAGAGTATACATACCTTTTTTAGAGCTTTTTTAGAGGGTATTTGACCCAGTGCCTCAATAGAAAAAACAAAAGGTGCTTGGGACCCTCCTATAAAACAACTCCCCTAATCAAGTTTCTCACAATGGGCAGACCCATCAATGGGTGGGAAAGATCTTTAGTCACATTAAAATTGGTTGGTTGGTTGCTGTCTTTATTCTTGAAGAGGACCAAAATGATATCACCATGATAAAGTGAAGTTTCAGTGTATCCAGCTGTGGCTGATCAGAGCAATATGCGCTCCGATGGTTGGGCACAGATAGTCCATGTGAATGTTTGGGGAGGTTATTCCAAAATTGAGCATCCTGTGTTTACGTTGTGCTGTATCAATTCTGCTTTGCTCATAGAGTATAGCACTCTTTCTGATGTGGGCATGCCATGCTGAGCAGTCCTGTGCCAGTGTCTCCCATGTTGCACAGTCATCTTGAGAGAGACCCTGACAGTGTCCTTGTATCACCTCTTCTGACTACCATGTGATCACCTGTCCCACGTGAACTCTCCATAAAATAGTCTCAACATGACTAGCCCATTTAAGTTGCCCTCTCTGAAGCATAGTTTGAATGCCTGGCAGTTCGGCTCGAGCAAGGACTTCAGTATCTGGTATGTTATCTTGCCAGGTGATCCTCAGAATCTTCCTAAGACAGTTCAAATGGAAGCAATTCGGTTTCTTGGAATGGCACTGACAGACTTTCCATGTTTCACAGGCATACAATAATGAGGTCAGCACAATGGCTTTGTAGACTTTCAGTTTGGTAGTCAGTCTAATACCTCTTCTCTCCCAAACTTTTCTTTGGAGCCTCCTGAACACTGAGCTAACTCTGGCAATGCGTGCATGAACCTCATCGTCAATGTGGACATCCCTGGAAAGTACACTACCAAAGTAAATGAACTTATCCACACATTCAAAACTTCTCCATTTGTTTTAACCAATGGTTCCACATGTGGATGGTGTGGAGGTGGTTGATGGAGCACTTGCATTTTCTTGGTGTTAATTCTTAGGCCAAAATTAGCACAGGCAGCAGAGAATTGATCCATACTTTGTTACATCTCAGCTTCAGAGGCTGTATTGAGTGCACAATCATCTGCAAACAGAAAATCATGCACCAACACTCCCTCCACTTTGATCTTGGCTTATAGCCTTTTCAAATTGAAGAACTTACCATCAGTACAGTAGTTGACTTTGATGCTGTGTTCATCCTCATTGAAAGCATTTGACAACAAGACAGAAACTATGATGCCAAAAAGCATGGGAGCAAGCATACAGACTTGGAAGGCACGAGAGCATTGTCCACTATCCAGAACCTGGGCAAACATGCCAGCATGAAACTGATGTACAATACTGATGAACTTCTCTGGGCAACCAAATTTTGACAAAATTCTCCATAAATCCTCATGACTAACAGTGTCATATCTACAAATGTTGTGTACAGACCTCTGTTCTGCTCCTGGCATTTCTCCTGGAGTTGTCAGACAGCAAACACCATATTGACTGTTCCTTCTGAAGCCACACTGGCTCTCAGATAGATGACCATCTTCCAGGTGAAGGATCAGCCTATTAAGGAGCCCTCTAGCAAGAAATCTGCCAGCAATGACTAAGAAAAAGACCCCCCTGTGCTTGTTGCAGGACAATCTATTCCCTTTATGGAAATGGACAATGGAGGCATCCTTGAACTCCTGGGAATAACCTCCTCTTGCCAGAACTGGAAAATTTCAGTCAGCTTTTGTATGAGCAGTGGTTCTCCTACCTTGTAAATCTCAGCTGGAATAGAATCAGTACCAGGTGCTTTGCCACATGAAAGGAGCCCAATGGCCTCAAAAACCTCTTCTGCTCTTGGAAGTTCAGCTAAGGAGGGATTGACTTCAACCTGAAGTAAACGGTCAATGGCCTCAGCATTGGTTGATGATGGTGTGTTGAGAACATTATGAAAGTGGTCAGCCCATCTCTCTGGGATCATGTCCTTATCACTAATCAATGTAGCTCCATCAGCACCGAGTAGTTGTGATACCCAATGGGTTTTTGGTCCATAAATAAATTATACATTAAAATAATTAACAATACAAATACATGTACCGTTTCTAGTTAAAGAAACTCTTGTTTCTGTGCTTTACTCCTTGTAAAAGCTCTTGGTTGATAAAGGCAAGATTCAGAGACACGAGTATACTAAAACAAAAACAGCAGAAGATCTTATTTTGATGGCCATCACCAGGAGACACTGGCAAAAGACCACTTAGCATGGCATGCCTACAACAGAGAAGGTGCTGTAATCTATGAATGAGACAGAATTGAGGTAGCTCAAAAGAAATATGAGATGCTCAAATTTAGGGAATTCACCCCAAATCTTCACATAGACTATTTCTGCCTGATCTGTGATAGAGCATTCCTGAGCTCCTATTGGTCTGATAAGCCATAGTCAGACACAATGTGACTTGACTCTTACATAGTGATGTCATTTTGGTCCTCTTCAAAAATGAAGGGCAACAACAAGCCAAGTTAGGTGGCTCAGTGGGCATGGCGCCAAGCCTGGAGTCTAGGAGGACCTGAGTTCAAATCTAACCTTGGACACTATCTGTGTGACTCTGGGCAAGTTCCTTAACTTTGTTTGACTCACTTTCCTCCTTTGTAAAATGAACTGGAGAAGGAAATGGCAAACCACTCCAGTATCTTTGCCACAAAAGTCCCAAATGGGACCATAAAGAGTCAGATACAACTAAACAAGAATAACAATAGAAATTTGATCTCTTTGTATATACTTCTGAACTTTTTTCTTTCTTCCTTCCCCCTCCCTCTCATCCTTCCTTCCTTCTTTTCACCCTTTCTTTCTTCTCCACTACTTCCTACTCACTTATATCTGTCTGTCTACCACTTGGTTCTTTTATTTTCTATATTTTCTTGAATGACAGTAATCTTAAATTGATGGAAGATGATATGTCCTTTAAGTCTGGCACTTGAAACTGCATGTTTAACACTAGTTTGCATAATTTAATTATTATTGAATGTGTGTATTTGTGGCTGCTTGTCATTATGTATAATTCTCTTTTTTCTGAAGTAAGCCTATAAATTTTTTTGAGTTTTGTCTTATACTCTTCATCATGATCATTCTTTATCATTTACTCAGGATATTTGTAGCCTTTTAAACTCTAATTTGATTAATTGCCACAACGAAAAAATATTTCAGATCCTTCTATTTGGTCTTACAACATTATTACCCCTGTGGATTCTTGCTAAGTATCTTTGAATGTGTATTTTACCCATTTGCAGGTAAAATCTGAGAGATTTTGTACTTTTTATTAAAATTAGTGTTGCCTCTGGTACTTTAATTTGAACAACCTGTATCTGGTACTTCAATGCACAAAAAACTCAGTATCTTTGCTCACTTTTGAGTTTTGCTTGATTTTTATTTTCTTTTGTACTTTTAATCATTTTCCTCCTCTTTGGTCTTTCTTTTTATTGTATTCTGTAGGTACAAAGGAATCTGACTTCCTTCAATCCTGCTAGCTCAGCATAGTCCCTAATTACCTTTAAAATTTTACTTGGTATCCATTAAAATAGCATCTGATCTCCATTAAAATGGATAGAAACAATAACTCTACTCATCTATTCAGTAAATATTTACTTAAGTGCTTAAGGTTATTCACTAAACTCAATAGCAATATAACAACATTTATTAAGAATCTGTTGTATACAAGGTGCGGTACTAGACACTACAGGTTACAAAAATCCAAATGGCTCCTTAATGTTCTACTGTTAACTCCAATAGAATGGAAACCCTTAAAGGCAGAAAAGGTTTCCATTTTTTTTTTCCTCTTTGTATCTCAGGAACCTAGCACATTAGAGGAGAATATGGAGGTATGGACATGAGCTTTTGTTTGAATCAAGTATTACTGTTAAAAATATTTCCTCTATCAGTATAGAACAGAATTTATTTTTCAAGGTACAGTCTTGGAGAATGGTTTGGGATCATTAAGAAATTAAATGACTTGTTCAAGGTTGTACAAGGTTGTGTCAAAGATGAGTAGCTAGAGTAAGACTCAGGACTTCTCTAGTCTAAGGATAGCTCTGTAACCCTTACTACAAGTTACCTGGCACATAGCACTTTTGAATTGAATTGAACTTATGGAAGGAAATAAATATTTAGTACTATTTAAAAACAACTGAGGAGTTCATTATTTGAAAAGTAATCAGTTCTCATTACAGATCAGTTGCTAAACTGAATTCAATTAGTTTTATGTTGACACTCCACCCGAACTGAAGTAAAGCAATATATTTCAGTCATTTCCCCCAAATATCCAATATTTTCATATTTTCTCCAAGAACTTATTTGGCATATGCATAGATGATTCTCCAAATGATCTTATAGCCACAAAAATAGAGGTATAACCATCAGTAGATGTGGATGGTCCCTTTTCAACATAATAGAGTCTATTAATTTCCTCGGCTATTCTCTTGCTCATTTCCCTGACCCCCTACCTTAAAATATCTGAAAAATAAACCTCTTATAGTCTTTGCACATATTTCACATATGTTCTAACACATATTGTATATACATTGACTGGTTCAACTGTTCTTACTGACTTACTCTTCTTTTGTGCCATTTTTCCTATTTCCTATATCATTTAAAGTAATGAGGTGTTAGAATCCAAATGTTGTGGTTTGACTGTCAACAGATATGAGAGTAAATCACTATGGAAATCTTGGCAGACCTACTCCATTTCATATCTGTTGACTTAGTTGAGACTCATGCCAGAATTTTTGTAGACTCATTTTCCCCTCCACTGCCTTTCACTATTTTGTGAATTGACACTATAATCTTCTGTCATGGTTCTATATAATGTTTTATAAATGAGATTTTATTCCAAACTGTGGTTGCACATGGCTTTTTTGTCTCTGTTTGGCAAAATGATCAAGTGTTTCCTGACTGAAGTAGTTGACAGGCTCTTTTGTCTTCCTCTTTAGGTTGGCTGCTTGACATCATTCAAACTTTTACCAAAATGGTGACAAAGCCACTATCTTTACTTCTATTCATTACCCTTTTACACCCATTCTTCATATAGCTGGGAACTAAAAGTTAAGGTTGTGGAGAGGAAGGTTTCAACTTTAAGTGTAGGTGTGAGAATATTTTTAAAGTTGGAATTCTTTAGATGGGGCCTATCTTGAAGAGTATTGGTTTCTCCCACACTGAAGATTTCCATGAGGGCGTTGGATGACCACTTACCGGTGACTACAAGTTGTTATAGTAATCCCTTCTAGCTTTGGAGTTCTGTAATTCCAACTTTTTAAAAAAATTGTAGAATTGTAGAATTTTTCATATCTTTGTTTTTTTGCATTACCTACAATTACCTACAATTTCCCTTTTTATCCCTGCTTTTCTCCCTCCCAGAAAACCATTCCTTATAATAAGATTTTTTTAAGAGAAAGAAAAGTTCAGCAAAACTAATCAGTATATTGGAAAAAAACCCCTACTAATGTTCATGGTTGCATGCTGGTAGACTGCCTTTCCCATACTTATGCAAAACACCAAGAGGAAATGTCTTCTTATATCTCATTAATACCAAACTTGCTCTTTTGCAATATTCAGTTTTGATTTTTTTGTGGTGCTTGTTCTTTTTATTTACATGGTAAAGTCATCTTTTTTTTTTTAACATCAACAGTGTCCTAGTAGTTCTGTATGACTGTGATCCTTGGCCCATAATTGTTTCTGAAGAATCAAAATTGTGTTGACTGAGTGGTTGGTGGAAAATCTTATATGGTGGACATAAGCAGTATATATACATTCTTTGTACATTGCAAAAGAATGTATGTCAATTATGATTTGAGCAATGGAACACATTGAGCCTAGGTTCTATATGAGAGGCCATGAAATGTTTGAAGACTTACAGCATGACCTCTGCTATTTTAGGTGCAAAATCTGTGTTAAGGTAGAATATGGACAACAATATTTTAGAATGAGAATGCCTTTGACCCACACTCATGGAGTGAAACCAATAAGACCACCAGATCCATTTAAATTTTGAAGCGTTATTGCCTAAGTTGGTTAATTCAGTTCTACATATAGTAGATACCCACTTTATGCAAGGCATTGTGTTACTTGCTGGGTTAATAATAATGGAATGCTTTGTAGAGTGATGTGTGTGTGTGTGTGTGTGTGTGTGTGTGTGTGTGTGTGTGTGTGTGTGTGTAATTTTATTTGCTCCTCACAACTCTGGGAGATAGGGGTTAATATTATCCCTAGTTTACGAGGAAACTGAGTTTGAGAGAAGTCATATGACCTGTTCATAGTGAGTGTCTGAGAACTTAAAATAAAACCTTAAAATGTATTTAAAAATGATACCCTCTCTGCTCTCTGAAAACCTCTAGTTTTATTCATGTGGTAAATTGCAGTTCATAAACAGCTATAGAAAGGCTCCAGAATTCTCTTTTTTCTTTCTGCTTAGTCTTGTGATGATGTTGACTGGGTATTGCCACTGAACTTCCCTGTAGGAAGGCTATAGCTATCCTGTTCAGTTGAATGTTATCAAAAGTCAAGATCATTCTGATAGATTCCCTCTGTGACGCATGTACTCCTCATCTACCTCGCTCACTTGTAAGGCAGGTACTAACATTTGTTTACTAGGTCTTTTCAATTGCCTCACTCAAACTGACTGCATGATGTTACACAAATTCCCTATTAAAGGCAGCATACTTTGTTTTGGTGGATGCCCTACAGGGTCTCTGTAGCCCCTCTGCCATAATCTCATTGGGGGCAGGCAATCAGCTTTGGCCTTGTAAAATTGTTTGTGCATCCCATAGAGACAGTCTCTCCTAGCCATTCAGTAATAGGATTGACATTCACACAGCTTTTATTACCCCAACCTCTGGGCGAAACATTTTGCACCAGAGGTAATAGTTGTTCTTGTACAAATAGACTGTGACTGCTTCTTAAATTTATTCAAGAAATACTTAAGTAATTAGGTTCTCCCAAGGTTGAGATAATAAACCTGTGTGACACTCAAAAAAAAAAAGCAGTATGATTGGGCCTCTGTATCCGTGGTAAATAGCAAACCCTGACACCTCAGGAGGAATCTTTGTTTCAGGAAACTAAAAAGGAAGAAAGAATGCTCTTAAAGTATAAAAATAATGACATACAGCTCTCAGCTGGGTTCTACTTCTAAGGAGGCATTTAGCACAGAGGTGCATTTGGGAATTGAGGAGGTCTTGATGAAATGAGAGCAAGATTTTTCATGGATATTTTGTTTTGAGGGTAGAATGACATGAATTCTCAAGTTTCTCTGCCTTATTGTGGATGATTCATAAAACTTACAGACTTACGGAATCTCCTTCAGAAAGAAAGTTATTTTATTTTTCTGTATCTCAATCCTTTAATTGTAGAAGAACAAATCATTCTATTCAATTCAACAGTGCCTAGAACATAGTAGGCACCTAATAAATGAATTTTGATTAATAGGAAATCTCTAAACCATGCTTGCATTTCTGTCTTAACCCTCAATTTCCCTATAACATCTGTGAAGGCAAGAATACTTAGGCCTTGTTCGTGTAAATTTCCTTTTTCATTCATGTTCCAGCATGGAATTCTGCCCATACTAGGAAATTAACATAAGATTGTTAGATATATGATTTTGTTAAAAGACCACTGATGACAGCTGGATTTGACATGAGGAAGACTTGGGCCTGAATTCCAGCTCAGAAGCTTAGTGTATGACTGGATAAATCAGTTAACATCTCTGAACCCCTGTTTCCTCATCCTTACAATGGGAAGGAGAGTACCTACTCTTCAGGGTTATGTAAGGATCAAATCAAATAATGGATAGAAAGAGTCTTGTTAACCTTAAAATTCTATGTAAATGTTAACTGTAAGTGCTTAATACAGAAAATGATGCAAGACTGAAGGAAATATAAAATTTAGATAATAACTTAGTCCTGACTTTATCAATTATTTGTTAAAGTTTGATTCATTTTATTCTGAACTTAAGCAATAAAACAAGCATTTCCATAACATAATAAAATAGAAAAAAAAAGATGATTGTACATGAAACTCCAAATCTATTAGGTACAACTTGTTATTCCTTTAAAATATATAATGAAGTTACCATATAAATTTTTTCTCCTTTATTTCCTGCCTTTCTCCATATCTCCACTCTAGAGATGACCACGATTATGCAAAAATATGTGTATGTGTGACTATATATGTGTGTGTACATATGCATATGTATGCATCTACATGTGTATATAACATATATGTGTAAAACCATTTTATACATACTTCTATTTATCATTTCTTTCTCTGGATTCAAATAGTGTATTCCTTCATAGGTCCTTTGAAGGTAATTTGGGTATTTATGGCACTCAAAAAGACTTATTCACTAAAACTTGTTCTTAAAATATATTGTTGCTATTGTATATATGCAAGGTTCTCTTGGTTCTGCTTATTTCACTTCTCATTATTTCCTGCAGATCTATCCATGTTCTTCTAAGATCATCAAACTTATCATTTCTTATAGCACAATGGTATTGCATCACAACCACATATCACAACCTGTTCAGCCATTCCCCAGTTGATGGGCATCCCTGCAATTTCCAGTTCTTTGCCACCACAAACTGAGCTGCTGTAAATATTTTTTAGAACATATAGGTACTTTTCCTTTTTCCCTAATCATCTTTGGCAGCAGATCTAGTAGTGATATTTATGGGTCAAAGGGTATAGGTAAGTTTAACAACTCTTTGGGCATAATTCTGGATTGCTTTCCAAAATGGTTGGATCAGTTCACAGTTCTACCAACAGTGAATTAGTGTCCCAAGTTTCCCACATCTCCTCCAAAACTTGTCACTTTTCGCTCCAATTATTTTAGCCAGTCTGATAGTTGTAAAGAGGATATCTCAAGGTTGTTTTTAATTGTATTTCTCTAATCATCAATGAATTAGAGTATTTTTGTATATGACTGTAAACTGTTTAGATTTTTTTATTTGAAAACTGCCTGTTTGTATACTTTGGCCATTTATCAACTGGGGAATACCTTGTATTCCTATGGATTTGAAAGTTCTTCATATATTTGAGATACGAGACCTTTATCTGAGAATCTCTCTATAAAACTCCCCCCCACCCCGCAGTTTTCTGTTTTCCTTCTGATCTTGGTTGTATTTATTTTATTTGTAGAAAACCTTTCAAATCTCATGTAATCAGTATGGTCCATTTTCCGTCTCATATCGTTCTCTAGCTCTTGTTAATTCATAAATTGTTTGCCTATCCATAAGTATAAGTAATGCATCCAAAGTTCTTCAAATTTTCTTGTAATATCTTCTTTTTATCTAGGTTTAGAATCCATTTTGAACTTATCTTGGTAAATGGTGCAAGATATTGGTCTATGTCCAATTTCTGCCAAACAGCTTTCCAGTTTTTCCAAATTCTTTTTTTTTTTTTTTTACCAAATAATAAATTCTTATCCCCCAAACTTAAGTCTTTACACTTCTCAAATATAAGATTGCTATATTTATTTGCTGTGGTCTATTCTATGTCTACTCTGTTCCACTGATCTACCTTTTTGTTTCTTGGCCAATACCAGATCGTTTTGATAATTACAGCCTTATAAAACAGTTTAAGAACTGATACTGCTAAACTTTCTTCCTTTATATTTTTTCATTAGTTCCTCTGAAATTCTTGTTTTTTTTTTGTTTCCCAAATGAATTTTGTTGTAATTTTTTCTCATACAGTAAAATAATTTTTGGCAATTTAATTGGAATGGCACTGAATATATGTTAGTTTAGGTAAAATTGTCATTTGTATTATATTGGCCTTGTCTACTCATGAACAATTAATATTTCTCCACTTATTTAAATCTGATTTTATTTGTATAAAAAGTTTTTTTAAAATAATGTTATTCATCTAACTCCTGAGTTTGTTTTGGTAGGTGTACACCCAGATATTTTATACTGTCTAGAGTATTTTAAATGGGATATAATTTACTATTTCTTCTTTCTTGTGATATATAGGAAGGCTGATAATTTATGTGACTTTATATCCTGCTATTTTGTTAAGTTTATTAATTGTTTCAACTAACTTTTTAGTTGGGTCTTATGATTTTCCAAGTATGTTATCATATCATCTACAAAAAGAGATAACTGTAATAACTCATTCTCTATTCTGATTCCTTCTATTTCTTCTTCTTCTCTTATTTCTATAGGCAGCTAGGATTTCCAATATAATACTGAATAATAAATATTCTTGATAGTGGGCATCCTTGTTTTACATCTGATCTTACTGGGAAGGCTTCTAGCTTATCCTCCCTATGAATAATGCTTGCTCATGGTTTTGGTAAATTTTTTTTGTTACCAATTTAAGGAAAAATCAATTTATACCTACACTTTCAAGTATTTTAAGTAGAAATCTGCATTGTACTTTGCTAAAATCTTTTCTGCCTCTATTGATATTATATGATTTTAAAAAAACATTTATTATTAATATAATCAATTATGTTAATAGTTTTTCTTATGTTAAACCATCCCTGAATTCCTGGTATAAATCCTACTTAGTCATAATGTATAATGTTTGTTATATAAGATTGTAATCTTTTAGCTAGTGTTTTATTTATGATTTTTGTATCCATATTCATTAATGAAGTTGGTCTATAATTTTCTTTCCCTGTCTTTATTCTTCCTGGTTTATGTACCAGTATCATATTTGTTTCACAAATAGAATTTGATAGAACCTGTTCTTTATCTGTTATACCAAATAATTAATATTGGAGTTAGCTGGTTTTTAAATGTTTGATAGAATTCACTTGTAAATCCATCTGGTCCTGGTGTTTTGTTCTTAGAAGCTCATTTATGGACTGTTCAATTTCTTTTTCTAAGATAGATATATTTAGATATTCTATTTCTTCTGCTAATCTAGACAATTTGTATTTTTGTAAATATTCTTCCACTTCATTTAATTTGTTGAATTTATTGGCATATAATTGTGCAAAATAAGTCCTTATAACTGTTTAAATTTCATTTTCATTACTGGCATATTCACCCTTTCCATTTCATCTAGGTTCAATATTGATATTGCTTCATTGTCTATAGTACTTTTTGTCAAAATATAGTTACCCTTTTTATCTCTTTTAATTAAATATATTTTAGCATTAACTTTATCTGAGGTCATGATCTCTACCCCAGTCTTTTATTTTTTTTTTGCATCAGCTGAAGGATAATAAATTCTTCTCCAACCCTCCATTGTAACTCTGTGTGACTTTCTCATTCTTAAAGGTGTTTCTTGTAAACAATATATTGTTGGATTCTAATTTTTAATCCATTCTCCTATCCATTTCTGTTTAATGAGTGAATTCATCCCATTCACATTCAGTTATAATTATTATCTGTGAATTTCCCTTCATCTTCTTTTTACTCCCTCTTGTCCTTCCTCTCCTTTTATCCTATCCCTATTATGTTATCCTTTCCGCTTACCCTCCTAGTCTTTACTCTACCCACCCCTCTAAGTGTCTCTCCCTTACCCGCTCCCCCTACCCTACTAAGTCTTAATCTATACACCCTTGTAAAAGTCTCTCTCTTATCCTGTCCCCTAGTCCTCTTTATAAATTCAGAAGATTTTTATATGCTTCTAGATGTATATGCTGTTCCCTCCTCAACCCAAATTGGATGTGAGTAAGGTTCTAGCATTACTAGACCTCCATCCCTACACTCTTTCTCTCGATGTATCAGTTCTTTCTTTCATGCTCCATTTTATGATAGTTGCTTCTTTTTATCTTTTCCTATCCAATTTTGTTTTCTAGAATCACCTCCATCATATACATCTCAGCTCCCACCTTTCTTTCAAACCATTCTAGTAATGATGAGTCTTAAGAATACTAATAACATTTTCAAATATAAGAAACAAACAGTTTGGCCTTAATGAGTCCCTTATAATTAGTCTTTAATGCTTTCCTTATTTTTTTTTCCAGATTTTTTACGTTGAATTTTCCATTGAGTTCTTTTTATGGCAAATACCCCAAAGTCTTTCAGTCTGTCAAATGTACAATTTTGTTTCATTCCAGATTATTCAGCTTTGCTAGGTAAGTTATTCTTGGTTACAACCTCCGATCTTTTACTCTTCAAAATATAATGTTCTTAGACCTATGATTTTTTAGTGTAGAAGCTGCTCTGTCTTGTGATATTCTAATTGTATCTCCACAGTATTAAAATGGTTTATTCTTTTTGCTTACAATATTTTCTCCTTTACCTGGGAGTTTTGTATAGCTATGACATTCTTGTAAATTTACCTCCTGGGATCTCTTTGAAGTAGTGAACAGTAGGTTTTTTTTTCTATTTCTACTTTAGTTTCTTATTTTAGAACTCCAGGGCAATTTTTCTGAATAACTTCTTATATCCACATTCTTTGTTTTTTAAATCATAACTTTCAGGAAGTCCACCAATCCTGAGGTTTTCTTTCTTTGATCTCTTCTCCTGATCAGTTGTTTTTCTAATGACATGTTTCAGATTGTCTTCTATTTTTTCTAATTTTATTATTTCTTGGTGTCTTATAATTTCATATATATTCACACATATATTTCTTATAAATTCTCTTGCCCAATTCTAGTTTTCAAGGAGTCATTTCTTTCCTTAAGATTTTGGACCACAATGTGCTACAAACAACTATGCTTTTCTTAGCACTACAATGATCCAAGACAATTCCAAAAGATTCCTGATGGAAAATGTAATCCATATCCAGAGATTCAACTATGGTGTCTGAATGCAGATTAAGGCATATCAATTTTACTTTTTTATATCTTTTCCTTTCCATTCTGCTTTTTTTTTCACAATATGACTAAAGTAGAAGTATAATGGATATGATTGTACCTGTAAAAATATTTTGGACCCTTTTTCATTTGGTTAACTTTTTATAATTTTCTTGGATTGCTTTTATTCATCTATCTATCTATCTATCTATCTATCTCTGTACTCATTTATTTGTTTATTTCCAATGACTCTTCTATTAAATGTTTGAGATACCCTTTCCCAGTTTAGTGTCACATGTAAATTTGATTTGAAGGAAACAAATGATGGAGACTTCTGGACCTCCCTCTCCTTTTTGGCACTTAATAAATGCTTGTTAATTGACTGGTGGACAGGCTCTATTTTCTCATCATCAGTGGAATGGACAAACAGTTCTGGAAGTTAGGGACAGGGCATACTCTGGCTCTAGGATCCAAATCATCTATATCAGCAAATGGATTGCTTCCACCATTACTCTCTAACCTCACTAAGATTGAAAAATCAGACCAAGTATAAGAGTGCCAAAGAAAGCCTCAAACTTTGTATAGGTCTATCCAAATACTCATCTTTCCATAGAACCACAAAATACTTGAGTTTGTAGATATACTGTAATGAGGGTGGGGTGGGATGAAGTCGGGGAGGATGTGGGGCTAGGTAAAGAAACAGGGGGAAAGGACAGATGGAAGGACCAAATCCAGAGTGGCAGCGCATATGTGAAAGATTATCGAGTTTGTTGGGGTTTTTTTGTTACTGCTTTTTAAGACATAACTGCACCAACATTTCAAGTGAGATAATCAAAAGACACTGGTCATTCCTTCCTGGTTATAACAAGGAAATGAGATCAGAGTTCAAAAATCCTCAGCCAGGAGATATGGACTACTGGGTTGGGTGAGGAATAACATGTCATAGTGGTAAGAGCACTAGATTTGAAGTCAGTAGTGCAAATGCTATCTACCATTTTCTACCTGTGGCATTTTGGTCAATATCTCTGTGAACATCAGTTTTCTCCTCCAGAATAAGATGGTTATACTGGAGGATCTATAAAAGCCTCTTCCCTCTCTAAATCTAGGACATTGAAATGTAGAAAACAACTATTTGGGATGGTAATTTTCTTCATTCCCTGACAATACTTATTTTTTATTTGTCCCATTCCCCTCATTATAACTCCCCACCCATACATGCTCAGAGAAAGTCAATGTGGCTGTATACTTAGACTAAGCGTATTCGTCTTTTGTTGCCAAAGAACACCATGCTATCAGAGAAATAATGACATGACTTGCACTTGACTGACTTTGTTTTGAGTAAGGGAGGGCTGTGAAGGTCACCAGCCTCACTTCTCCTCCAGAGTCATCTGAATTCAGTGACCAGATATTCATCAGGATGACTGGAGATGAGGCAGTTGGGGTAATGTGACTTGCCCAAGGTCACACAGCTAGTAAGTGTCAAGTGTCAAGTGTTTGAGGTGAGATTTGAACTCAGGTCCTCCTGACTCCTGCATTGATGCTCTATCTACTGCACCACCTAACTGCCCTGTACTTAGACTAATGAGATCCTAGAGAACCAGCACAAATTCCTACCCACCCCCTCCCATCTTACAGATTACAGGATTGCTACCAGATAAGTAAAATGACTTGGTGCCAGTCTGTGGCAGAGTCAGGACTTAAACCCAAACAAGTCTAGGACTTTTAAAAAATTATAATTATCATCAAGAAATATTTATGAAATACTTACAAAGGTCAGAGAGACACTGAATCATTGGCAGATTTAGATCATTAATGGTCATTGGTAGATAGGAAACACAGTAAAAATGCATACACAATAATATGCCCATTCTATCCTGGTTTATGTATATGTATTTTATTACCTGGTCTAGTAGTGATATATCAATGAACTGGACTCTAGAATATAAGATATGATCATAACCTTGTCCTGTGTATTATCTGCATATGTCCTTTCTTCCCCCCCTCCTTATTCAAGGACTATGAGTGGAATTATTAAATGCACAGCTCTTAACAAGCATAAAATTAACCTTGGAAGTGATTTCATTAAATGCTATATATCACCCTTCTCTCACCCTCATTTTGATTTAACAAAGGCCATTCTTATGGAAGCCCATCATTTTAGAAGTCATTGAATTAGGAGAAAAATCAATTAGATTGAGTCCAAAATTAATTTTTTTTAGCTTATTCACTAAAAGGGCTGTCTGACTATAAGAAAAAGTTTCAAAAAGAAACCAAGAGCTTATAGACTAGCCATCATGGCTGGTATCCATCTAGATTTGTTTGTATCACCCTGCCCTTTTCCCTCCTCCCTCCTCCCCAACCAATGTGGTACATATTTGGACCATCCATGACTCTTATGCCATTTACTTCAGAAAAGGTGTATAATTCAAGACTGTCTCATGGGTATGCTTTTGTTCATTAATTTTTCACTTGCTATATGCAGGTGGATGGTGCAGTGGAGAGAACACTGGACCAGAGTACTGGACCTGGAGTCAGGATGACCTGAGATCAAATCTGTCCTCAGATGTTTATTTTGTAACTAGGTAAGTCACTTAACTTCTTTTTGCCTCAGTTTCCTCAATTGTGAAATGAGTATCATAATAGCACCCACCCACCAGGGTTGTTGTGAAGGTGAAATGAGATAATATTCATGAAGTATTTAGCACAGTGCACAGCACATAATGGGTGTTACATCAATGCTTATTCCCTTTCCTGCCATGAATTTTGATTCCAACAGTTCCCTCTTCCTGTTTTATTTTAATCTACTTTTTAAAAAAGATAGTCTAGAATCTTGAAAAGATGTTGAAGTCAGGGTTTTGAGAGCAGTCAAAGCAGAGTTTAAGGGGCATTATTTATCTAGGGGAGCTAAAACATCAAGGAATTCTTGGTCATTTAAGATCAAGGTAGTGAATAAAAAACTATGTGTATGAAAAAACCTCACACATTTATACATGTATATGCACAGAAATACATATACATACATGTTAACATACATATTTCTACACATATGTAATTGGGGGAAATTGATTAGGATACCATTTATCAAATACTTCTGTGCCACCACCATCAGATCAAGAGATATAGACACGGAAAGAGGAAGATAAAAGACAATCAGGTGTGTTTGTACTAAACAAAATGTGAAAACACATCTATTCCCTGTTAACTTTGTACAAAGTGTGAAAAGGTTTCCCTGATGAAATTGGAAGGTAGTTTGCCTTTGGCTGGCAAAATATTGGCCACAATTTGGGAAGCTTTTACAAAGCTTTGCACAACTGAGGCAAGAGAGTTTTGTGGAGTCTGATCCTTGGTAGTAGGAGAGCCATCGGTGTATAATGAAATGTAGCCCTCTGGGTCCTCAAGAGCAGCCCTTTGACTGAATCCAAACTTCCTAGATTTGTTCTGTGAAGTTTGGATTCAGTCAGATGACCACACTTGGGAAATAGAGGGCTTGGCTTATGGTGTCTAGCACTGGGGCTAGTCACCCAGTAAAAAACTACAGCTGCTCAGTGCAGACCAAACCCAGAGAATCCAGGGAACTGACCTCTCTAGTAGAAACATTGTTTTTCGGGCAGCAAGACCTAACAGCAGGATGACCTGTGCAACACAAACACCATCCCCGGAGGAGAGCGGTAGGAGAATATCACAAGATGTGGAAAGACCTTTGGAGCCTTGCAGTGCTGGAGAAGTGTCTGACCTTGGCCACATTGTATTCTCTAAGGGAGGATCTATATGCATGCACCTACTCTTCACGTTGAAGCTCTGCATACTTGCAGGAGAGCGTGCTGCAGCCTTTTGGGAGGTGTTTTATGTCTTTGGCCTTATTACACAACCATAGCAAGTGCCTTTGTGCTGAGATAATTTGAAATAATAATTAGTCTAACAATTAATTATGAAAGGTAAGTGGACCAGAGATTGAGCCAAGTATGATTTTAGGGGCATGGATCTTTGAAGAGGAGGGAGCAGTCAACTCATGAGTATGTGTGAAAGTTATGAGAGGAATCTATAGACTGGGTGCTATATACACACATATACATATATGTATATTCAAACATACACAATACATATGTATATGTGTATATGTGTTTATATATATATATATATATATATATCTAGAGAGAGAGAGAGAGAGAGAGAGAGAGACAGAGAAAGACACAGAGACACAGAGACACACACACACAGAGACAAAAAGAGACTGGATTTATTATTTCATCCTTGTAGGAAGCTTCTGATGAGGAACTTGCTTATATCCATTATATATTTGTATCTCCAGTCTGACATGTAGTAAGTATTTAATAAATGCTCTCTCTCTCTCTCTCTTTCTCTGTATTTATCTCTCTCTCTCCATCTATCACTAAGTAAAGATTATTCAAGACTTGTCAGCACATAATCAATTCTAAATGATCAGTAGGAATGATATCTAATAAAGGGGGAAAAGTAAATAAGTAACATTCACATATCACAAACTTCATTTGAACCAGTTATTCTCTAGAAACTTTCACTGGAATTCAAACAATGAACATATTAAATTGAAGTTTATGTTCTAAACTGGTACTGCCCTTGACTGCCATATCTCTCCAATTAGTGAGAATATCAAGTGTTTGCCAGGTGAAGCAAATTCTGGATTCTTTTTGCTGTCTTGCTATGACCACAAAAAGACGACTTGAAACTCTCAAAAAGGATGGCAATCATAGACAATGTCTATGCTTTCAACCATTTCCTATTTTTAGGGACTCAATAGCTTATTAATAGGTCAGGTTGGGGATCTTATAATTTTAGGTAGCGCTCTTATACTTCTATCTTTTTTGTTAACTTGTCCTCAGCTCTTACAGTTCATGATACAGTTGCCCAAACAGCTTCTCCTGAAATGCCTCCCAGATTGGTGATTAGTCATTTCTTCTCTGTTAAGATACAGTTTCATTTTCCATGATATTTCTTGATGTTCATCTTGGCCAATGTCTTCTGACTCACTATTTTTTGTAGAAGGTGAACATTACATACAAGTGTGAGGCTTCTAAGTAGTTTACTACTTAGAAGTGTTTGGCTTCTTTCAGGTTTTAATCTTGTTTAACAGGAAAACCCATTATCTTCATCTTCATATTCATAATCAGGATGCTCTTGGAAGCAAAATCATACTTTTTGGAAGATGTATGAAGTTCTATTTGAGTTAAAGGTTGGGAATCAGTTAAGCTAATCATTCAAGCTTTACAGTAACATTCCTATGAAATATATAATCTTTATAAGGTGGAGAGGACATAGAGGAGTAAAAATCAAAAGGGAGGTTGTATTCTTTCTTGACTTTTAAAAAAACACATAAATTATTTTTAAGCTTGGTCCTTCTGTCAAAAGAATCATTGATCAGGATGTGTCCAGAGACAAGCGCATGGCCACTAACAGGAAACTTATTTTCCCAGGGGATTTGATTCACAGTACTGAATGAGTATTAGCTATTAATAAACTGACTGGGTGGTTTAGGCAGAAGTTTAGGAGAGTGGGGAAAATACATCCTTTTATATTTTCAAATATCAAATTCAGTTCAATAAGCATTAAGCACATAGGTTGCTACGTGCAAGGCACTCTATTTGATAACTGGGAATAGAAAGAATGAGAAATTGTCCCTGCCTTCAGGGAACTTACGTTCTACTTGGGGTAGGGTGGGAGAGTAAAAATCCCAACTGGAATGGGAAGAATGAATTTATGCTGCAGTTAGGTAGAAAAATGAATCATCTGTGAGGAAGCGAAACTGTAACTTCTGGTCATAAATGTCATGGTAAATAGAAGTTTGTGTAAATCATATCTGAATACTGTGAATCTATCTGGGACCCTAGCTAGTCTAGGCAAGAGGGCCTATGGAGCATGTCCAGATTGTCTGCCATGCAGGCCTCTGTGTTACTTTCCACATAGATAGTGGTATCCTCTTTTCTTTTATTTTATTAGCTGCCTACATCTTTAAAACTGGGGATTCTGAGCTGATCTCTCTTTTTCTGTTACATTCTTTTAAGCAACTCTTATCTATTGCACCCAGCGTGGATGTCATCAACTGAACCAATGAGTGGAGGAGTCTCTTTCCTTGCTCCCTCTCTTTTACCTTGTCGCTTACAAATGGATTTAGGGGTGTTTACTTCTGTTCTGTGGTGTTTGTCCTCCATTACAGGTGCCTGGAGGTGATCCTAAGAGAGTGGAAGTTTGAGCTATGGTGACTTGGGAGTCAAGATTGTAGGCAGACCACTTAGCCAGCTATCCTGATATGGAAACCCTGAGAAGAATTGGAACTTGAGACTGAGGAAAGGTTTGGACTTTGGAACTGAGACTGTACTTTGTGGGAATCAAACTAAGCTATGAAACTAATCCTCTTTCCTTCCTCAGAACTGAGGTAGCACAGGGAGGAGGAGGAGGAGGAGGAAGAAGAGGAGGACCTAGGAGGAGGAGGAGGATGATTATGCCTCCTGCCATGTTGAGGGAGTAAGTTTGGATTTTGTGATTAAATCTTTTGAAGTTAATATTTCTGTAAAAAGATAATCTGGCTTAGTGCCTCATGAAACAAGTGCAGGCGACCATCTGAGGGAACCGAGTGAATTAAGGTCTCCTCTGGATTTGTCAGATTTTTTTTTAAGAAGAAACAGTGGAACCTCATGAGCTGTGTTGTTAAGTAGATGGTATTCTAAAAGATGCCTTGAATATATGGGTAGTTTTCAGAGATAGAATAAAAATGCTTAACAAGAAATTAAAGTCCAAGATAAAGATATTTTCTTCAATTAGTTCAAGTTATCCAAGTTGGATAAACTAAATCTTACTCCATCTCTCTGAGTAGCTTAGGTAACACACTTGGTAGAAAGCTGAGCCTAGAGTCAGGAAGACATCTTCCTAAGTTCAAATCTAGCCACAGATACTTAGTGAGCAAGTCACTGACTCAGTTTCCTCATCTGTGAAATGAGTTGGAGAAGGAAATGGCAAATCACTCCAGTAGCTTTGCTAAGAAAATTCCAGTTACAAAAAAGTCAGACATGACTGAAAAAAGCCTGAACAAATGCGGAATAGAGGCATTGGCAATATAAAGACACAGTTGAAATGACTAACAGCAACAGTCTCTGGTACACATCTGTCCCATTCTCTCTACTGGGCCACTGCTTTCGTTTGGGCCCTCATCTCATTTGGCCTAGATTGCTGCAGTAAGCTTCAGGTTGACCTCCCAGCCTCATGTTCCTCCTCACCAATCCATCTTCCACTCTGATGCCAAAAGGATTATCCTAAAGTAGAGATCTGACTAATCAATAATCTCTAGTGATTTCT
This sequence comes from Potorous gilbertii, assembly GCA_028658325.1. NCBI lineage: Eukaryota > Metazoa > Chordata > Mammalia > Diprotodontia > Potoroidae > Potorous > Potorous gilbertii. Next base: position 457,282,975 of record CM053770.1, read on the forward strand.
TACTTATTGCCTCTAGGTTCCAATGATAACTAATTTGTTATATAGAGCTGTTTCCAACTTGATCTCTTCCTACCTTTCCAGTCTTCTTATACGTCCCTTCCCTCTATATGCTCTATTGCCAAGAATATTTCTCTCACATGGTTCTCCATCTTCTGTCTCTGCATCCATCCCACCAGCTATCCCTCATGCCTGGAATGCTCTCATCCTTTACCTCTACATCCTAGAATATTTGGCTTTTTTAAAGATGCTGCTCAAATACCACTTTTGTAGAAGGATTTGTTTTTTGTTTTCCCCTCTCTTTCCTCAGCTTCCATTGTTTTGTCTTTTATGTTGAGTATCTTCAACATAATTTGCATCTTGTTTTCCACCCACTTACATATAACATAGATGTAAATGCACATATATGTATATATGTGTGTATATGTGGGTAGATATAGATATATAATCTTCCATTAAAATATAAGGGACTTAAGGGCAAGGATTGTTTCCTTTTTCTTTGTTCCTCTAGCTCTTAAGACAGTTCCTGGAATATATTAAGTAGTTAATAAATACTTATTGATTGACTTATAGCTGAAACTTTTTAGCAATTTTTAAGGAATCATGTACAAAGTAGAAGTGTCCAAGGACCACTATTTAGAAAATATTGTGCAGATCACATTTTGCAACAAAGCTCATCCCCTTCATAGATAATTTCAGTTGTTAGGAAGTTGTTTTCTTACAACAAGTCTTAAATTTTTCCATTTGTAACTTCTGTCCATTGCTTATTATTGCGCTATTTTCTACAACGGCTAAAAAAGATAGATTTGAAAAACCATAGGCTAGTGAGGTTGACACTGACCCAAAGAAAAGTAATGAAACCCATTATGAAATAGGGGTGGGTTTTCAGTTCTTAGGAAGACAAGAACAAGTCAGAGTGGATTCATTAAGTATAAGTCACATCAAACTAACTTCATTTTTTTTTGACAGTGTTTCTAGGCTGGTGGTTGGGAAATTCTTGTACCTATATTTCAGCAAGATATCTGTTAAATCACTGTATTCTAGGGATAAAATAGAGACATGTGGACTTCATAGTTGTATTGTTATACAAACTCGAATCTAGTATACTGACCAGATATCTAAGATTAACTTCACATATCACTTTTTATATTTACTTGAGCCTCATAACAAATATGTGAGCTATTACTACTACCCAAAGTATTATTGCTACTACTTTAGAAGTGAGGGCACTGAGGTCTAGAAAAGATAATTAACTCATCAATGGCTATACAAAAGGATCACAGGTAGAATCTGAGCCCATATTGTCTTGATTCCAAGTCTAGAATTCTATCTACTTTCCAGCTATCTTGCTACCTCTCATACCCTAACGAGTGCTGATGAATGAATTGAAAGCATTGATTGAAGAAGAATCCCTAGTGTAGTACCTGTTGTTGCTGTTGTTTAGTCATTTCCAAATCTTCTTGACCCTGTGGACCAACTTCTGTGGCACTTTCTTGGCAAAGATACTGGAGTGGTTTGCCATTTCCTTCTCCAATGGATCACCTTTTGTCAGAATTCTCCACCATGACCCCTTATATGGCATAGCTCATAGTTTCATTGAGCTACACAAGCCTCTCTGACATGACAAGGCAGTGATCCGGGAAAGGGTAGTGCATATAACTGTGTTCAATGGGGTTTTTTTAATGATGTATTTGAAGATATAGATAGCTAACTTGAATCTGTGGATAATGTGGAGCTTGAAAGAAAAACTAATTCATTATTTGATAGGACTGGAATAAAAATATCTATGAGAAGGCTATCATGGTAACCTGAAGTGAATAGTATGAAATTTAATAAGAAAAATTTGTGAAGTAGGACACGAGTTCAAAAAATCTTTTACAATAAGACAAAAATGGGGAGAAGTGGTTTAAGGTAGTTCATGTAAAAATGTGATGGTGTGGAATAATGGAGAGGGCCCTGGATGATTTGCATTCAAATATCTATCTTCTTCCATCTCTCTTCCTCTCAACCAGTGTTTACAGTAACCATGTTCCTGACTATGTGAACCTGGGCAAGACACTTATTCTTTATGTACCTTAAGTTACTCATTTGAAAAATGAAGGGTTGGCGTCAATGACTTCCAAGGTCCCTGACAGTTTTAAATTAATGACTCTATGACCTGGTGGCTTTGGCAATTGTGATGTGATTGCTAAAGGAATTGATGCCAATGAAAGGTACAACAATGGGAGAAAAGTGTGTTGAATGAGTAGTTCCTTTCTACTTTCCTGTGGTTAAACTGTTTCTGGAATAATCTGTCCAATTCTTAGCATAACATTTTAAGATGGCCATCACTGAACTTCTTCCCACTTGAAAATACTTTATATTACTTACTACATTCTTTGTGTTTGCTGATATGTTCATATTGTAATTTTTCAGTAGAATAAGTCAGTTAAGGACAGGGATAGATTCATTTATGACTATCTCCTGCATCCAGCACAATGCCTTGTACATAGTAGGCACTTAATAAAATTTGAGGACCTGAACTGAAGTTGGTTTAAAGGAGAATGAACAGGATGGTGAGGGGACTCAAAGCCCTGTCATACCTTGATTACTTTAAGACCTGAAAAGGTTTAGCCTGAAGAAGAGGAAATTTGATCAATCAGTAATTATTAACTACTAAGTGGAACATAAGGGGCAGCTAGGTGGTACAGCAGATAGAGTTCTGGGCCTGGAGTCTGGAAGATTCATCTACCTGCATTCAAATCTGACTAGACACTACCTGTGTGACCCTGTTGGCCTCAGTTTCCTCATTTGCAAATGAACTGAAGAAGGAAATGACAAATGGTAAACCACTCCAGTATCTTTGCCAAGAAAAACCCAAATGGGTCACAAAGAGTCATACACAGATGAAAAACAAATGTGGGATATAGACATTGAGACTATAAAGAAATACATGAAATTGTCACACTCATTAAGGAGCTTTCATTCTTTAGGGGAGAGGAGGAGAGGAGAACATGTATACATAAAAATAAATACAAAACAATTTGATGCAAGAAACAGACAATGTTACTTAATTTTTGAGGGGACAAATTTAGAGGGAACATGATCACTGGTATCAGTGAATGGAAATTACAGAGAAGCTGACTTTTACTCAGTGTTAAGAAAAACTGTCCTAACCATTAAAGCTGTACCAAAATATAATGGCTGTCATAAGAAAGAACACAGTGACTGCTGTCAGAGCTCTTCAGGCAGAGACTGAATGACTGCTTGGGAGGGGTGTTATAAGACATTCCTATTCCAGGTAAGGGAATGAAGTAGCAGACTCTCTCAAGTAGCTTCCAAACTCCCCTATTTTCTGTTTCTATGGATTCTGTGATGTCATTGCAGGCAGAGTATTCCCTTTGTAGATTATCTACAGCACATCTATTTTTCTTTTTAAATCCAGGTTGAGTTTTGAATTTATGGACTTGCCTTATAAAGGTTGCCCTCAATTGGTTGGGATTTTTTGTTTTGTTTTTGATTTAGAGAATAAAATCTAATTTTAATATTGGCACAAGTTAATGACAATTAGAAAAGTAAAATACTGGTGGGGCAGGGAGAAGAATTCAAATAAAGCCTTCCAAAAACCAGAAAAAAAAAATCAACTTGGCCTTCCCATTGTTTCAGATGAACAGCCCCCTTTCCTCCCTCCATTAGTGCATATAATCAAGAATTAATTGCTTATACATCTCCATTCATACAGGTTATTAGCGTGCTGAATAGCATCCATTTTAGCTGACGTTACAGTTGAGCTCTCATATAAACTCAGCATTTAAATTACTCACAAATGCCTCCTGACCACTTTGAAACAGCATGTTTAACGCAGTTAAAATTTGAAGCTGCAGAAGTGTTAGAAGTCTGAATTTCCTGAAGGTAAAAAAAAAAAAAAAGATCGGGGCTGTCGTCTGAAGTTTTAGATGTAAACCTTTTCCATAAAGAAGCTTACTCTGCCCTTGTTTTTAGCGGTCATTTTGCCCACACTGGGTGTCTTCCACCAGTCTACTTCAGCAGATAATAAGGCAGTCCTGCAGGGGGTACTTTTGTTGCTATGTTTCCAGGACCTGTTACTAGGAGACAGCATGGCCCTGGGGTCTGGGGGGAGGCCTGAGAGGGAGGAATCCAAGCCTCTGATAACTACTTTTGTGGGTACTTGCTGGGTTGCTTTGGGCACATTACTTAACCTCTCTAGGCTCCTGTTTTTCTATGCAAAAACTAGGAAAAGGCATTAGCCTTCTCACCAAGCCAAGTGACCAAGGGAAAGGCTTTTTCCTTCCTTGGGGCTCCGTACCTTGAAAGGTGCTAGGAGCTCCTCTTGGCTTTTTCCAAAAGTGTTCTCTCTGTCTGTCTGTCTGTCTGTCTGTCTCTCTCTCGGTGTCTCTTTGTCTCTCTCTGTTTCTCTCTCTCTGTGTCTCTCTTTGTCTCTCTCTGTTTCTCTCCCCCTCTCTCTCTGTCTCTCTCTCTGTCTCTGTCTCTCTCTGTCTCTCTCTCTGTCTCTGTCTCTCTCTGTCTGTCTTTGTCTCTGTCTCTCTCTTTCTCTCTCTCTCTCTCTCTCTGTCTCTCTGTCTTTCTCTCTGTCTTTGTCTCTGTCTCTGTCTCTCTCTCTCTGTCTTTGTCTCTCTCTCTCTCTGTCTCTGTTTCTCTGTCTCTCTCTGTCTCTCTGTCTCTCTCTCTCTCTCTCCCCCCTTCTCCTCCCCTCCCCCACCTCCTTTCTTTGCTCCCCCCCAGTCATCTCTACAGCAGAAACCAGCTCTCTCTTTCTTTGGTTATCCGTAATTGACGTCCACATGTTATGCCGCCTGTCGGCCTGGAACAGCCTGCCAATTACTGTACTTTAATCCGCTCTTATCTCTCCTTCCTAAGAAATTGCTGAAATTTCACCATAGACCCTGCGAGCTAGAGCATTCCAGCTGAAAGCAACCTGCCCACAACATATGTTTATTCGTTCTTACACAATAATACATACATCTTGGATTATAAAAGCCTTCAGGGTGGATTCCCCCAGCCCCATAGTTTAAGAATGTGTATATATTTATGACACTATTTAAATAACAATGATAAGCAATGCTATGAGGCTAGACCTTGAATATTTTATTTGTCTGCTCATTTGGGTATCATAATTTACATAATCAAACTTGCCTCAGAACTTCTCTCTTATCCAACAAACCACCCTCTCTCCCCTCCTTTATTTCCCCTGATAATTCAGCTATGTTACTTCTAAGTCAACCAACTACAATTAAAGAAAGACTTTCATTCTCCTCTAAAGAAATTACTTTCAGCTTTCATCCTCAAAAAATGTGCACACAAGTCACAATAGCTGAATATGTACAAACTAGGCTGATAGTAGACATCTGAAAAACTCATTTAGTCATGTCAAGGATGGGGAATTCTGGAACCTAGAGAAAGAAGAGGTGGGCAGACATTGTCATAGTGCACTCACAGCTAAAATGGCGCCCTTGTTCATAAGCACTAACCAGCATCATCACTAATTACTGCTGTGATTAGTAGCAAAGAGTTTGGTCCCAGGAGGCTTGCTTTCCTGAAGAAAATGCAGTGCCATATGGTGCAGACATTGTTTTTTTCTACATCTCTCATATGTTACTAAGGAATTTCTCCATTCCCACAATTGTCCTATCAAACATCATATTTGAAATATATTTCAAAGGGGGAGAATTTTCCCATTTGCCAAATATTGAACTTTTATAGGCATAATATGCCTTCCATTAAAAAAAAACACATCCTTTTTTTATTCTAAAATAGTGTAATAAAATGTGTTATTCAATTAGAGACTAAACTGAAGGAAAAAGGGGAATGAGATTAAAGCCTCAAGACCTTTTTCCTCAGCATGTAGTCAGACTGACAAATAGGGACTCAGTAATTAATAGAGGTTTTAGTTCTGGGCATTCTGTTGGCAGGAAAATACATTTTTTCCCAAACTCTTTCCAACTACATGGGAGATGAGAATTTAGATGACTTCTTTTAACAAGCCTTTGGTTAATAATTGGGAAAGTGCACTTTGTATTAAATTTTGTGTTAAATTTCTTTTATGCATAGTTTTAAAGGCAATATGGCCTAACAGATAGAGGGCTGGCATGAAAGCCCAGGAAGACCAAGCTTCAAGCTCTGCCTTTTACAGTACTCTCTATGAGACCCTGGACAAGTCACTTTCAGTGTCCCAGACAACACTCTAAGACTATAAGTTGGAAAACAGGTATTAATCTGCATTGATAGAGTTACTTAATGCAAGAGTTCCCTATACTATTGAAATCTCAATTTAATCCTCATCTATATTTTAGTTTCAGTATATTACAAGGTATTGGAAGACCTGGGTCCAATTATAAGCTCTATGAATTTTTGCTTTTGTGGAGGGAATATGTCCATTTGGAATATATAGTTTTCTGAGACTGTGAGGATTAGGATGATTTCTGGTTAGATACTAACCTCATCCAGATTGTTTGGATTTCACACACAATTACATCATGTCAGACATAGAAGAAGCAGCACATGGAGCTTTTGAAGAAGGCAAAGGCCAAGAGAGAGACAGAGAATGATAAAAAGAGAAAAGAAGAAAGTAGGGAAAGAGACACACACATACACATACACACAGAGACAGAGAGAGAGAGACAGAGACAGAGAGACAGAGACAGAGAGACTGAGACAGGTTGAAACAGAGATTGACTAAGAGAATAGACACAGAGAAAGAGGCAACAGAGAGATGGTGATCAATATTTCTGAAGAAATCAGAAGTTTCTCAATTTCCCCTAAATCAGTTGGTCATAATACTTTGGAGTTTTTCCTTCCTGACTCACTTCATCCTGATGCTCCTATTTTCTAGTGGTTACCTTTAGAACAGGGAGACAATTTGGGTTGGACCACGCAAGTCAGAGTAATCCACGGTAGAGCTGGAGGGACCCTGGAGATACTGATCCTGATATTTCAGTGTTCTGGAAAGCATTTTCCTTGGGAGAAGCTCAGCTCCTAGCCTGGTGCTTGTCACTTACAGGAGTCACTATGATGATCTCCTGGTCAGTTGTTTGCCTACTTCCCTAGCAAGTATTCTGAATGATGGATGTCACATACCCTCAACCACCCCCAATCCATTGTGGCAGGAGATGGAGTGTGTTTAGAAATCTGCTGAATGTCTAGATTTCCCTTCCTTGAGGCTTGGTAGATCAAAAAAGAACAGAAACAAAGGGTAGGGTTTGCCTTGGTGTTGAAGTTATAAAATATTCATATGATACAAGTGAATTTCTTAATATTTCCATGCCTTCACTAACGAATTAAACTAATATTTAGCCTTGACTTCCAGAAAAGTCAATGAAACATTTGAACATGGTAGGAATAGGTAACAGGGTTGAACCACTGAGTGACATAATCATTGACACATACTTTAAGATACAGAAAGCAGGAAATAAGTGTAAGGAGAAGAGCCCTGGGAAGTTGACTTCTGCCTATCCCAGGGGTTGCACTGCTGGTAGAACCAGTCTATTACATGTGTAACCTTGGGAAAGCTACTTAATCACTGTGTTCCTTGATGGAAGTTGGGTTAGATGACCTTTTAAGTTTCTTCCAGCTTGAAAAACCAGGAAATTCTCTAGTCTATAGGGCTAAAAAATACCCATTATTTCACTTGGTAGAAGGTCTAAAATGGCCAATTTTTCTAAAACTGAGGGAAAAGAGATTCAAGATTCTGATATCTCCCATTATGTGACCTCCCTCTACTTCCCTCTCTTACTGACTTCCCTCTACCTATTAGGACTATAGAACTGACCCTAGGTAAATCTGTAATTAGTAAATCTAATTTGGTCTCCTTGCTGTGAATCAGTTTTTCTTCCTTCCAGTACCCTTTTCTCTCCTTTATTATATTCCCCTTCCCATAGTGCTTAGTGTTCTTCAGTTGCCAGAGGATTTTGAGCCTCTTTTGCTACAAGATATGGACCCTATAAGCTCATTCGTATTAATATACTTAACAGCTACTTCTCCCAAGATATCTCCCAAAAAACAGTGCTAAAACACAAAAGAATGACTCATTCATAAAAATAAACATTTATTAATATCCTACTATGTTTTAAGTATGGTGCTAAGTATGTTAGAATTATGATCTCATAGTCCTTCAAATTATGTCATTTAGATTACCAGCTATTGCATTTATACACAGACAGACAGACAGAGAAGCAGAGAAAGAGAAAAACATAGACAGACAGTGATGGGGATGAAAAGAGAGACAGAGAAATGGTGATCAGAATGACTGGAGAAACCAGGACTAATTCCTGTATACCTTTGCCAGAAAGGTTGAATCTGAGACTTACCCTTCAGGTTTCAGATGCCAAGAACACATCCCAAACACAGCAGCAAGATATATTTATGTAACCATTTCAGTGGATGTGAGATTTCATTCACACGAGAAATATTTCCACTGATACACCTTTCAATTCATCTATGTTTTCTCATTCTGGAATGTACCCCCTCCCCACTTTCACGTTTTAGAATTCTTCCCTTTTTTCAAGACTTGGGTCAGATCACATCTAGTAAGGGAATACTTTCCTTAACTCCCTAGTTGTTAACCTTCTTTCCCTCCTCCTCAAATGTTCTTATTTTCAGTCCCTAACACAGTTCCTGGCACATAGTAGGCATTTAATAAATGTTTATCACATTTTATTATCTATTTATAATGCTGAATTCCTCAGTATGATGGCACAATATAAGGTTCTTGAGATAAGTTTTTTTATTGGCTTTGTTTTACCAGTGTCTAACAGTAGCTTGAACATAGTAGGTGATTATTAGAGACTTGAATTAAATTATGATGATTGTTCATGACCTCCAACAAATTATCTTCAGTACACAATGTATTGAAAGAGTACTAGGTTTGTTTGTTTGTTTTTTATAATAACTTAGTACCAGAACAATACTTGGGCTATTCATCCCTTACCCTTGTGGCTTCCCCTGCTTTAACCCATACATTTCTTCTCATATAAAAGTTTTCATTGGTAATAGGCTACAATTCATATATGTTCATCATGCTTCTTTGGTGTCATTTGAATCACCTGCAATTTGGATTTTTTGGAGATTTTGATTTTTTAGAAGTTGTAGCCATTTATAAAACCTTCAGGAGACTGTTAGCATTTGGGAAAGTAAATGGGTTTCCCATATTAAGCAACAGTTTGGAATAATTGGAAGTGTTTGGGAATGAGCAATTTCTCAAGGTTAGGCTATCCAAATCACTGCCTAATAACTGGTATAGGATTGGTTAGTGCATGAACACTAAGTGTTCTCAAAATGAAATAATTATGGTTACAAAAAAATGGAATCCGTGAATATCATCAGGCAGAACATGTAGTACTCTGTACCCAGTTGCCCTAGAAAAGAAGACCCTGTGGGTTACAGGAACCCAGATCCAAAACATTGACTAGTGTCCATCTTTGTCCATGAACTTGGTGGGTATGTGATAGAACAGAAGAGTAAATGAGTTAAATTCACTGCTCACAACTAAATACTTTGTAACTTTTTATGCTTCTCTTGAATCTTGTGTCTGTATGTCAGATTTTCTGTTCATCTCTGGTCTTCTCATTAGGAATGCCTGGAAGTCCTCTATTTCATTAAATATCTATTTTTCTCTTTGTAAGATCATACTTGGTCTTGTTGGGTAGCTTATTCTTGGTTGCAATTCTAGCTCTTTTGTCTTCTGTACTATCATATTCTAAGCACTCACTCTTTTATAGTGGTAGCTGCTAAATTTTGTGTGATCCTGACTGTGACTCCAGGGTACTGAAATTTTTCTTACAGGTTGTTGGCAGTATTTTCTCCTTGACAGGAGAACTCTGGAATTTGCTATAGTATTCCTGGGAGTTTTTATTTTAAGATTTTTATCATGAGTTTATTGACATGTTCTTTCAATTTCTACTTTGCCCTCTGATTCTATGATACCTGGGCAGTTTTTTTTTATAATTTCTTGAGATATAATTTCTTGTAGGATCTTTTTTGCTTATGGCTTTCAAGTAGTCTAATAATTCCCATCCCTCCTCAATCTATTTTCCATGTTGGTTGTTTTTCCTATTAAATATTTCACATTTTCTTCTCTTTTTTCATTCTTTTGACTTTGTTTTATTGTTTCTGGATATCTCATGGAGTTTTTAGCTTCACTTATCAAATTTCTCTCTTTACCAAGCTGTTAATTCTCTTTTCATAATTTTCTTGCATTGCTCTTATTTTGTATTTGCTGTGTAAAGAATACTTTGCTCTTTTTCATTTCTTTCTTTTGCTCTCTAGAAATTCTTATTAGGCTTCTGCCCCAATTGTATTTTTGTTGGAAGTTTTGCTTATAAATGTTTTCATGCCCTTGTCTTCTTCTGAGTTTGTGTATTGAACTTTCCTGTCACTATAGAAGAATTTTATGGTTAGGTTTTGTTTGTTTTCCAGATCATTTCTTAACTTTGGACCTTATGTTAGAGTTGGGCTTTGTTCACCTATTTGGAGGATGGCTAGCCTGAGCTTCTGGGATTAGATCTGGGGGTCTGTAGGTTTTTGGCACTTCCAAGGTGGTGTGATCTGGGCAGAGTTCTTGTCACCATTCTCTAGTTTTGTGCTCTGGTCCTTAGCCAGCTAGGACCTTTGCTCTTTTATGACTTCAGATCATAACTGATGCTTTCCACCCTGAAACTCTATCCTGGAATTGGGTAAATGAGTGAAGGAGTGGCAAATGATACCTTAAGGGTCCCCTGTAATATTTTTCTGTCCAGATATTTAATTTCTCTACCATGCTTAGTACTTCTGTTGCCATCCCTGTTGCTATCCCTACTGCTACCTCCAGGCCCTATAGTTGGTGCTGCTTTTACCACAGTGTATCTTCCATTTCAGTGTATACAGACCTTTCTTTTTATCCTTCTAAGCTGTCCTGAGTTAGAAAAAAATTATTCTCTGTGACATTTTTTAAATCATCCCACTCAGAATTTGATTAGATGTATGTTTTTTTCCTCATTTCTTAGGGCTGAGAATCTAAGAAGAAATGCTCACCTCACTTTGCCATTTTGACTCTGCCCAACAAAATATTAAAAAAATTAAAATCTTTTCATTTTTCCTCTTCTCTATGTGATTCTATATCCTTTTCCATCTGCTAGGATACATATTATAGGATTGCAGGTTACATATTTTGAACTGATACCCTTTTCTAAAAATTACACTGTCTGCTAATTGTTGTAAATTGTGTTTGCAAAATCTAAGTAAAATGTCTTCAATTTTTTTTAACCCAAATCAATTTATTATCCTGAAAAGGGCACTAAATGGCATATGCATTGAAACTGGAATGAGGAAATTACTCTGGCTGCTGCCTGGCCTCAAATTAAGCTGTTGCCCTTTGCTACAATGGCAGGTGTTGCCCTTAGGTACAGCAATGGCATTCTTAAAAGATCTAAAATAACCCAACATCCATATGCATCTCCTAGAAATTTTCTTTTGAAGAATAAAAACTAGTGGCATATGATGACTTCCAAGGGGATATGAGTATATATTTCTTACGTATTCCGTTTAAAATTGTAATAGAGTCTTTTTTTAACCTTGAAAAACAAGAAAGCTCTTGGTCCTGGGGGACCTAGGTCAGCATCTGATTACATGTGCAACATATCGTTTAACTATTAATATGGAGCAGAGCCATGCTCTCAAGATCCTCTACATTCAAGGGAGTTTAACCACTTCCCTCCACAAAGTAGTCTAACAAAACCCCAGAATACCTGCCCAACACACAGAGACACACACATACACAGCCTTCATTGAACACTGAACTCCAGAAATAGTCATCAGACTATTACCTCCCTTTTCTGGACACTGTACTTTTATTAATAGAGCCTAAAATCACATCACTTCTTTGAACTTGCATATCTTAAACTGAACTTGCCATTCACTAAAATTTCTAAGACACTTTCATGTTAATTTCTATACACTTCAACCACCTGTCTTCCATAGTACATATGTGTTATTTATTTTTAAACCTAAGGCTTTCAATTGCCCCTTATTTAATCTGGCCTGTGGTTCCTCTAGCCCATCAAGATCTGAACATTGTCATATCTGTTTCTTTAAAGAGAGGCAGCATGGTGTCCAGAGTACTGGGCTCATCAAAGTCAGGAGGGACTTGGATTGGAATACAGTTTCTGAGGTTTAAAAGTTATATAGACATATGCACATCCCTTAACCTCTCTGAGCTTTAGTTTCTTTATATATTTAGCTAGAATCTAAACCTATTCTTCTAATCCAGGGATGGGTAACAAGTGGCCTCAATGCCACATATGACCCTCTAGGTCCTCTAGTATGGCCCTTTGACTGGATCTTAAGGACGAAAACCTAATCCATATTGCACTAGCAAGTTGGGTCCCAAAGTTCAATTGACTACATCTCCTCTCTCAGAGTTCTTGGGGAGTATTCCTGAGAAAAATGGACTTTTTCTAATGTTATTGGCTCAACCCCCAACTCTGGTATGTTCTTCTCAATAAAAAATGCCATTGATTATTATCCCAATATCATTTGTGAGTTGATGTCTTCTCAACAGCTTTGATAAGCAAAAAGCATTAGCTTTTACAAATAGACATTTTTGGAAAGTCTTTGATGTAGAAGAATCGAAGTACAAATATATCCTTCCCTTTTTCTGAATCAGAGCATACATACCTTCTATCACCTTGATGCCTGGGAAGAAGCTGGTTGCTACCAAGCCTTAACCCTATATGTTCATTTCTAAATGCAGCATAGCCATGGATGAATCACTCTCTTGTTTATAGGAAGTGGCATCTGGGCTTCTAAGTCAATCCACTGATGAACTGGGTCCATCAGGTTATTTCTCAGAGTTGCATTGGTACCAGATTTAGACAATGGTAAACTCTTATATAGAATCTAGTCTTATACTTCCAGTAGCTATTCCACTCTTTTGAATCTCTTGATGGCATAACCTAATTCATTTGATTTCCAATATCCACTCCCCTAAGAATAGGAAAAAATGAAATAGAATAAAATAGAAAGACAGCTGTACCATGTACTTATGGCTTCATATCAGCTCATGTGGGCAATTGAGGCTACTGACCTACCTCTCATCCCCACCCTGAAGCTTCCAGCAGTCTTCAATTTGTTCATTGCCAGGAAAGAGAGGCGTCAAATTGGCTAATTACTGCTTTTTGTATGCATACTTAGTAGACAATCAAAAGATTTTTTTTTTAGTACTCAGTAATACAATGGGAAATGGTCATAGCATACTGTCTGTTCTTAAGTAGAGAGCCAGGACTCTCCACAATATATCATCACACAATTCTACCCAGGCTTACCATCCCATTGGTGGAGATGTATATGTTTCTAGAGTTCTTTGTTCCATATATATATGAAAAGAGTAATATCTGTAGCTTTACCTACCTGTTGTGTGAGTGGTATCTCCCCTTTGTCTAGTCTAGTCTAGTTTTTCCTTAAAAAGTATGCTGAGAGAACAAGGGGATAGTGCTCAGCCCCAGAATTTGGGATCTGTCTACACCATTGTTCTTGGATCCAAGGGGGAATCACTTAGTCCCGGTATAGGAGGGTGGCATTCAGGCCCTATTCAGAGCAGCACTGCTTGATCCTGCATAAAGCAAAACAGAAACAACCCCTGAGGCAACATGGGGACAGAGGTGGAGTGGCTGGGGAGAAGTGGCGGCACTTAGAGCCCAACGAGAGTGTTCAGGCCCTCAGTTGACTGGGTTGTGGCAGTCCCTTAGTAGCCTTTTGCTTACTGTAATCTGGAACTGAGAAGGCCCCACCACATTTCTGCCAAGATAGTACCTAGTGGTCAACAGACAATTCCTTCCCAGGGATGACTTAAAGGACCAAGAAGTGGAGTTATAAGGAAGTAGCTTCCTTTCTGATGATAGAAGAATTAGGGAAGTGGGAATTCTTTCTAAAGAGAAAAAGCTTTTATATCCTTCTTTCCATTCTTCATAATCCATGGAGCTCCCCCCCAAATGGTAGGTTCTGGATGGTGGGCCAGGGAACACTAAGTAGGTAGTGGTACAGTACAATTCTTGTTATCAGTGCTGGAGGATACCAAGTTAAATGCGAGAGAGTAGTAATAATGTACATATCTTACTACAGATGACCATGTCCACAATTAGAATTGGTGACTATGTAAGAAATGCTATCTTCTATACTATGACCCTGAGGTTCTGATGTTGCTCCTGTTCATCCTTATGGTTTATATTGGGAGAACTTTGCTAACTGCCAAGACTCAGAATCACCCATCACATGAATGAACGAATGAATGAGTGAATAAATGTCTGAATAAAAGAAAAGGCCATGAGTATTTCACTATGTGCAAAGCATTGTGCTGAATCTGAGGATACAAATAATTAAAAATGTAAAAACTATTCTAAGCTCAGAGTTCTATAAAAATGGGCAGCAGGACAGATTTATCCCATAGGTGAAGACTGCCAAACCATAAGTTAGGTAATATTAGGTATTTTTCCTTACTTTGAGTCATCTATGAATTTGATGACCATATCTTTTGTCTTAGAATCCTAGATTTAGAGGAAGAAGAGACCTTAGAAACTATCAAATCTAATCCTCTCATTTTATAAATGAGGAAACCAAGGCTGAGGCGTGTTAAATGACTTCCCCAAATGATTTCGTTAAATTCAGTGATATAAAGAATGGAATAGAATAGGGTCAAGCACAGAATTCTTCAGCACTCCACTTAGAACTCCTTCTAGGAAGATAACTGTCCCTTAATTCTCAGTCTGTCTCTACCACTCATCTATAACTTAAAGTCTTTGAGAGTTGTTTAAGTCTCAGAGAGACTGTGGTACCATGGTCATAGAGCCAGAGATGAGATTTGAACTTAGCTCTTCTTGACTCCAAGTTCAACCAAAATTGCATCTATTATGTTTGACTCATAGATTCACAGAGATGTGTTTGCCAATGTCATTTATCTATATATTTGGTCATTCAATCTGTTTCAAATCCAAATTTGTAGGTTATCATACAATGTATACCTTCCTGTTGACCAAAATCCATGTATCTCTAAGGCATTCCCCCAATCTTCCAGTTTAGCAACTCTGTCAGAATGAATGGGAGTTAGTCTGACATGACATCTTCCCACTTAACTCATACCAGCTCATTGAAATAGTTGCTTCCCTTTCTAAGGGGTCACAAATAATCTATTTAATAACCTTTTCTAGAATTTTGTCTGGAATTAACTCGCCAGCAGATTCTGTATGCTGTGGAGAATTGATTCACCTCTTAGTGCTCCACACAACTCTTTAAAACTCTTAAGTGTCAGCATAGTTGATGACTGCATTAGTAGGGGGAGTTTTCTCATAAGGAGTTTCCCACATTAATGTCTACACAGACCAGAACCAAAAAGGAAAAAAAATTCAGACAACATTATAGGTGCTGGGGATACAGAGACAAAAATGACACAGTCCCTACTCACAAGGAGCTTACATCCTACTCAATTTCATTCTATAGAATTTAATTCTTAGTCATCTTCTATCCTTGAACTGAATGAACTTTTGAAATTTCAAGCCAGAAGATTATGCCTATTTGTTTTCTGCTCATCTGAAGTTTACTGTACTCATCATTAGATATCCAGAATTATTCTTCTTTGACCTTCATGAACCCAGGGATAGTATGATCACTTCCCACTAAGATTCCTGTCATTTCTATTTAATCTACCAATTCTTTATTTCCCAGAGTAAAGTACTTCTAAATGGTCAATTATGTGAACAGGGCAAGTTAAGAATTCATCAGATGACCTGCTTTTAGCATAAAGATAAGTCCAATAGATATCCAGATACTGCATATACTCAATCACAAGTTCAGGGTGACTCTTAGTTTTAGAATTTATATTAGTAACTTGATATCTATTTGTTCTACCTGGCCAGCCATTTCATGGTAGACTTTCAAATTTATTTCTCCTTTCTTTAGCATTGTGCAAATGTTCTCTTACTTGCTCTCTATTCCTCTTGGGTTTGTGGATTTCCACAAAGGTGGATATAATATTGACATATGATGCTAATATGTCATCCTTCCATATTCTTGTCATTTGATGAAGTCTTAGTGATAGCCATGAGATTTCATTGACTTCCTTGTTTTAAGTTGTCATGTTCATTTGGTTTATCTTCAGCCCACTGTTATATTTATATATGATGTCCCATCTTTCTAGGTATTGCATATTGTGAATTTTTGGACACCTCCACTGTTACTCATATTCCTGTCATACCTGTTGCTTTCCACGGTGTCTGATTTTGCAATTATAGTTGGGCACTTTCCTTTTTGCTCTTCCAATTTCAGTTTAAAGTCCTTTTGATCAGATCTGCATTTTGTCCCTGGCCAAGAGCCCATGATGCCTGTATCATAAGCTGTGACTTAGAAAGTGAAATCTCCTTCTCCAACATCACCTTAACCAGCTTTTCATTTTCCATATCTTCTAAAGCCCCAAACCTTCAATAAGGAGCAGTGATATAAACACCACCTTTGCTCCTGAACTCTTCAGTTTCCTGTCCATGATTTTAGAAGCCCTAGAAATTCTTTCCAGGTTTCTTCTTGGGGGATCATTTATTCCCAGATGAATCACCTGAATTGGAGAGCAAGCGTAGGGATTGGCAGTTCTTGCGGGACTTTATATCACATTCCAAATGCATGTATCAGGAAAACAATATCCTTCCTGACTGACCATGTCATGTGGACATGACAGACTTCTGAGGGGCTGCCTCCTCATTCCCCCCAAAATCCTATAGGCACTTCTAATCCAGATCATATCACAGGTTCACATTCTGATTTGAGAAATTATTCCGGCTTTGTGACTCAACCAACTGAGATGGAAAATGGGGTATTTTTTTGAAATCCAAAACAAGACAACTGTTACCACGAATAAGCCCAAAGACCTAAAAACCTCAAGGTTTCCTCTTCCATGGGAAAATGTTTTAATTTAATCTAAAAAACAAGGCATAGAAAAAATGTTCTGGACTCATGAGGACCTAGATTCAAATTCCGCCTCTGAGTCTTAGTAGCAGGGTGATCTTGGATAGATATGGAACTTCTCTGAGTTTCACTTTCCTCATCTATACAGTGTGAATGATAATAGTTATCTGTCCCATAGTTCTGTTGAAATGATCAAATGACATAATGTACATTAAGTACTTTGGAAACCCTAAAACACTTCATAAATACCAGCTGTTATTAAATTATGTGCAAACCAAATGTGAATAGTATAAAAACAAACTTTAGCCAAAAAAGTGCTTTTTATGTGTGTCTGTATGAAATATAGCTATTGGACAGAAATATTCCTTTATAGGAAATATTTTTGTTAATCTGGGGATCCATTTCAGAAGAGCTGGTTTTTTGTTTTTTCCAAACTTTACTACCTGTATGAACCTGTGCAACTCAAGTTCCTCATGTGTAAAATGAGGGAGGTTGGACTACATGACTTCTGAGGTCACTTGTAACTCTAAATCTATGATCCTAGTCATTGAGCTCCAATTATATCAGGAGTTCTTAACTTTTTTTTTGAATTATGGTTACCTTTGGAAATTTAGTGAAACCTATGAACCCCTTTTCAGAAGAATATTTTTGAATGCATGAAATAAAATACATAGATAACAAAGGAAACCAATTATATTGACATATAATAATCGAATAAGATTTAGAATTAAGTTCACAGTTTAAAATAACTGGTTCATGTAAATTATCTTATGATTAAGACTTTGCTGAAACTTGAAACAGATAAAGAATGAAATAGATATTTTGGGGTGCTTTGGCATTTTAATTAGCAATCTTAGGGGATGTAGGATTTGAGAAGATACTATAATGGTAAGAGTACAATATTTAGGTGACGTGCACAGATTACAAGAATGAAGGGACAGTTGCCTTCTTTCTTCCTCTCTTTCTTTCTTCCTTCCTTCCTTCCTTCCTTCCTTCCTTCCTTCCTTCCTTCCTTCCTCCCTCCCTCCCTCCCTTCCTTTCTTCTTTCTTTCTTTCTTTCTTTCTTTCTTTCTTTCTTTCTTTCTTTCTTTCTTTCTTTTCTTCCTTTCTTCTAACTCCCAAGTCAGGAGGAGCAATTTAATACCAGGTGTTAATAATGAAAACTACAAGGGGCAGAAAGTGACTGCTGAACTCCAAGTTTTGTTCTAATTCTCTACCTGAAAAAATGAAAATTTCTCCATAAACAAAATAAATCATCTCTATCAGGCAGATCAGTCTCTCAAAATTAGGCAGAAGTAGAATTGAGTTTTGGAATTGGGTCATGCCACCTCAGCTGGGAGTTAGGAAAAACTGATTGCTCAGTTCAAGTTTTAGCTTTAAATCTTTTTTTTTTTTTAGTGGTTTTCTAGCCTGACCAGTGGCCACCCTGGGAACTAATCTGGGATCATTCAGTCTTGCAGAGGTCCGTATCCCTGGAGGATAATGGTTTAGATGGAACTGATCATTGTAGTCCATCAGTCAACATGAAGCTGAAAATGGAGAACCCAAAGTCAAGTCAAGTGGAAATGAAAAAGGCAGGGAAGGGAGGAGACAGTCTTGTCTGCAGCCTCAAGCCATTTCTGGACAACCATGACTAGGGAACTCTCTTCTCAAAGTCAGGCTAAGTTTTGTCATTTGCCCCTTGGAGAGGGGAAAGGACTCATGTTACCAACTTCTAGTTCAGCTTCTAATAAGCATAGTAAGGAGAATAAAAGTTAACTAGTCAGGTGACAGTTTAAAAATCTAGTAGAAGAAATAGAAAATTGATTCAAATATAATTTTCTTATTTGTTGCCAATGGTGGTGTCTAATTTTTATTGTGAAAATCTAATAAACTGTTCTAGATTAACCAATGAGGAAATCTTAATAATAGGATCATGAGATCAGAGACATAAAGCATATCATTTAGTCTAAGAGTTCTTAATCTTTTTTTGTGTCATGGACCCCTTTGTCAGCCTGATGAAACATATGCAACCCTTCTAAGAAGAATATTTTTAAACCTATAAAATTAAATGCATTCTATTACAAAGGAAACCAATTATATTGAAATATATTTGTCAAAACATTTTTAAAGCTCATGGGCCCCAGGTAAAGAACTACTGATCTAATTTCCCAGAATCTTTCAAATATTACTGACAGTCATTCATCAAATTATATCCAACATGTCTTCTGGGAGTCGAGGATGTGGGCTCATCTGGGCCAGGTGGTATCTCAAATGTTATATAGTTAGTCAGTGCCAGGGGCTGAATTTCAACCCTGTAACTTATATACATTTAATTTTCCTTCTTACAAAGCACTTCTGACAGAACGCTCAGTATTAAACCTCTTCTTTGAGTATGTTTCCACCAGTCATTTTTCTCCTCCTAACTGTACTCCCGATAATTACATCATGACTAGCAAATGTCCAGTGGTTAACAGTGTTTATGAAGATAAAGTAAATACTTTAAACACAGCAAGGCAAACAGACTTTCTGGTGCCCAGAAAAGAAGACTTCAGATTCTTATGAAGGAGCTCATGGGCAGGGGGAAAAGGAAACTTAAGATGAGAATCCTGGGCTTTGTAGGCTGGAAATTTTTAAGCAATACAGTTTTGATACCCCAAGCCCTCATAACTGATTAACCCAAGCAGTCCCAGAGATGGGGCCTTTTCTTTCTATGATTTTGTCTTTGCCCATGTATCCTCCCAACTCCATGTGGTTTTTTTTTACAGTTTTCATTTCTCCACCTCTATGTGTCTTTATCTTGTCCTGTTTCCTAGACTAAGTAAACTGACTTTTAGAGGTCACACGGAAGTATGGCCTATCACTCTTTAGCTCTTAACTACTTTCTTTCTTATTCATTCAAAGGACCAGTTCCCATCTCATAAAGGATCCTGTCCAGCCCCTTTTCTGTGATGAAGCCTGTGAAAAGACTAACTCCCTTATACTATATTTCTGTGACTCTTCCCTTTAGCTCTGGGTCTTTCATCTGAAGTAATATTTAAACCTCTTACATCTCTAAGACCAGTTCATTAACTATTGATTTGACCTTCTATGTTCCTAAGTTCAGTAACCTTTGGCTTAACATTCTAGGTTCCTAAGCCTTCTTGATTTCTGGTTGGAGACAGAAGGTCCATGTGAATCCTTAATTACCCATCCCTCCTTTTCCATTAAGAAGGAAAAAAATCATTGTCCTTTTTCCTCTTTCCAAGAACCTACACCACTTATTCCTACCTTTTCCCCACTTTCTTCTCCCTCTTAAGGAACTTAGTGGTGGGGTAGGAAGAGTGTTGGTTTTAGAGGCTAAGGAAAAAATGAGTTCAAATCTTACCTCAAACACTTACTGGCTTTGTGACCCTAGGCAAGTTCCTTAATCTGTCTCAGCCCCAATTTTCTCATTGGTGAAATGGAAATAATAAAAGCACCTATTTCACCGGGATGCTATAAGGACCAAATAAGATAATATGTAGAGCCCTAAATCACTATATAAATGCTTATAGTTAGTATTCTCTCTACAGAAGAGCTTTTCTAATATTTTACTATCATTTATTAAATATCTACTATATGCCAGGCACTAACTATACTAAGTACTCAGGATACAAAGAAAGGCAAAAAAAAAAAAAATTAAAATAAATAAATAATGAACTACTGTATAAATAGAATCTGTGTAAACTCTATCATTTCCCTAAATGTATAACCCCAAGTCAACAATATTACTGTTGAATATTACCATCTCTCTCATTTCTCCTAGTTTTAAATTTGTGATAAAAACTTGGCTCTTCTTGCCAAGGCAGCCAAATCCAATCCAAAACATTATTAAGCACCTACTAGGTGCCAGGCACTGTACTAAGGGCTGGGGATACAACTGATAAAAAGATAGTCCTTGCTTTCCAGGAGTTCACACTCCAATGAGGAGAAAACCCTTTTCTATTTATTCCCTTAATTTTCTGAAAGGGATCTTAGAGATCAGCTAGTGACCATTTTGCAGATGAAGAAACTGAGCTCCTGAGACTTTCCCACTATCCTGTAGTAAGTAAATATCTGAGGCTGGTTTAGAAGCCCAGGCTCCCCAAATCCAGATTCACGTCTTTATCCCTTATTTCATGCTTCCTGACACACTCTAAGGATCCCTATCCAAATCTAGCTTTAGCCCTATTCTGGTGCAATCCAAGAATGTCACTTCTGTGCCTGACTGCAATATAGAAAACTTGCCAGGTAGACTGGGTTTGCTTGTCTTCAAGGGAAATCAGAACTGTCTCTTAAAATTAGTATAGTAGATCAATCAGGAACTAATTATCTTGTCCTTCGTTTCAATGGAAAGGAAAGAGTTCAAGTAGTAGCATCTATGGGGCAGAGCTAGAGTATAGATAGATCCATTAGGTTAAAAAAAAGGACAAGCTTTTGAAAGCCAGTTCTTATTAATCATTTACTGGCTAAATAACTTGCCCTTCCCTACAATGGAAGGAAGGCAAGCTGATAACACATGGGCAATAGAGTGTAATGGAAAGCATGCTGGTCTTACAGTAACTTTGGATTTGAATCCTATCTTTGACATGTCAGCTGTATGACCACAAGGCTACTCATAAAATGAAAGAAACTTTTGGAGTCTCAGTTTCCTCTTCTGTAAAATAAGACTCCTAAAACTGTCTCTCACACAATTGTTATGAGCATCAAATGAAATTTATATATATATGTATACATAGATATATACACACATATATCCATATCTATCTATCTACATCTATATATCTGAAAATCTTCAAATGCACTGTATATTATTAGAAAGGTTCAGGAAATACAGAAGAGAAAAGAAAACTTTTCACTCATTTTAAAACACAATAAAATAGCAGCCCCAATGTATATAAAGAAAAACCAGTATAATGCAGTGGGAAGGAGTCTAGATTTGGAGTTAGGGGATTTTGGTTTTAATTCCAGTCCTTCCATTGTCTACTCGTATGATCTTAGGGAAGTCACTTCCTCAGGCAAGTCAGTTTCCTGTTCTTGTATCCTGTAGAAGACTTTGTGTTTATCCCTATAGAATTTCATTTTATCAGATTCAACCAATCAATCAACAATTATGAAGAGTTTATAACTTAAAATTGACTACTAGATAGAAGTTAAGAATTTCTTAATGCCAGGATGATAGTAACCATTACCTAGAAATGATACAATGCAATGTATAAAATGATTTTTAAAAAGTCAACAAAAAGTATATAGCATCCTACTGCCACATTCGAGTTCCTAAAATCTGTTTGGATTCACTGTTGATTTATGAGTCAATACTTTCCTTTCAAATCTCCCCTTCCTCTCTAGCAAGAATTAGTTATGTGACTTCATAGAAAATCAAGAAGACATTCACTTAGAATATAAGGTCAATAACAAGGAATTAGGATTAAGCAACAAATGCTATAATCACTAATATCCTAACTCCCTGTGTGATCTTATCGGCATGATGCTAAAAGTTATCAAATCAACAGGATGTAAATGAGTTGCCTATTCGATGACACAATGCCTCAAAGTTTGATGAATCTTGGGGTCTCCAAGTATAAAAGGTGTTAAAGGCATGCTTGAGGGAAAGCACACTGTTAGTAGTAGAATGATTTCAGTGAAACTATGGGCAGTATTCTGACTCCATGTACATCTTTCTCCTATCTCCTTTCTCCTACTTTTTGGCTCTCTGTTCAGTCTCTGCCCCTCAACCTGCCTTGTTCTTGTCTTTCTCACACAATTTCTTACCTAATCATTCACCAGGTACACTCCAAACTCTTCTAGAATCTATG
Source organism: Potorous gilbertii (assembly GCA_028658325.1). Classification (NCBI taxonomy): domain Eukaryota; kingdom Metazoa; phylum Chordata; class Mammalia; order Diprotodontia; family Potoroidae; genus Potorous; species Potorous gilbertii. The sequence goes on from CM053770.1 coordinate 457,305,702, forward strand.
CTGAAGTCTTATCATCATCAATTAAAATTTAGCACAGACTTGTTGAGGACCCATTTCCCAAAGTGACAATGACTGCCTTCCTGGTATTTCTGAGTAGGATGAATATTAGATTGCAGTTAAGACAAGAAACTGGATTGACCACATCAGAAAACGCTACTGACGGGGACAATTACCTTGTTGAATCAAAGGGAAGTATGTAAAGTGGAAAGCAGATTTCACTTTTGCAATTCTTTCATGAGGACTTCCTGCCTTATCATTTTAGAGATCCCGTGGTGAGTTTTGCTACATTGATTTAGTGTGAGACGTTTAACCCTGACAAGTGCTGGGGTCCTCCAAATGTAAGTAAAATCTAGAAGACTAAAGTCCTCCTGGATGTATAGATTATTTAAATGCAAATTTACTTCCTAATGTGAGATACCTGCCACTCATTTATGCTAGTTAATGTGGATTTTTCAGTAGGTTTTAGAAAAGATTCTGTAAGGGCTTTTATGCTGTCCTGATAAGAAATTCTAAGCATGCCACAAACTCAGGCCACAATATATCAGCCCAGAGGTAGAGCATTCCAGATACCACTTAGGAGTCATTTAAAAAGTTTTCTCTCTTCCTCCTCCTTTTCCCTCAGTCTAGTTCCTTAGAAATCAAGCCTTTAATGGAAGCTATCCAGGTAGGAGTAGAGAAAAACTTGGCTAAAGATGGGACAGAGTAGTAGCTGCATGAGCAGAAAGGAGACCAAGTCAGCTAAGGAAATCTGAGGGAGAAAGAATGGGAGAGGAAAAGGAGTCCCTCACAATGGGGGAAAAGTCAGAAGACAGGGAGGGATTGAAAGGGAGGCAGATATTTGAAGTCATGTTGTATACTGAAAAGTTGGGAGGGAAATGGATAAGGAAATAAATTTTTTTTGAAAAGTAATTTTTTAAAGAGGAATTTGCTGCTATTTTCTATGTGTTTAATTGAAGTCTTCAAAAGACCATGGAATTTTCAAGCTAAAAGGTTTTGTTAAAAACAACTAAGTATAAGAGTATGATGTGTGTGTATGTGTGTGTGTGTGTGTGTGTGTGTGTGTGTGTGCGTGTGTGTGTGAGAGAGAGAGAGAGAGAGAGAGAGAGAGAGAGAGAGAGAGAGAGAGAGAGAGAAAGAGAGAAACACTATTATTTTACTATTTTTCAGGAGATGAGGAAGAATTGCAGAAACTCACAATTCCAAGGGATCCTAGGGGTCTTCTGTCCCAACCTGTGCGCAAACAGAAATTTACGTCTATACTATCTGTGACAAGTGGACATCCAGCTATTGTTTGAAGGTTTCTGTTGACAAAGGGGTATCTAGGTAGGGTAGTGGATGGAGTGCCAGGTCTGGAATCAGGAAGATTATCTTTCTAAATTCAAATCTGACTTCAGACGCTTGCTAGCTATGTGACCCTGGGCAAGTAACCTTATTTGCCTCAGTTTCCTCATCTATAATATGATCTGGAGAAGGAAATGGCAAACCACTCCAGTATCATTGCCAAGAAAACCCAAAATGGGATCACAAAAATCATTCACAATTGATCATTGCACAATATTGTGTTACCGTGTACATTGTTCTCCTGGTTCTGCTCACTTGATTTTGTATAGTTCTTGTAAGTCTTTCCAAGATTTTCTGAAAGCATTCTGTTCATCATTTCTTATAGTAGTACAATACTATTTCATCACAACTATGTACCACAACTTGTTCAGTCATTCCCCAGTTGATGGATGTCTCCTCAATTTTCAATTCTTTGCCATTGCAAAAAGAGCTGTTGTAAATATTTTTGTACACATAGGGCTTTTTCCTTTTTCAAACAAATCTCTTTGAGTTATAGACTTAGTAGTAGTATTTCTGGGTCAAAGGGTATGTACAGTTTTATAGACCTTAGGTAGTTCCAAATTGCTCTCCAAAATGGTTGAATCATTTCACAATTCCCCCAACAGTACATTTAGTGTTCTAATTTTCCTACATCCCCTCCAACATTTGTTATTTCCCTTTCCTGTCATATTAGACAATCTGATAAGTGCAAAATAGTACCTCATAGTTGTTTTAATTTACACTTCTCTAATCACTAGGTATTTAAAACATTTTTCAGATGACTATACTTACCTTTGATTTCTTGTTCTGAAGACTACCTTTTTATATTTTTAGACCATCTATTAATTGGGAAATGACTTGCATTCCTATACATTGAATCAGTTCTCTATATATTTGAAAAAAAATAAAGTCTTTATCAAAGAAACTCACTGTAAAATTCCCCCCTTCCCAGTTTACTACTTTCCTTCCAATCTTGACTACATTGGTTTTATTTGTGCAAAACCTTTTCAATTTAATCTAATCAAAATTTTCCATTTTATATCCTGTGAGGCTTTTTTCTCTTCTCTAGTCATAAATTCTTTTCTTATCCATAGATCTGACTATGTAAGTAAGTAAAATAAGTATGTAAGTAAATTTACTTAATTTACTTATAGTATTACCCTTTATGTCTGTCATGTATCCATTTTGACCTAATTTTGGTGTGTGATGTTGGGCTATACCTAGTTTCTACCAAACAACTCTCCAGTTTTCCTATAATTTTTGTCAAATGGTGAGTTCTTGTCCCCAGATCTCAAGTTTATTAAATAGTAAAGTAAGATGATCATTTATTACTGTGTTTTATGTATCTAATATATTTTACTGACCCACTACTCTATTTCTCAACCAGTTTTAGATTGTTCTGATAATTACTATTTTGTAATATAGTTTGAGATGTTATAACTAGGTGACCTTCCTCAATATTGATTCTCTTGATATTCTTGACCTTTTCCTCTCCCAGATGAATTTTGTTATTTTTTTTCTAGTTCTATAAAATTTTGGGGGGTAGTTTGATTGGTGTAGCACTGAATAAATGAATTTATTTAGGTAGAATTTTCATTTTTATTCTATTGGCTCAGACTACCCATGAACAACTAATATTTTTCCAATTGTTTAGATTTGACTTTATTTGTGTGAGAAGTATTTTGTAATTGTATTCATGTAATTCTTAGATTTGTCTTGGCAGGTACACTCTCAAGTCTTTTATGTTGTCTATAATTATTTTCAATGGAATTTCTCTTTCTGTTTCTTGCTGCTGGATTTTGTTGGTAAAATACAGAAATGCTGATGATTTATATGGACTCATTTCATATCTTGCAACTTTGTTAAAGTTTTAAATATTTCAATTAATTTTTAAATTGATTCTCCAGGATTTTCCAAGTATACAATCATATCATCAAGAGTGATAGTTTTGTTTCCTCCTTATCTACTCAATTTATTTTTCTTCTTTGATTGCTATGGCTAGCACTTCTAGTAAAAATTGAATAATAGTGATGATAAAGGTCATATTTGTTTCACCCCTTCTCTTATGGGGAAAGCTTATCCCCATAGCACAGAATTCTTGCTGATGGATTTATATAGATACTACTTATCATTTTAGTAGAGATACTACTTATGATTTTAAGGACAATTCCATTTATTCCTGTGCTTTGTAGTGTTTTAAATAAGAATTACTTTTGTGAAAAGTTTTTTCTGCATCTATTGAAATAATCATATGATTTCTGTTAGTTTTGTTACTGATATGGTCAATTATACTGATAATTTTCCTAATATTGAACTGAGTCTGTATTCTTGGCATAAATTCCACCTGCTCATAGTGTATGATCTTTGTGATACATTGATCACAAGCACTCTTTTCCACCCTGTAATTGTGACCGGGGTCCCTGCTGCTACTAGTGTTCCTCCTTGCCCTGGGACTGCAACCCAGAATCACATATAGGTGATGCATCAGAATCCTGCTTCCATTGTCAGTGAAGTCTCCTTCTGAATAGTTAGCTGACTCCCCCTTGCCATCTGTAGTCTGAGACCTTTGGAAGTCACTACTATTGATTCAGTTGCCCTATTTGACTGTTCTCTACTCTCACACCAATGAGATAGAGCTGTTCTGACAACGTTCTGAGTTGTCTTGGGATAGAAAATTGTTTCATCCTATCCTTTTGCTGATTTTACCACTCTAGACTTTGTTCTGAGGCATTATTTGGGGAAGGGAATTTGGAAAAACTTAGCTGAGTCCCTGACTTTACTCCTCCATTTTGGTTCTGCTACCTAATTCTTAAAATAGGAGACATAGTATCATGGTGGGAAAGGCACAGGCTCTGCATTCAGATGGCCTAGGTTCAAATCCTACTTCTAAACTTTAGTGTGACCTTGGCCAAGTCATTCGATTGAATGCCTGTATCTGATATTATATCTGTAATTCTTTGACAACAATCTTCTAGCTTTCTTCTAAAATGATATATGTTTCATTATCTATTTTTTGAGACTATAGTTGATTTTTCTGTTTACTCAATGCTTGGTTTCTTTTTATTGACCTTTTCATTAATATAGGCACTTTTCTGTAGATCTGTCTTTTCTGGATCTTATTTTACTCTGCATCAGTTCATAGAAATCTTCCTATTTTTCCTTGAATTTCACTTATCTCTATGTGTGTGTATATAAATGTGTGTGTACACATACATATAAACACACATACTATATATTCCATATATTCATATATGTTTTCATCTATGCTTATATTTGTTACTGTTACTCAGTTGCTTCAGTCATGCCTGACTTTTTGGAATCCTATTTGAGGTTTTCTTTGCAAAGATACTGGGGTGGTTTGCCATTTCCTTTTCTAGCTCATTTTACAGAGAAGGAAATTGATAAGAGAATCATATAGATAGATAATGTGTGTCTGAGGCCAGATTTACACTGAGAAAGATGCATCTTTGTGAATCCCAGCCTGACATGCCATTCACTGTGCTTTTTAATGTTTATTTTATAAGTATGTATAATCTGTTCTACTCCTCCCCCAACTGAGCACATTAAAGAAAACAAAAAACCCACCACAAGCATGCATAGTCCAGTAAAATGAATTCCCACATTGGTCATGCCTGAAAATGTGTCTGTCTGCTTTTTAGATTGATCACCTCTCTTGCAGGAGGTGAGTGGATGTTTCACATTCACTCTTCTCAATTTGTGGCTTATCATGTTCAGCAGTCACTGTTCTGTTTTAGTTGAGAGGGGAATGTTCATTCCCTCAAGTTACTCATAGTCCTTGCAGTTTAGTCCAGTCAGACAATAGAGAATTTCTTTCCTTATGTTGGCAAAAGTTGGCCAACTTTATAACTGATATCATGCTCTCCTCTCTATTAAAGTCTCCCTAACTACTCACACCTTTTTAAAATTTCTGCCTGTGCTGACTTCCTAGCATTTTTCGTCCATTGTATTTAGATCTGCCATTGTTCTACACAAGGAGGGTTCAGATCTGCTTAATAATCAAAATTAACTCTCTTGTGATCATTCTTTCAGGTGCTGAGATTTCTTAGTCATTAGTAGCTTCTGGCAAATCATTGGATTTTCTAGCCCTTAGTAATTTATGTTCTTGAATGAATAAATAGATGAATGGATGAATAAAAAAGTATTCATTAAACTCTAACTATTAAATACATTGTTTGTCCTTTGTTTTCCAAGAGGACCATGACATCAGAGAAATGATGACATGACTTGCACTTGACTTTGTTTTGAGTGAGGGAAGGCTGTGCAAGATCACCAGCCTCATTTTCTCCTCCTGAGCCATCTGGGTCCAGTGACCAGATATATATTGTGGATATGAAAACAAAAGCTGTCCTCTAGTAGCTTACATTGTAATAGTGCCTTTTCTAATGAGCCTTTCCCACCAGAACCCTGAGTATACTCATTTTTACTCAGTCTTTGGTGATTTTTCCCTCTCCTCTCTTGTGAATGGTATCTATAGCAAGGGAGTTTCTAGGGTTCTTGAAATATTCACTTTGCCACTAATTTTGACAGTCTTTCATTGATACTTGATTATTTTATGTAAATATATGTATATGTGCATTTGTGTAGATATATATATACATGCATATATGTATGTGTATAAATACATACACATATACACTTATGTGCATACATACACATACACACAAATAATTTCCTCTTTTCAATTATACTGTATATTCCTCAAGAGCATTAGTTAGGTCCACTGGAGTCCATTTCTCACAACCCCTGAGACACCGAGACACTGAATACCATGTTAGTATATGCATGAGGTTGCGACCCACAGTTTAAGAAGCACCGATAGGGTCACGAGTGGAAAAATTAAGAAACCCTGAACAGTCCTTCTTATTTTAATACAACCATGATCTCATTGATATCAGTACTCCCTCTGATAAGTGTGACTCACACCACATCCCTAGTGATGGCCAAGAAATCCTCCCCTCCCAGCCAGCCTTCTAGTGACAAGTCTCTTTGTAATGAGCTGGGACAGCAGACAGGCTGTCACCAGGATGGCACTTGGAATCCTTCCAGCTGCCAAAGGTTAAGTTCCCCAAGTATAGCCTTCAAGAACCCAGGGTCACCTCCATAAAGGTAGCCTTCTGTAAGCACTTATTGTCTTAAAGTAGGCTAAATGTCCAGCTCCAATTCTGGGTGTGATCATGCCCTTTCTCATAACTTCTTGTGAATATTTTCCATCAGGGAATCACTTTGGTTCTCTTGGACACCTAGGGGTTGCTTCCTTCCTTCTGACTGAAGGATTTAAGCACACTTGGTGCTTTCTTTCAATTAATGCTAATGGCAGGGTTTCTGGGAGGGGGACAACCCTGTAAGTAAGGATATGAGAGCTATGTTTTATTAAAAAGTAATCTGGAGCTTATCTAACTCCTTCAATATCTAATTTCTAATGATGCTATTTGAATATTTTCCCCAGCAGCATCCCTGTAGTTTCAATATCAGGGGATCCCTGAGCTTCATGCTCACCTCTTGCCGAGTGACATGTGCAGCGCACATAACAAATTTACTTTTTTTCCCTTCTCTTCTATCCCCTGATCTGTTGCTCTTTGCCACTTCTGCATATTTATGAGAGGGAAGGATGGGGGAGTCTGCTGAGGCTTTACAATCTCTCTCTCTCTTTCTCACTCTCTCTTGTCACCTTTTTCGTTTTTCAATTTTTTTTCATTCTCCACTTCTTTCATTCTTTTTATTTGAGCCCATAGTATAACGATTTAGGCAAATCTTATAAGGGGTGAATAGAAAGAGAGAGAGAGAGAGAGAGAGAGAGAGAGAGAGAGAGAGAGAGAGAGA
>CM053770.1:457313362-457442960 GCA_028658325.1 Potorous gilbertii
TGCGTCTTCCCAGGCTGCCGCCTTCCCGAGCTCTGCTCCCCCTTCGGATGTGTTCCCAGGCTGCCGCCTTCCCGAGCTCTGCTCCCCTTTCGGCTGTGTCCACTCTCGGTACCCCGTTGAGACCCCGCTGGGCGGGGTCAGATCTTGATATTTTGAAAGTATTCCATTACATGTATCCTGGAAATTATGATTATGATAAGGAGAAGCTGATCCTACTCAACTGTGGAGTAGCCCAATTTGGCAGTGGAACCACTCATCTAACACATATGCTAGACCCATCTATGAACTTTGAGAGGATAGTTCCCCCCAAAAAAAAGAAAGAACATCAATGATCACAGTTCCTAAACTGAGTTATCTTGGCTACATGTATGTTCCCTGCTAATGTGCCTCATTGCCCTGGTAATATAAGTTTGCGGCTACTCTCCCTATCAGTGAAGTTGGTTGAAAGGAAATTATACCCTAGACATATGGGTAGAATGTTATGTGATTGTTATTTTTGCTTCTCTTTCTACTTAGTAAAAGTATTGGTTGAGAGGAAAGGGAATCATTTTGGCTGGTTTAATGATGGGAAAATACACTGGTGAGAGTTCAAGAGATATGGGACTACTTCTGAGACCCTGAGAGTGGTGAGTTACAGCAAACATCCCAACTCTAGGGATTCCCCCAGTCTCTTACCAATGTAGGAGCTGGTGGGTTGGAGGAAATGAGTTGGGGGAGATGAGAGAGGGGAAGAGAAAGCTCTGCAGAGAAAGGGGGACAAGGAGAAGGGAAAAGAGGGAAAGGGAGGGAGAAAGAATTCCATGGGAGAAGAGGTGAAATTGAGTCTGGAATAAGGCAAAGACAGAAAACCCAAAAAGAGTAAAAACTGTGTAACATCACTGTGAGCTATAAAAATTTAGCTCCTACCAAATACTTAGCACAGCATGACCTGATGGCTAGAACTACAGATCAGAAACTCACTATGTTTTATAGACTACCAAATGGCAAATGCTCATACTACAAATATAGACTTCAAAATATACTGGAGAAATTAGCTGATAAACTTCACTCGATTTGGACCATTATCACAAACTGAATCATTGCCCACAATTGCCTAGATATAACAGATCCATGCAAAAAAAAAAAAACACATAAGAATAACATTTTAAATACCAGATACTCATAATTTCCAGGCTACATATAATGGAAAGCTTTCAAAGTATCAAGATCTAGCAGAGGAGGTCAAAATCGTATGTTCATCTACAAAGAATGAAGTTACATCCTAATTTTTTTTAATTCAACTGCAAAAAGTAATCATTTTATCTACCTGGACAAGAGTTCATGGGCTATGACATATAAAAGAATAAGATAATAGCTTGTCCCAAGACTTTTTCCATCTGAGATCCATTTTAAAAGATGAGAATAAGATAATCCAGTGTGGTACACAGTGCAAAGAATGCTAAATTAGGAATCCCAGGACCTGAGTTCAAACCTAAGCTCATTTAACCACAGGTCTCAGTTTCATCCTCTATAAAACAACAGGATTGGATTAGATGACCTCCAAGACTCCTTCCAATTCTAAAGGCTACACATTTATATTGCACATATGGAGCACATTCAGGGCCATCTTCTGATCTATATTTTGCCACTGAAGCCAGATGGCTCAGGAGGAGAGAGGGTGAGGCTGGTGACTTTGCACAGCCCTCCCTCACTTAAATCCAACTCACTTGCAAGTCATTGCATCACTTCCCTGATGTCACGGTCTTTGAGAAGGAAGAATAAACAACAACAAAGCCTTTATTTAACACAATGCATTTAATCTGAACCTCTCAGCAGTACTTAAGAGGGAGGGATGTGTGCTATTAACATTCTCATTTGCAAATGAGGAAACTGAATCTTACACAGGTTAAAGTGATTTATTTGCCCAGGGTCATACCACTATTAAGATTTGAACTCAGATTTTCTGACATGAAGTTCTGCTTACCACTCACCATTTCTATCATGCCTGTCATTAATTAGCTCCCCCCTGATATTGACCATTGAACTTAAAGACAGCAGTAACCCAAGTTGGAGATATTTATTTAAGACTGAACCTAAAAGGAATACATAGCCTGACTGCAGATTAGCTGAACTAAAGGTGAGGATGGAGCTTTGACACTTTGGCAGCAGCTACCCTGCCCAGAGTCTATTTTCTCCCCACCCTTGGCACCTCGGTCTCAAAGACACAGAGGTCACCCACCAGCAGGGGTCAGTGAAGCCAAATAAAGAAGTATTCATTTCCCATTTCTGCCACCGATCTCACCTTTAAAACAGAAACCTCTGAATTTTGCCAATCCTTTTCTCCCCTTTTAGTAGTTATTTGTGGCTTATACAGAATTCTGAGACTCTGTAGGGTCCAGAAAGGTGGGCAATGATGACTATCCAATGCATACAGAGAGAAATTTGAGACTAGAGGACACGAGGCAAGGATGGGAAGTGTATGGTGAACCCTTTCAGGGTCCTAGTCCCTCTATATTCATTGAAGAGTTATCATTATGCCCTTCCTGTCTCTCGTAGAATCCTAGAATAAGAAATAAACATGATACGTGAACAAGCCTACAGGATACACGGAAACAGCAGAGTCTGGGGGTCTGAAACCAGGCAAGCAGTTTGGAATTGGTGCAAATGACAATACCCTTTGACATGAGCAGTGGCATAGTGCATGAAGAGCTCACCTCAGCCCCAGGAGGACCTGGGTTCAAGTTCCAGCTTTGACATGTGACCTTGGGCAAGTCACTTAACCTCAATCCTCTAGGCCATAAGCCATAGTGATATTTTTGGGGGCTGCTGGAACAATGTGGGGAGTGAGGAGTCAGTAGCAGCCTGAAGTGATACAAATCTTAAAAAAAAAAATTGAAAGGTTAAAGAAAGTAGAATTCCAGGAGGACACTGAGTAGTTATTTTTTAAAGGGATGGTAAGCCAGATAAGTTTGGCAATCTCTGGTCTAGGCAGTGAAAATAAAAGTTGCAGAAAGGCTAACAATCTTCACTGGTAAATGGAGTTTCCTTACTGGGAATTCCCTCCATCTCTGCAGATGACAATCAATAGCACTGTCTTCGAGAATTTCCTGAGACTCAGAGAGATTAGTGATTTGTTCAAGATCGCATGACTAATAAGTGAGGATCTGAACTCAGGTTTTCCTGATGCTGAGTTGAAAACGACCAGGCTACCTCTCATTTCCGTACTTTGGCTTGAAATAGTCTGCCTTGTGTTGCTTCCACTTTAAATGATGATCTGAGTCTGGGAGGGTGCACTATAATGACAACTTCTACGATCTTTTGAAGAATTGGAATAAAGACTTTTAAAATACTACCAAACTTTTGTTCTCTCTGTCCTAGCTATAAAGGCAAGAGCTTCCTTACTGGCTGGTCCAGGCTAAGATTATGATGGACATTTTAGCTTTTAATATTATTCTGAGATATATAGGCTGTAAAAAACAAATCTAAGGGATTGTTTTTTGAGCAACCAACATGAAATAATGAGAAGAACTCTAAATTTGGAATTAGATAATCTGAGTTCAAATCCCTATTCTACTACTTAATATACCATATTTGTGACCTAGGACAAGTCATTTCCCTCTCTGGAACCCAATTTCTTCATCTGCCAAAGTAAGAGGTGATAGGGTCATAGATCCTGAGCTAGAACTTTACCAAGTCTAATTGCTTTATTTTACAGGTAAGGAAACTGAGGCCCAGAGAGTTAGAGTAACTTGCCCAAGATCACACAAATATAGAGCAAAATGGGAGACTCAGAGTCAAAATGACCTGAGTTCTAATCCTGCCTAAATCATTTGCTATGTGTATGACTCTTAATTCATGGATGAGTTCCCTCATCTGTTAAATGGGGCTAAGGAGAAAGCTATCTCACAAAGTTATTGTGGCAATCCACTGAAATTATACATATATATATATATATATATAAAACAGTTTTCAAAACTTGAAGTGTTATATACAGGTTAGCTTTATATAAAGAAACAGAATTGGTATTCAAATCCATGTTTTTTTATTCCAAATCCATCATGTTTTCACAGTTCCAGATTGGTCTGGACTTCCTCAGCCCCTCTAGGGTTCCTTCTAGCTCAGAATTCTATTCTTATATGAGATCCATAAGAAGCGGTCTACATCAGTGATGTCAAACTCAAACAGAAATGGATCCCTGAGGACTGGGTATTTACTTAGAAAAACACAGAATAACATTATCTATGTTGTATTGTTTTGTTTTGTTTTTTAGTTTTGTTAAACATTACCCGATTCCTAATTTTAATCTGGTTTGGTACTCTCCATGTCAGAAAACTTAGTATTAACTCCGTTTGGTACCTGGTTGAAACACACACACCCCTTCTATTTTTCAATATGGCAACATTATTCAGAACTTGAATCTTGGGACTTCTCCGTTTTCATCCCCTGTTCACTTTCACTAAAACTTGTCTTATAAATCAGATTTAATTATCTATAAAATTTGGTGTAGAAAAGGATTTACTCATTAAAAATGTTCATCAACTTGCTATCCACGTTCCAGGCTAATGGAAGTAGAAACAGAACACCATGGAAACACCAGAGAAGCCAGAGAGATAAGCCGGCTTTGAAATAAATACCTGAGACTCAATTAAACAGCAAGTTCCAGCTTCTGTATTTGTCTTTTAAAATATCATGTCCGGAGTAAGTAAATGTCACCAAATAATCATCTTTTCCCCAGCTCCTTCTTCTTCTTCTCTTTAGGTCTCTTACTTCAACAAGTTTGTGAAATAAATGTAGGGGTTTTTTTTTTCATTTTATTTTATTGTACTCTCCTCAGATTACCCCATTTGCTTGGGTGCTTCCTGAGATTTTTCTGCCCGTGAGTGTTTATAGAAAATGTCATCATTCCTCCCATGGCTAAAACACAACAGGTCACATTTAGTGAGGGTGTGATCAGCAGCTAAAGAATGAAATTGAAAGAATAAAGGAAATGTGGAGCAGAATTCAGAAGAGGTCAATTCAATTCAATAAATTTGATGCTACAAACAATCATAAAACACTCTATGCATGCAGAGTACTTTGCTAGGTGCTGGGTCAAATACAAAGATGTGTCCATAGAGATAATGAGGTGGGGAAGGAAATAGGGATCTGGACTGAGTTTAGTTGTGGTTATAGATTCTTACTGTATAACTGTGGGTAAATTGCCTCTCTGCCTCAGTTTCTGTCTGCTTCAGTTTCTTTTCAGCTTCTACCTCAGTTTGTTCATCTGTAAAAGGGAATAATTACAGTGCCTACTTCCCAGAGTGTCGTGAGTACAAAATGAGATATTAGTAAACTGCTTTACAGACTTAAAGTGTTATATAAATGCTAAATATAGTGTTATGATAAGACCCAATTCCTGCCTGCCCTAAATAGGGGAGAAGACATATATGCACAAATAGCAATAATACTGCAGTACAAAGTCCTGTGAGAGACCTAAGTAGGCTTCGCTTGTCATCATTTCTGACTGGGGAATAAAAGCTTTTTCTTCCAGATGTTTATTTCTTGCCCTAATGTCTCCCCAGCACTCCAGTCTGATTTTTCCAGCTGCCTGCCCTAGGTGTTTTCATCTGGATATCCTTTTGAAACTTTAAGTTCAAAAGTCTAAAACTGAATTCATTATCTTCCTCCATCAAATCTTCTCTCCCCTTGAACTTACCAGTCATTTATGGTTGTAACCAGGTAGTAGTCATGGGTTTTTTTTTAATTTCCTTTTCTATTAGGAAATCAACTAGCAACAAAAAGCATTCAATCTACAAAGAATAAGTAGAGATGTATTTGAAACTGTGAACTTCTGTATCATTTTTAAAGAAATAAATATATTTTACATATTAACTTTAACAATGTTAAATGTTAAATATAAATAATGAAAAATATTGTTGTCCTCTTCTGCTTTCTGTTTCTGTGGATTTTTAAAAATTTTAATTGATCCTTTTCCCTTTTTTTTTTTTTGATTTTTTCTTTTATCTATCACTACCTATAAGGTATTATGGTATAGTGGATAGAGAACCAACCTAAAGCCAGGAGGATCTGAGTCCAGTCTCCAATACCAACTGGCCATATGATTCTGGGCATCCCACTTAATCTCTCAGTGTCCTAGGCAATTTCCTAAAATTATAAATGTCACAGAAGGTGACGACTTGCATTGGTAGAGGGAATTTCCTCACCTAGGAGTTCTCTATACCAATAAAATCATAATTACCCTAACCTACTCATTCCCTACAAATAGAAGCTCTCCCATATAACAGTTCAAATCAAGGTTTTAATCAATAAAATTTTACTTAAATTTTAATTTAAAATTTAATCAACAGTTTTAGTCAATTAATATATAATTTATGTATTAATAAACAAAAGAGAATCATTTGTTATCTCTTTTCTCCTACCTTGCCTTTCCCCTGCCCCTCCTGCTTTGGCCACATACACATACCCCTGCCCATTTTTAATTTAATTGAAGTATCAGAAACTTGACTTTGAAGGTTTATATTCTCTTTCCTGCCACCTATCAGCCACCAAATCCTGTTTGTTCTTTCTTCATAATATATTTTACACTGGTCCCTACATCTCCTCTAGCACTTCAATCACCTACTTTGGGTCTTCATCTCTTCATAACTAAATTATTGCCATCTCTCACTTGCCTGTTTCTACTTTGGTCCCTTTACCAAACCAAACTTCACTCATGGCCCAAAGAATCTTCCTAAGCCATCAGCCTCTCTGATCACATCATTCCCCTTCCCCAAAACCTCCACAGGTTAACAAATAAAGTAAAAACTCAAAATATTGGCCATCAGTTTCTTCCAATTATCTTACTTTAATCTACCTCTTAAGCCTTGCCCCATATCACTCCCCCAAGAATGAAAGAGTTCTACCTCTACCTCTAGCCAAGCAGAACAAACCCAAACCCTTCCATATGAAAGCTCTTCAAGTACTTGAAAATGGCTCTCATGTCAACCCAAGTCTTTTCTTCTGCCTAAATATCCCTGGTTCATTGAATTAGTTCACATTTGACTTTACCTTGAGAACCTTAACAATCCTGTTGCCCTTCTCTGTGTGCTATCTAAGATCTTTCCTAAAATGCTTCAGGGTATAATGAGATAGGACTATGACCACCATATTTGTAGACACTTCCTAGATCCAGCTTGAGAGAACCAATTGTTAAATTTTCAGTATGAGCATTTATACCTCAGGAATGAGTAAATACCACCAATCAGATATTAGTATATTATTTTATTGTTTTTCTAGGCTTAGAGTATGAATAATACAGACTAAAAAGTGTGTTTTACATTTTTTCTGGAGAGATGGTTATTAATCATTTACCAGCATACTCCTCACTATGTCTCTTTTAATACATCCTAAAGATTACATTAGCTTTTCTGCTACTATGGTAGCATAGTCTACTAATGTTGAGCTTGCAGTTTACAAAAAACATATATCTCTGTCAGATAAATGAATTGCTATCCAATCACATCTTTCCCCTCTTATATTTGCAATTATTTTTTTTTAATTTGAGTATAAGGCTTTACATCTGTCCCTATTTAATTTTATCTTTCTGTTTTTGTTGTTACAATCAGGCCAGGGTTCTAGCCTGTCAGTAACTTTTGGCATTTGTACCATGGGTCAACATATTAGCTAATCCTCCTACCTTTATGTCTGAAAAATTGATAAGCATTCTATCTATATGTACCTTTAATCAAATCTGATAAAAATGTGAAAGGGAGTAGGGCCAAGGGCAGATTCCTGGAGCACTCTACTAGAAACTTCTTTCCAAGTCAATACTGAACCATTAATGACTACTCTTGGGAGGCGACCATCCAACCAGTGCCAAATGTACCTAATTATACTATTTTTTCAAGCACACATTTCTGCATTTTCCACAAGATGACCTCAAGAGATTTTATCAGATTTTTTTTCTAAAATCTAGGGACACTCCATCTTCAGAATTCACCAAATCTACTAGCCCAGGAACCTGTCAACAAAGGAAATAAGGAGTCTGCCAGTTACCTGTTCTCCATGAGCACTTTGTGATCAACTTGTCTTGTTCAAAGGAAAACATTTTCATACTCCCTTTTTTTCCAAAATTTAGCAGGTTTGCATGTGTGTGATTTTATTTCTATAGATTGACAAGAAAATAAATCCAACAGGCCACAATGTGGCTAAGAAAATACTCACTGAGCAGCAAAAGGCAAACCTACATAGTGGAGCCAAGGTTCCCTTCTGTCCCCTCAATTCCTTCCAATGATGCTGTCTCTGCCTTCTATCATTTCATCCCATGATCCTTCCCTATCCATGGAACCTTTTTTTCCCTTAAAGAAAAGTCTATACAGAAAACCAGATATTGAGCTACTGACTAAGAGAAAAGGAAGCAGGGCATGTTGATATGGCCCCATCACCCATTTTGAGTACTCTTGAAACCGATTTTTAATTTATTAAAGTATTAGAAGCTTGCCTTTGAAGGTTTATATTCTCTTTCCTGCATTTATTTATCCTTCTTGTTTGTTTTTTTTTTTCTAAAACCAGCCTCTGATGATTCTTGCTGAGTTTCTCATGCTGTGACTTTATCTGATTTCATGAGTAAATCAGAATTAGCCCAGATTAGTATTTGGACAACTTTATCAGGGCTCAGAAAAACAAGTTGTTCCAACTGCGAGAGAGACTTTGATAGGATGGGGTCAGGCATGCGGCTTCATCTTGGAGAATCTCCTCAAAAAGCACCTGGAGCAAAGGGAGCCCTTTTTCCCCTTGCTGAGATGGGTGTTGCCATATTACATAGCCATACCATCTGGGCCCAGGATTTACAGATACCCAGCTTTGAGCCTCTTTTGGCTTTCACACAGTGTTGCCTGGAGGTGGGTGGGGATGAGGGAGCTATAAAAAGTGATATTGACTAGTTTCAGAGGTTAGGATGTCTTTTTTCCCTGAATCAGTAGAGCATCAATATCCCTGCTTGGTGCCAAAAACACAGAGCTACTGGTATTCTATCTTAAGCTTAGAAAATAAATAAATAAACACAAATGTTGACCTCAAATGGTAGAGAAAGTCACTCCACTGTTCAGATCTCATTACCCTGTAGAAAATATTCCTGAACATTTCATTAGCCATCATGGTTTTTTTTCTAAGCCATGACACTTTGTCTTATCTCAAAGAGTTATTATGTTTTTTTAATATTCAAACCAAATGGCCATCAGAAGAGACTTTCTGAATTCAGTTCAATTCAATGGCTATTTAGACAAGCAGGCAATACACATTTATCAAGTGCCTACTATGTGCCATCACAGCTCTAAGTGCTGAGGATAAGAAGAGAGGTATAAGATAATCCCTACCCTTATAAAGCTCACAATCTAATGCAGGAATACAACACATAAAGAGAAGTGGAAAAGCAGAGAAGGGGTAAGAGAGGGAGGGTACACAGTGTGATGTAGGGGCCATGATGAAGTCTAGAGAAGTACAGCAGGGTTGGCAATAAGTCCTGGGGGCTCTCCTTAAATAGAGTATCTGGGAGCTCTCCAATATCTACCTTTCACCCTCTCTAATCAGAGGGTCCTGGTGAGGTATGAACTTCGGGGTTGATGTGGTTTTGCAGAATGATGAGTTACTGAAGACCATGAGGAATTCCAGGAGTGCAGCCAGGTGGAAAATGTTCAGCTAATACTGTGATCCTAATGCCATTCTGCTCACTTCATGACTGTAGAACGCAACAAGAGGCATTAGTTAGATTACATGCCCCTTGTAATCCCAATGCTTTTGTCATAGTGGGAGCTTAATTCAGTATTGATCTGGGATCAGATCCCATTTTTCAAATTTCCCACTTCGGTGACTTTGGGCAAACCTCTTAACCAACTTGGTCTTTAGTTTCATCATCTATCAAATGAGGGGTTGGACTAAATGACCTTTGAGAAACTTAGGGAAAGACTATGGAAACACAAAATCCCAGATTAAGGGGAAGTATCAGAGCATATCTAGTCTAATAAATTGCAGAAACAGGAATTCCCTCTACAATATCCCTGCAAATGACCTAAAGATCTCTAATTCAATTCAACTCAATATACCATTACTAAGCAGCTTCTAAGTGCTAAGCACTGTGCTAAGAGCTATGGAGACCAAAAAACCAAAAAGATCTCTATCCTCAAGGAGTTTACATTTTACAAAGTGAATGTGAAATGCACTACCTACGAAGATATTCCATTTGACTTTTGAATTATGAGTCTAAAATCACTGTAAATTATAGTTCTGCCACCTAGAGACATGCTCCCCCCAAAAAATCAAATCCAACTTCCAGATGACAGACCTTCAAATATTTGAAAACAGATATCAATGAATTAATCAATAAATAAATATTTGTAAAGTGCCTGGTATGTGCCAGGTACTGTGCTAAGCACTGGGAATACAAAGGAAGGCAAAAGACAGTCCCTGCCCTCAAGGAACTTCTGGTCCAATGGGGGAGACAACATGCAAATAAATATATACAAAGTAAGTTATATATGGGATAAATAGGGAACAATTAACAGAGGGAAGACATTGGAATTAAGAGCAGTTGAAGAAGGCTTTATATATCTCCCATATTCTCTTCTTCAGGTTAAATATCCCAGTTACTTCCACTAGTTCTTCTATGCATCCAGGCCATGACTTTTAGAGATATCTCTGTCTTGGAGAATAATAAAAGTTGAAATTTGTTAAGTTACATGGAATTTAAAGGGACCTAGAAAAACACTCACCTCATAAGATCCAACAGCATAATCCTCTCATGCTTGAAGAAGGCTGACTGCAACAAATTGTATTAAGTTTTGCCAAGGTTTCTTGTGGCGTCTGGGGCAAGAAGAGACCATCTATTTTTATTCCTTTTTTGTATATAAAGAAACTGAGGCTCAGAGAAGGGGAAATGACTTGGGTAGAGTCAAATGGTTGTTAAATAGTATGGGATCATGATACCACACTGTTTACTAATTTCATTCTCAAATGCCCCTCTCTCAAGCCCATCTTGTCTTCCAGCCCCTATGGAGGCTGAATATACACTATTTCTTCTCCCTTTTTCACTGCTCCATGACAGTCTTGTGCGCTGCCATCATGAGCCCTATCATTTCTAAATCAATCATTTTACACTGAAGCTAAAAACACAGTTATGATTTTGTGATACATATATATACATATATAAATATGTATATTTACACACACATATATGTATATGGAATATATCCATATCTATAGCTATATATCTACATTAATCTCTATACCTACCTCTATACCTCTATACCGATACCTATATCTATATCTATATCTAGATATCAGGAACTGGGATGAGACCCATTGCCTCCTACCTTGGACCTTGCAGCTTCACCCAAGTTCCACATCCGTGGAGACTCTGTTCCTGATCCTGGGATGGGTTTCATGAATTTTTTTCTTCTGTCTTTGTTGTCTGACATTGGATGTGCTTCTAGTATGAAAGTTTCCTTCCTTCCTCTGGCCCTTTAGCCCAACAGCACATCTCTCAATGAACAACTCTGGCCTGACTGTTCATTATTTTCTAATCTTCTACCTATGCCCTTTACATGGCCTTGCCCTTGGCTAGAATGGAATCCTTCTCCCTCAGAAGTCCAAGTTAAGTGCTTCCTCTTCCATGAAACTTTCACTATCTGCCCCCTCCTCACAGGATCTCTCCCTCTCATATCATTTGACTTCCTAGCCTATGACCTTATCATCACATAACATGTGATAATTATCTGTACACTTGTCTTCTCCTCCACATAAGCAAAAGCTCACTGAGGGGCAGAGATTGTGTTTTGCATGCTTTTTCCCTCTCTAGGGTCTAGCCTAGTTAAGTAACCTCCAATTTCACCAAATTGAATTGAGAAGCTTAGAAGGCTTATGGAAAACTTAACTGCTATTTGTTGTCATGAGTCCCTACAGTGCTTTGCAATAAGACTGTTTAAATCATATAAAAATATATTATGGGGTCTTGTTCCCAAAGTACAAGGTAGAGAGAGAGAGAGAGAGAGACAGACAGACAGAGACAGAGACAGAGAGAAGCTTTTGTTTTTTTAAACAGAGGAATCCTGTCAAAGAAAAAGTGATGACAGAGTTAGGAAAGTGAAGAGGGCACCAAAGACTTAAGACCAAGAGAATGTTGAGACCAAAAGAGACTGAATTCTACAGGGTCAAGGGAAGGAGGCAATGGATCTCATCCTGGTTCCTGATAAATCAGAATTGGGTTTTTTTTTGTCAGCCTAGGCAAGGGTGGGGAACCTGCCACATGTGACCCTTTAGGCCCTCAAATGTGACCTTTGATTGGATCCTTTGGACTAGAGGTCACAGGTACCCCACTCCTGGAAAGCAATTAATTCAGAGAGGTTAAGACTTGTGGCAGCAGCACAAAAGATGGTCCTGGTGCAGTGGAAGGGGAGAGAAAAAGGCCTGCATCTGGTCCCTGTAGAGTTTGGTGGGTAAGACAGACTTGAGAGAAAAGTATCACTGTGGTGGGCCTCTGGTAATGGCAGCCATGCCATTCAATGGTATAGACTTTTGGAGATTTACAAGGCAAGATGTGGAGATAATGATCAATTCGGGGGAGAGGTAGAGCATCTTGGCATAGAGCGACGACATCTTTCCCCATGATAGTGCCCTGGAATAAATGCTAGTTACATAGCACCATACATATTTCTATGTGAGCAGCAATGTGGTTTTGTGGAGAATAGTAGCTAACTGTTACATGGTCCTTGGGCAGCCAGGTGGTGCAATGGATACAGTTCTAGGCTGGGAGTTTGGGATATTCATCTCACTGACATCAAGTCTGACCTAAGACACTCACTAGCTGTAAGACCCTGGGCAAGTGACTTACCCCTGTTTGCCTCAGTTGCCTCATCTGTAAAATTTGCTGGAGAAGGAAATGGAAAACCACTCCAGTATCTTTACTGAGAAAACTCCAAACAGGGTCATGAAGAGTGGGACATGACTGAAAAATGACTGAACAACACATAGTGCTTTAAGATTTGCACAATTTGCATATCTTACCTCATTTCACCCTCACAACAGCACTGTGAAATAGGGGTTGTAATTATTTCCATTTTACATATGGGGGTCAGCTAGGTGGTACAGTGGACAGAGACCTGTGCAGGAGTCAGGAAGACTTGAGTTCAAATTTCACCTCAGACACTTGACACTCACTAGCTATGTGACCTTGGGCAAGTCACTTAACCCCAATTTCCTCATCCTGGGTCATCTCTAGTCATCCTGATGAATATCTGGTCACAGGATTCAGATGGCTCTGGAAGAGAAGTGAGGTTGGTAACCTGCACAGCCCTCCCTCACTCAAAACAAAGTCAAGTGCAAGTCATGTCATTATTTCTCTGATGGCATGGTCTTCTTCAGCAAGGAAGGATGAGCACACACATTTTACATATGAGGAAACAGAGGCGGAGAAAGGTTAAATAACTTTGCCCAAGGTTACACAGCTAGTAAATGTCTGAAGCACGATTCAAACTCAAGTTCTTGCTGAGCTACCTAAGGGTCTCAAGAGCACTAGACACGGAAACAGGAAAGCTACACACTTGAATCTGTCACTCGATAATTGTGTGGCCATGCTCAAGTCACTCACACAAGAGGTGGTAACATAATGGAATGATCACTGACTCCGGAGGAAGAGAATCTCAGGTCAAACACTACCTCTAGAGCTTACCACCCACGTGAGGTTAGTCAGATCCCTTAATTTCCACAAGCTTCAGTTTCCACATTTATATAATGAAAAATTAGGCTAGTAATAGTAATCATAGTTAACATTTAAATAGCACTGACTATGTGCTACAAGCAATGCTAAGTGTTTTACATCAGCAATCTAGTTTGGTCTTCACAGCAACCCTGGGAAGTAGGTGCTATTATCTTCTTCATTTGACAGACAAGGAAACCAAGGCAAACAGAGGTTTAAGTGACTTGCCCAGGGTCACGTAGTATCTGAGGTCAGATTGAACTCAGGGTTTCTTTATTCAAACACTGCCCCACCCTCTATCTAGAGAGAGTGATACCACTCTATCTGAGCCTCAATTTTGTCATCTGTAAAGTGGAAATAATATTTCCCATGATTCTGATGAGAATCAAATGTCTGAAAAGCCCTTCATGAACCTTACAATATCTACTGTACTACACATACACACACACACACACACACACACACACACACACACACACACACACTACTATGTGGTGGTTGTTGTTCTTCATTCTCGAAGAGGACCAAAATGACATCACCATGATAAAGTCAAGTTTCAAAGTGGCTGACTGTGGCTGACCAGACTAACATGAGCTAGGAATGCTCTACTAAAGATTGGGCACAGATAGTCCATGTGAACATTTGGGATGCATATTTCAAATTTGCACATCCTACATTTACTTTGTTCTGTCTCACTTCTACTTTGCTCTTCTCGCACAGCACCCTTTCTCATGTGGGCACAACATGCTGAGTAGTCCTGTGCCAGTGTCTCTCATGTTGCACAATCAAATCCAAAGTTCTTGAGAGAGACCCTGAGGGTGTACTTGTATCGCTTCTTCTGACCATCATGTGATCGCCTGCCAGATGCAAGTTCTCCATAAAATAGTCTATTTTGGCAAGCTTACGTTTTGCATTTGAACAATGTGGTCAGCCAATCAGAGTTGTGCTCTCTGAAGCATAGTTTGAATGCTTAGCAGTTTAGTTTGAGTAAGTACCTCAGTGTCTGGTACCTTATCCTGCCAGGTATCAGGATTCAGATATCTTCCTAAGAGTTCAAATGGAAGCGATTCAGTTTTCTGGCATGGCGCTGGTAGACTGTCCATGTTTCCCCAGGCTTACAACAATGAGGTCAGAATAATGGCTCTGCACACATTCAGTCTGGTAGTCAGTCTAATACCTCTTCTCTCTCATAGCTTTTTTTTGGTGCCTCCCAAACACTGAGCCAGCTCTGATCATG
This sequence comes from Potorous gilbertii, assembly GCA_028658325.1. NCBI lineage: Eukaryota > Metazoa > Chordata > Mammalia > Diprotodontia > Potoroidae > Potorous > Potorous gilbertii. The sequence continues at coordinate 457,328,305 of CM053770.1, forward strand.
GGTGCATCAACATCATTGTTAATGTGTACATCCCTGGAAAGTACACTACCAAGGTAAGTGAATTTATCCACAGCATTCAAAACTTCTCCATTTGTTATAATCGATGGTTCCACATATGGATGGTGTGGCAGTGGTTGGATACAGATGGTGGAGCACCTGCATTTTCTTAGTTTTAATTATTAGGCCAAAATTAGCATAGGCAGCAGAAAATTGATCCATATTTTGTGGCATCTCAGCTTCAGGGGTTGCATTGAGTGCACAATCTTCTACAAACAGAAAATCATGCACCAACACTCCCTCCACTTTGGTCTTGGCTTCTAGTCTTGAAGAATTTACCATAGTAGCTGACCGTGATGCCTTGTTCATCTTCATGAAAAGCATTTGACAACATGCTAAAAAGCATGGGAGCAAGCACACAGCCCTGTTTCACTTCATTGCTTACTGGGAAGGCATAAGAGCACTGTCCACTATCCAGAACCCAGGCAAACATGCCATCGTGAAATTGACATATAATACTGATGAACTTCTCTGGGCAACCAAATTTTGACATAATTTTCCATAAGCCCTCACGACTAATAGGTTCAAAGTCCATGATTAGATCTACAAATGTTATGGACAGACCTGTTCTGCTCCTGGCGTTTCTCCTGGAGTTATCAGGCAACAAACACTATATTGATTGTTCCTCAGCCGTTTCTGAAGCCACACTGGCTCTCAGGTAGATGACCATCTTCCAGGTGAAGGGGCAGCCAATTAAGGAGGGCTCTAGAAAGAATCTTGCCAGCAATGACTAAGAGAGAGACACTCCCTGTGATTGTTGCATGACAATCTATTTCCTTTACCTTTATAGAGATGGACACTATCACATGTATTATATATGACTATATGTGTATGTAAATATATATATATATATAATATACCCACAAACACACACATATAGACATATATTACATTAATACCATATATTACTATGCAATAGCCAGTTGTTAAGGCTGAATATGTAGTTTTAATTCTGGAGATGCAAACAAAGGTTAAACCACTGTCCCTTGTCTCAAGAAGTTCATATTCTAATACAAGAAAAAGCATGCCAAAAAAAGTTGCCTATGCTTGGTATACAAGCTCAAATGAAAGATGGGGTCAAGCAAGAGGAAGATAGTAGGGAGAGATTGGAAAAACCTCTTGCAGAAAGAGGGATTGAGCTGACTCCTGAAGGAAAGGAGTGAAGCCAGGAGGCAGAGACAGGAGCAGAAACATTCCAGACCTGGGATATGGTCAGTGAAAAAACAAAGCATTCTAACATGTAATTGGGAAAAATCAAATAAAATATTACATACTAAAATAAAATAAAAATATTGCTTGTTATATGGGAGGGGAATAGAGGAGGATATCAGAGATACCTGTAATGATCTAAAAAAAAGAAGACACAAAACATTGAAAATTTAATTTAACAAAGAATAGACACAAAGTAGAGAGAAGAAAGGTCATGTTACAGGAACAGCAAGAGAGCCAGTGTTGGTGACTCATGAAGTATGTGGAGGGAACTCAAGTGTAAGAAGACTGGAAAGGCAGAAGAATTGTAAAAGGATGTTTGAAATGCCAGAGGATTTTTTTAATTTGGTCCTGGAGGTAATAACTAGGCGGGCAATGGAGTTCACTTAGCATTGGGGTGACATGGACCTATCTGTGCTTTAGGAAGACGCTTTGAAGCTGAGAGGAGGATGGAGTGCAGTGGGGAGACATGGGGCGCAGGTTGATCAGCCAGCAGGCTATTGCAATAGTCGGGGCCATTGAAGCTACCATTGTAATTTCGCAAGGGTGGAGAGAGAAGGGGCCATGGTGGGTAATGGAGAGATGGTGTGAACGTCAGAATAACAGGACTTGACAACAGAGGGATCTGTGAGCTAAGTGAGAATGAGGAGCGAAAGAAGACACCAAGGTGGCAAGCCTGGGTCACTAGGGAGAGCAGGAAGAGAAGCAACAGAAAAACTTTTCTTCTTGGTTTTACTCAGAGCCAGGCATATAGAGCCTTCCCTGCTCCAACCTCACCTCAGGTTTAAGGCTTCCTCAAATAGTTGTTGCAGGGACAGAATCACCTTTAAGTGCTCGATAATCTAACCCATGCCGCTTCTTTCCCAGTGGAAGCCCCTCTAAGTGACATCCAAACATTGGTAATGAGGCGACATCTGCATGCGCTCGGCTTTCGCTAGCGGTGAAGCACCCAAGGAGTTCTAAGCCGTCAATCACTTAAGCTGTCCTCAGCCCTGTGTTTATTCAGAAATAATTTTCTAGACTGCGGGAAGTGTTGCTGCTAACTGATGAGCAAGTTGGAGCGCTGCGAATGGAGAATGATTGATGTTCTTTTAGGTAAACTGGGAAAGTCTTCCTGCCTTCGCCGTGGCGGCTGCTGATAAAATCTCTTGACACTGATAGTGAGTGATGAGTGGGGTGGAGTGTCTACTGGAAATGAGAGGTTAGGACAGGGAAGTGAAAAAAACATCAAAACAGGAATCTAGTGCCGCCATCCCTCCTCCCCAGCAGCCCTATAATCACCTCGATGTCCCGATTTGATATGTGACTGACAGATCAGTTTGGTTATTGTTTACATTTCTAATGAAATAGAAGATGTAATCAAAATCTCACTCATGGATAGTAAGTTTCTGTGCAATGTTTTGTGTTCAATCATTTCAGTCATGGCCAAGTCTTCATGACCCCATTTGGAATTTTCTTAGCAATGATCCTGGAGTGGTTTGCCATTTCCTTCTTCAGTTCATTTTAGGGTTGAGGAAACTGAGGTAAAGTGAGATAAGTGACTTGCCCAGGGTCACATGGGTATTAAGTGTCTGAGGCTAGATTTGAACTCAGTAAGATGAGTCTTCCTGACCAGGTCCAGAGCTCTATCCACTACACCACTATCTACTCTCTGTGCAATCAATGTACTAATTAACTAATCATTTTAGAATTTTCCTCTCATAAATATCTAATTTGGTCTATTATCCATAAAGTCTTAGTAGAGGAAGCAGATCACCATAGCAGACAGTTGGTCTTGGAGTCAAGACCACAATTCAATTTCTGCCTCAGGCATTTATTAGCCTTATTACCCTGAGCAAGTCACTTAACCTCTGTTGTACTCCATTCCTCATCTGTAAAAATGGGGCTAATAACACCTAGAGGACTGTTCAGAGTTGATGTAAGGATCAGATGAGATTATGGTTGGCTGCAATGTGGATCAGTGAATGGAATGCTAATATGGAGTCAAGAAAACTTAAACTTAAACAATGTGACCTTGCCCCAGTTGCTTGACTTCAGAAAGCCTATTTCCACATCTGTAAAACAGCGAAAATAGTGAAAACCCACCTCAGGCTTATTATAAGGATCAAAGGAGATAACATATGTGAAGCACTTTGTAAGCCTTAAAGTAACATATAAAATCTAGCTATTACTATTATTAATAAAACTCTGTGGAGACCTTAAAGTGCAATACAAGTGTCATGAAATCACAGGTCTGGAACAAAAAAAAAAGTACTATGGCAATGGCAATGACAATATGTATGATTATTATACTATTGACAATGATTAAGATGATGGTCATGGTGGTGGTGTGTATTTAAGTAATTAAAGAAACCAGAAAAGTTTTATATAAACCACTCTATTCGGATCTAGGAAAAGTAGGCTTGGTTTGGGGGCTATGAAATCCCCCAGACCTGTATTGCCCTCCTTAGATTCTGTTTCCTCTACTCCAACTCTGGGGTTTCAGAATGAGAGGAAGCAGACTCAAAGGACTAAAAATTTATGAAATACATACAGTTTCAATTGAGCCCTAGCCAGTGTACCTCGATTCTCAAGGTCCACGGGAAACCATAGGGTTTCTCTTCTCCCAAACATTCCTTTGTCTCCTCACGCCTCCAAATTTATAACCTGTGTTTAGCAGATAGCTTCATCTCATTTCCTGTTCTTCTGGAATGCTTGAGACACTCTGTGGTAAAATCCCTTGTAACTCTTCACTCCTATCTTGGTCTTTTCCTTTTGGTCTCCTGTATTAGAGAAGATGCGAGCATCATTCTCATTAACAGCAACAAACTCTAGATCTCATTTTTTCACAACTCTTTAGGGTTTACATTTCCATATGTTATCTCCCTCCCCAGCAAATGGAATCAATAAACTTCAAAATGTGAACGGATCTCCAAGGTCATCTACTCCAGTCCCAAACTGAACAAGAATCCTTTCCAGCAAGGACTCACTTTGCCTTCTCTTGAAAATCAAAATGATAACACACTACTTATCAAAATAGCTCATTCCACTTTGGCAATTATTCTTGGTGAAGCCATGATGTGGCTCTTTTTGGTCACACTTCCATTTCACTAACCATCCCTTTCAGAATGCGTTCTACAATCTTGTGATTCTTGTGGGAAAGATGTGGACTAAACAATAGTACAGTAAAATGAATTCAGAACCTGGTGAATGTCCAGGAACATTAATGGTTAGATGTTAGCTTAGAAAGAGACTTTAGCAACATATTTAAGGAATCTGTATTTAACCCTGTGCTATCTTTGCTAATCAATGACTTAATTAAAGGCACAAAGGGCATGATTCTCAAATTTACTTAGCACACAAAGCTAGAATGGATAACCAGGCAAGCGTGTTGGATGAAAGAATTGGGATCTAAAAGTATCTTGGCAGGCTAGAGGTGAAATTCCAGAATTTTACCATGGATTGAAGTTGAGTTCACTAGATTATTGTCTTACAGAGTCTGTTCTCTTCCCCTTGGGGAGAAAAAAATTGTCCTCCAAAACTGTAGTTTCTCTTCCATTCTTCAAAGATCACTGAGTGTGGCTCAACACTCACATCTATCAGCTCTGTCGTTACCTAGGACATAGCTCTGGGTCTCACGCCTGAACTCATCAAAAGAAGTCAAGGTCTGCCTTACAATCTCCCTAAGTTTTTGACTGTCAACTCCTTACCAGCCACTTTGGTTCTATTTTTCCAGTTTTTAAAACAGCAACAACTTTCCTTGGCAGAGAAAAGATAAGCAAAATGAGAATTCAATAGCTCCACCTCCTGATCATTTGTCCATCCAGTCTGAGCAGCAGTCCTATTCCTTATTTAATTACCTCTTCCTCTTTTCCCTAATGTAACTTTTAAAAATAGATATAAGGTAAATAAGTCTTTTGATTTGGAACATAACTGTTAATATAATTAATTTACTAATTTTCTCTTACTTTAATAAACATTAACTGATGCATAGACTTTAGTCACCATGCCATCCACATTTATGTGCACATTCCAGGTCACTGTTCTTAGCTATTTGGCTACTTGCAACTATGGGACATTCTTTATCCGCATTAAAGACTGCCTACATTCGGTTGCTTTATAGTGCAACCCACTGTTTGCCACTGCCACCCCCATCTAAATGATATTGACTCACTTTAGAGCTAAGTAAAAACAGTCATGAAAATCAATCATTTTGATTTGTCTTCCTGTGGGTTGAGAGAAGTCTGTGATGAGAGGATTTGTCACCTAAATTATTGAGTTAAGCTAGAAGAGAACTTCATAGGTCACTTAGTCTATCTTTCCATTTTCAGCAGGCCCACAGCCCAAACAGATGGGCATCTAGCCCATTAGATGCTTTCAGAGAACGACATTCCTGAGTAAGCCATACTCCAGCTTTATAGGGCTCTTCATAAGAAGGCCTTCACTCTAGCTAGTCCAAATAAGGATCATTCACTAACTAGGAGAGTGCTGACTTCATTGTTGTATGCCTGTGAAACATGGACAGTCTACGAGCACCATGCCAGGAAACTGGATCACTTCCATTTGAACTGGTATTAGGAAGATTCTAAAGCTCACCTGGCAGGATAAGGTACCAGACACTGAGGTTCTTCCTGATACTAAACTGTCAAGCATTTAAACTCTGCTTCAGAGAGCACAGCTCCAATGGGCTGGCCACATTGTTCAAATGCAAAATGTATGCTTGCCAAAAATACTATTTTATGGACAACTCAGGGTAAATGATCACATAGTGGTCAGAAGAAGTGATACAAGGACACTCTCAAGGTCTCTCTTAAGAACTTCGGAATTGATTGAATGACATGGGATACACTGGCACAGGACTGCTCAGTGTAGCATGCCCACATCAGAAAAGGTTCTGTGTTCTATGAGCAAAGTAGAATTGAAGCAGCTCAAAGAAAATGCAGGATGCACATATTAAGAAAATCCACCCCCAAATGTTCACAAGGACTATTTGTGCCCAATCTATAGTATAACATTCTGAGCTCATGTTGGTCTGGTCAGCCACAGCCAGACACATTGAAACTTGACTTTATCATAGTGATGTCATCTTGGTCCTCTTCAAGAAGGAAGGACAACCACCAACAGAGTAAACCACAATAGACTGTACACAGAGGGCTACCCCGAGGGACTTACCTCCAGAGCAGTCTTGACAAGTCTGGGATAACGCTCAGCATCTTGGTCATGGTCAAACTAGTACCAAGATAAGCATGAGATTTTCTCCAGTCATTTGGGAATGATAACAGGCTTATGGGGAACTAAGTACAAGAAGAAATGTAGATCAGGGATCAAGAGCTGGAACGGAGCTCCTTTTACAAATTGTCTTTTTATAAATGAAGAAAGCAGAACAAGGAAGGTTAAGGGACTTAAATGACTTGCCCAAGGTCATATTATAAGTATCAGAATCAGAATTTGAACCCAGAACCAGTACGCTTTTCACTATTCCATGCTGATTCAGGAGTTTCTGACCTCCTCTAGAGGTTAGGAAAGAAAAAAGAAAATAAACATTTATTAAGCACCTACTTTAGGGCCAGGAGCTGTGCTTTACAAATACTATCTTGTTTGATCGTCATGATAACCTTGGCAGGTAAGTGCTGTTATTAATCCCATTTTCCCACTGAAGAAACTTGAGACAGACAAAGGTAAAATGATTTATCCTGGGTTCCACAGCTAGTTAGTGTCTGCAGCTGATTAGAACTTGGGTCTTCTCATCTCTAGGCCCTGTACTCTATCTACAATACCACCTTATTATCCTATCCCATTCCTTCAGTATACACAAGTGTAGGCCATTTCTTCCCAACTAAACTGTAAACTTTTGGAAGGCAAGTCAAAATCTCATACCTCTATCTAGCCACAATACTTAGCAAGGCTTTATATGAGTAGGCATTCAGCAAAGGTAAATTTATAAATAAATTCATGCAGAAGTGAGGCATTCATTTTACAATGGGCACCCCTCTCTCTGCAGGATGTACACCTGAAGCTCCCCTTAGTGGAACCAGGTAGCAGAGACTCTCACTACATCAAGGAGAGGTTTTTTTTTAATATCAGTCACAAAGAATATACCAATGAGATGCCCGAAGCCAGTAAATCCCACTGGTGGAGTTTTTGTACATTTCAACATTAAATCAAAACAAAGTTACAAGTCTCAAAGGGTATGTATGGAGAATTATGTGGACTGAAAAGGAAAAGTGGGGCATGAAAATCCTTAGAACACATGAAGTAAACCTTCTCAAAACTACATAATTTGTTGAAAAGACCTTAGGACTGAAATTTGAGAGATCTGAGTAAGAGTCCCGGTTTGTGAATGACCTAGAAAGGGGAAACAAGTAACTAGACCAGCCTAAATCTCACTTTCCTCCATTTCCCAAGATGGTGCTAATGCTGCTACCCCACTTACATATCTACTAATAAATGAGATTGCATGATTTATTTCACGTAAGAAATAATGGGAGCCCAGATTTATATGACAAAAGAATTTTAGAAATTATAAGATTATGGATTTAGAACTAGAAGAAAACTGTACAGTCCTGGCAGGAAAGGGAGACCCAGATAGATTAAATGATTTATCCAAGGTCACATGGGTAGCAAATGGCAAAACCTCAGTCATAGGATAATACATGTAAAGCTAGCAGGGATTTTAGAAGTCATTGAGTCCAATCAACTCAATGTTTATTATGAGGAAACAAAAACCCAAAAGTGATTTATTCAAGGTCACATACAGGTTTTGACTTTGTATATAAGATTTTCCTTTTTATTAAGTATTTTTGATCAATTTCTTTTATTTTTGAAAAATTTTCATAAGGGATGGTTCTTTGGAAAGACTAAAAGGAAGAAATACATGGGGAAATCTAGGTAATAGAAAATTAAAAAGATAAAGAAAAATTTATTAAAAGAAAAATTGACTATGATGCTCACCTACATTGATAGGAATTTCCTCACCTGAGAGTTCACTATGCCAAACAAATCACATTTTCTGGCTCCAAATATGGAGCTCTGTCCAATGTAACATATTATTGCATCATTAAGTATGATTTTTGGTTACTGAGTCTGAATCCCTACTCCTGAGATCAGATCCTTGAGAGTCAGATACGAAGATACACTAGGACCAACTTGAACCAGATCACAAAAGCCAGCTGTTAAATTTTCAGTGTGAGCATTCGCTGTTTGGAAATCAGCAAATGCTACAAATTAGGACTTGACTTATTGTTTTGCTAATTATCTAAACTTAGGAAAATAAGAGAGAAAATGTTAATTACAGATTAAACTTAAAAATGTGTTGTGAGCATAAATATGTGTGTATATACAAATACATATACAACTAAATGTAAATACATGTATATCTAAATATCTACAAATACATATACATGTCTATCTAAATATATCTCCAGTATATGTGGGTGTACATATAGAGATCTAAAGACCTTTATCTATATCTATCTATCTATCTATCTATCTATATATATATATACACATATGTATGTGTATATATATATATATATATATACACATATATATATCACATATTACTAGCCAGTTACCACATCCTCCTTAAAAAAGGGACATTAGTTCATTTTTTGTATTTATATTCCAGCTTCTATCAGAGTCTATCACATAATAGGCACTTGATTGTCAATTAATTGGTTGAGATCAATTGATTTGCAAAGGTTGAGGTTATGTATGGGTGTAGACTGTTCTGTATTCTGTCAGACTCAGTTGGTATATTGTTTGGTTTTCCTGAACCTCAAGTGATCCATATTTATTAAGCATCTACTATGTGCCTGGAACTACTTCCTTTTACTTTCCCTTTCTTTGTTATCCATTCTTTCGAAGCTTGACTTTTTGGGTAGGAAAAAAGAAAAGAATATATTCCAAAAAGATATCAATGCAGTGTTTGGTTTTGAGTTATTTTTTTGAGTCAAATTGCAGAACCCGTCAGTGTTCTTTGGTCTCATTTCCCACCTGAGCAGACTCATTTGAAGGTCTGGTCAAAATAAAGGCCAAAATGGGAAATTGAACATCTTATAGTCTTTATAACAGTCATGAAAGGGGAGAGTGTAGTACATTCTTGTCTACCTTAGACCCAGAGTGAACATGCCTGACTCCCACAGACACAGAGAGGGAATTCCTGCCTATGAAAGGGAGATTTCCCTAAAGCAGCATGGTTTGCCATTGAACACATCCTGGCCTAGAGATTAGGTGCCAGGGATTATAAACTGACTCTGACAATGTCTTGGGCAATTCACCACCTCTCTGTTCCCTCATTTGCCAATTGAGGTTATTAGCATTCAGTTCAGTTTAATCAGTATTTATATTATACTCAGAAGAAACTAAAACAGTTTAAGCCTTCAAGAAGTTTATGTTCTGGTGGTAAGCAATATGTATGCAGATCATTAAGTACAGGATATATACAAAGTGACTTTGGGGAGATGGAGATAGTGGTTGCTGTGCAGATTGAGAAGCATCTTATGTCTGAAATAACACTTGAGTTGAACCTTGAAAGGAATGAGAGATTCTAAGAGGAGCTAAGTGGCAGTATGAAGGGTCATTGTATTCTCCCTTCTTGACAAGAGTCACACCATTTTAGAATAAGTTTTCATATATAAATATTCATTCATGTCCAACCCTTCATGATCTCATTTGGGGTTTTCTTGGCAAAGATATTGGAGTGGTTTGTTATTTCCTTCTCCAGTTCATTTTACAGATGAGGACACCGAGGCAATCAGGGTGAAGTGACTTGCTCAGGGTCACACAGATACTGTGTCCATGACAGATTTGGACTCAGGAAGATGAGTCTTCCTGACTCTATGCCCTGCATTCCATCTACTGTGCCATCTGACTGCCCTTCAAGTATAAACAGGCAATGACATTTGTCTCTAAGTTTTACCTTCCTTTGCCCTAGTTCCTGGACAAAGCCAGACAAGAGACAAACAGATGCCATTGCCTCAGTCTCCTGAAGTCAACAAGAGACTAGAACAGGGGTGGGGAACCAGCAATTTTGAGGGCACATGTGACCCTTTAGGTCCTCAAGTGTGGCCCTCTGACTAAATCCAGACTTCACAGAATAAATCGACTTAATAAAAGAATTTGTTCTGTAAAACTTGGACTCAGTCAAAGATCACACTCAAGGACCTAGAAGGCCACATGTGGCCTTGAGGCTTCAGGTTCCCCATCCCTGGACTAGAAGATCAGAATTTCTGTTTTCCTTCTCTGAAACACAAAATCAGCCCCAAAGTCAGTCATAACTATATATTTACTATTTATTAAAAATACTTCATTCCAAACATGAACTAAATGGTTCATATGGAGAAACCCACTTGCCTTATTGAGACACATGTCTGTCTAGGTCAATTGATGCTTCTCCCCACCTAGATATGAATAGAACTTTTTACTTACTTATATTCAAAATTATAAGAAAATGGGTTTTCTTGCCACAACATAAGGAAGAGTGTTTCAGGAATGGGGGACAACTTATACAAAAGTAAGAATATGAGGGATGGATTCAGCTTGGTTGAGAAGGTAGTCTATGTGAGGGAAAGTAACATTAAATATTATTACCCAAAAGTCTCTTCCAACTTGAAAATTCTAGGACTATTTAGGGCCTAGACAAACCTCAACATGTAGAAATGCTCTCAGGCTATTTTCCCAGCCCAGCTCCACACTGGCAGGCTGGTGGCCTAGGATATGGCTGGCTCTTTGCCCAAGGGCACCTTAAAATGGTAAGGGTCAGCCTTTTAATGTTGTAGCTCCTGAGCACCAATGTGGGGTCCCCTTCGTGATTATCATTTGATATCAATTAGGCAAACTTGATTAGCTTTTAGAAAAGAATATTTACCTTGGTGACACAGAAGAGATAATTGGTACAAGGCATCCTCCCCGAAAATCTTAGAGCAAGATGTCTCTCCCCAAAAATCAAGGACACATTGTACCACCAGAAAAGAGAGTCAAGGGGAAAATGGATTTAAGCTGAGAAAATATACGTGGATGGTATTTTTTTGCCCCTTTGTGGAACACTCGCAATGTCCCACTTAGGAATAGTCTAGCTTTTCTGTTGGGTTCCTTGTAGAGTCTTAAATCTACCTTTCCTCAATTTGTGTAGTTTATCATCAGTTCTCAATGTATATTGTCACCAATTCCTACAATTTCAAAGATGTTGCCATGACACAAATCTCCTCCATTCCTCCAAAAGTCCTTTTCTGATCAAAGGGTTGAGGGTAGGAGGAGACTGAGACCTAGGGCAAGGGCAAGGTTCTGCTCCCTCAAGCTATGAGCAATTCCTTCTCAGCTGCTTGGCCAAAATGACATAAAGCTGTCAGATATTCAAATACAGGGCCAGTGCTGAAATGGGTTGATGTGTCTGATTATGGATCAAGACATTCTTTATTGAGGAAACCAGGCAGCATGTGGATAGAATGACGGACATGGAAGAAGGAAGACCTGAATTCAAATCCTACCTCAGAAATTTATTGATTGTGTGATCCTGGACAAGTCATTTAACCTCTCTTCGGTTTCTCCATCTGTAAATTAGGAATAATAATAGAACCTAAACTCACAGAATTACAAAGATCAAATAAGAGAAAGCATGTGAAGCACTTTACAAACCTTATCACATTATACATGTAATAGCTATAATTATTACATCTTGTTGATATGGACACTGGCATAGTGAATAAAGAACTTACCTTGGAGTCAGGATGACCTGGGCTGAAGTCTTGCATCTAATCTCATACTTTCCTCAGAAAACTCTCTGCAACTGTTAAGTTTTAGAAAAGATTTCAAAATATAGATTTTGTGTTCTTTGTATATCATTGAACTTCCTATTTCTGTTTCCTCAAGCGTACTGAATTTCAATGACCTTTTTAAAGCCTTGGACACAGGCAAAGGGTTTTATTTTTTTCTCCTTGTTTTCATGCAAGTTAGTGTCATGGAGATTACTTCTTTAGTAGGTCAGCATGCTAAGTGATAATGTGGAATAAACATTTAAGAAATGCAAAGCTGCATGTCAAAACAGCTTAATATCATTACTGAGTTTCCTACAAGAGGACCCAATGCAATTGGACATCACTGTCAAATAATGTTCCCTAGTCCAGGAAGCAGAGCCAGCATTGATATGAAACACTAGATACTGATTTTGACAGCCCCTTGGAATAGAGAGAGGATTTTCTTAGGATAAAGATATATATTAATTTCTAAAAAGATAGCTCAATATTCTACCATGCCAAATACTCTTCATTATTGGAGTTTTCTCATGCATTTTTTTCATCCTCTTGGACTCCACTGTGAACTAGGGCTACGGGGAAATTTAGAGATCTAATTCCCATTACTAATATGACAGAAAAGGCAATTGTTTGATTCATTCCTCATAATATATGGATGTATATGTATGTGTTTCTGTATCTCCACTCAGTAGACTGAACAGGATTCCTCGTGGGTTTGAAAATAAGTGAAGAGTGCACCATCCACTCTCAATTCGAGAGTGTATTCAGCCCTGCCCTTGACAGTGCTGAGCACATTTGAAGAAACAGGGCCATGGTGGCATGTGCTGCCTGACAGTGTCATTATCTCTCTGTATGAGCAAAGTACTAAGGCTGACATCTAATTAACACTAAGAAACTGATTAACTCTCCATCAGGTCACTACAAAAAAGACAAATAGATCTTAATGCAAACTATTAGGTCATTTACTTAATAAATAGAACCACTTGTGGCTGGCTGATTGGGGGAGCCCTACACAAAGCCAACTTTGGATCTGGACTCAGATTGCCAGCTCAAGCTGAGTGGCTACAACTCTCCATGAAGGGCTAGAGATTCAAAACAGAGCACTGAAAGCACTTGGGCATTTTCTAATGGATGATTTATCATCCCCAACAGATGCATTCATCAGGGGGAAGGGGAGACATTCAGATACCAGTAAAATAAATGTGGTCTATTTGGATTTCTTATTTATGCAACTTGAATATTCTACACTCTGAAAATGAGTATGTAAAAGATGTTTCAGTGCACCATCACAACATTCAGGGCAGTATGGGTTATTGTGCAAAGCTGTTTGAATGGCTTGAAGGTGGTAAATCGAGCAAATGTAGAATGCTCAGTTGATAGTATCTTTCTGGACCAATTGCTTCTCTCCTATGTTAAAGGCAGAACTCACTTTGTTTGTGTTTGACCACCACTGTTATTAATAATGCAACTCCTGATAACAAGAATTCATTTCCTACTTTGCTTTTGCCAAAAAAAAGCAGATAGCAGTTTGACCCAATCTCCTTCTCAATTGGGAGTAGAGCAGATTGCAGAAGCACCAGGAAGAAGGTCATCGTCCCCCCCAAAAAACTTTTCATCCCACATTCTCTTTCCCACACTAATCCATTCTTCACACAACTACCAAAATGATACTCCTAATTTACAGATCGGGAAATGTCACCCTTGATCAATGACTTTTTTATCTTTGTTAGTTATAAAATAAATAAATTTTATTTTATTCTGAACTAAATAAAATAAGCAATTACATAACATTTAATACATGTTGATTTAAATTAAAATTAAAATCTTATTAAAAATTAAGTTATTAGAATTAAAAATGATTGCACATGAAACTGAAACTCTATTATATACAATTTGCTATTTCTTTCAAATATATAATGAAGTTAACATGCAACTTTCTTTTTTCTTTTTTCTTCCCTCCTGACTTCTGCCTTAGAGATGGTTGTCATTATGTGTACATTATATATACATATATGTACATATATATATACACATATATAATGTACACCCCCATATCTGTATAGTGTGTGTGTGCATGTGTGTGTATGTAAAATCATTCTATACATATTTCTATTTATCAATTCTTTCTCTGGATGCAGATAGCATCTTCCTTCATAGGTCCTTTGCAGTTAATTTAGGCTTAATAACTTTCAATGGATGCTTATTACTTCTGGGGTCCTCCACTGTTTGATATTTAAATCCCTTGACCACCAGTGCTCAACTTAGCTTTCCAGGTTATTTATACAGTACTCCTCATCATAGTCCAAAATGCATTTGAATCAATATTCTTACTATTCCTCACATGTGGTTGTCCATGTCCTCTCTATTTTTACACAGATTGTATATCCCTCTATTTGGAATGCACTTCTTCCTTACCTCCACTTGTCCATTAGAAAATAAGCTCATTAAGAGCAGAGATCGTTTTATTATTTTAACTTTTATTCCTGGCATCTAGCACTTTTATACCTGTCACATTAATAAATATATGTTTATTTCAATCTCGGAGCTTTCATCAAAGTTCAATTTAAATATCACCTCTTACACTAAAACTTTCCTGGTCCTCCACCCCAGCTGATAGTTCCCCATCTCCTAGAGTTATATTGTATTAATTTTGGCATATAATTATACTTGCACATGTTGTTCTCTACCTTGTCCTTCTACTCCAACATAAAGTAAGCTCCATGATATTAGAGAATGTTTCTTTGTTTTGTGTATTGAGTGATGAGCATAGTTCCTGGCATTAAAAAAAATTTAACCAATATTTGTTGATGGGTACCCCCCACTTAAGTGGGAAATGGCTGAACAAATTATGATATATAAATGGAATGGAATAGTATTGTGGTATAAAAAATGATGAAAGATATGATTTTAGAGAAATCTGAGAAGACAAATATGAACTGATGCAGAGTTAAATAAGCAGAAACATAAGAACAATCTCTACAATAATAGAAACATATAAAAATAAAAAACTTTGAAAGACTTAAGAATGTTGACCAAATGACCAACAAGGATTCCAGAAGAACAGTAAGGAAGTATGTTACCTGCCTACTGCCAGAGAGCTGTTGGAGTCAGGGTGCAAAATGAGACATTTTTTAAATATGGTCAATGCAGGAAATAGTTTTGCTTGAATATACATATTTGTTAGAAGAGCTTTTTAAAATCTTTCTTATGGAGGGGGCACATAAGATTAAGAAGTTCAAGAAAACAGATGTTTATTATTTGGGAAAAAATTGGAAATGCTTATTGATTGATAGATAATTGATTCTCCTCTTGAGTGAACTCTTTGAATGGACGTTACAGTCAGAATGAAGAATCTCTAACCTGCAACTAATGAGCTGAGCCACAGGTACCATCACCTTGTTGTGTATCCATGAAACTGGCAAGGAGCTGCATTGACAGCATACACATGGATTATGATCATATATCCAAATGCAGTTAAGCCATCCATAAAATACATGAGTGGGGAGCTGTTCTTTATGTAGTGACCCCAGAGCAGCCTGCCTGTAGGAATAGGAGACTGAATTCGGTTGCCAAGGGTCATGCATGCAACTTTTAGGCTGAATCTATGAATAATGTAATCTCTGCTCAGATTTGAAATATTCTTTGTTCAAGCTCTGGACACCCAGAGGTCAATCCACACACAGAGACCCAATGAACACAGAGAAGCCATAGAAGCTATTGCCTGCCTCACCAGATGGGGCTAGCAGCTGGGTGCCACAAGCAACAAGGTGCAGGGGGAAACATAAGAGAGTTCCAGACCACTGCAGCTGAATTGTCATGCTACTCGTTCTACACTTACATAACCATTCTTTCCCACATATCTCACCAAACATTAACTGCACACCATCAGTAATCCCACTGGAGTTTCATTCATCCTAAACGAAATCTCTGGTACATACCCTGTGACACTGAAAAAGCTTTTTAATCACCAAGCAGCTCTATAAAACTCAGTTTCACATAAGTAATTAATCGCCATCAGTGGAGTGATTTTCCCATGCTGGGAGGATAGAGCACTACCCACGTAAATGAAATCATGGCTCCAGGACAACCATTATTTTTGTTACCGTCATCTTCATCATCATCATCACCACCACAGTTCTTTGCAGACATCTAATTTGATCTGTGCAATAATACTGTGACTAAATTACTTCTTCTTAATCAGTTATAGAAAGGATCTGGTGTGAGTCATCTCTGGTAGGTGTTCCCAGATGTTCCTTCATTCTTACATCCATTGCTTATCCAATTCACTTACATGTCATGGCATCACTTCCCTGATGCCATGCTCCTCTTTGAGAATAAAGGACAAACAGTAGCAGCAAACAGTAACATTTCTTGTATGATCTTGGTGGAAAGCTAAGTGGGCTATCCCTCACAAATAGAAAAATTACATGTTGCTGTTACCAAAATCTGAGGAGACTGGTTAACATTTTCATATCTATGCTATATTTTTATGTGAATATGGAAAAACTTAAGCACAATGAATTACTCAATGAAAGTACATTTATGACAGCTAAGATTGAGCCCTTCAAGATCTAGTCTACAGAATTATAAATAAGGTGTTAATGTATTTCCATTTATTAACATGATCTAACTGTAATTCAACCATTGACTACTTGAGTTATTAAGGAAACACTGATCATTGAATTATATTTTCAATAAGAAGGTAAGATCTTAGTACATTTCATCCAGCCTCAAGTTGAGCTAACATCATCCTAGTACTTTAAATGAAATTGGAAACTGATTTGAAAAAAAAAGAGATTGCATTCATAAAGAGATATTCATGCTCGTAGAACTAAATAGAAAATGGTACTTCATGAGGAAACACCCAATAACGATAACTGTTTTTAGAGCACCGTAAGGTTTATGAGTGACGCGGCGTAGTAAAGTAGCGAGAGAGGAGGCTGAAAGACCAGGGTTTAAGTACTGCTTCTGGAACACACTCTGTGACACGGAGAATATTATTAAATCACCAGATAGTTCTACAAAACCAACTTTCAAATTAGTAATTAATCTAATTTAATCTAAATAAATTAAAAATTACTCTCATTTAATCTAAAATAATTCTAAATTAATCTAATTTCAGATTAGTAATGAATCAGTGGAGTGAGTTCCCACATTAGCAGGACAGGGAGTTCCCCACAGAAATGAAATCATAGATCCAGAACTATTATTTTAATATTATTATTGATCAAAGTGCTTGGCAAACATCTCATTTGATCCTCAAAATAATACTATGTGGTAAGTGTTAGCATTATACCCATTTTACAGACTGAGGCTTAGAGAGATTAAGTGACTTGTCAACTATCATACAGCTAGTAAATACAGGAGATAGAATTGGAAACCAGGTCTTGGCACAGTCTCGAACTCTTCTGCTGCACCACTCAGAGCTGGGCTAAATGCATCTAAAAATGTCTTCACTGACAAACCGACTGAAGATGTTGTGTTGTGTGCACACTCTCAAATGGACATATTTACATTTGGCTTCACTCTGTTTCCTTGTAATAATATGAGCCTTTGAAAAATCTGTTCATAGCCCTGTGCATCATTCTAGATATCTAGGGCCCATCACTCATTGATAATTGAACCTGACAGTCTGCAAATTGAGGTCTCCTTTCAATGTCCAGAGTGTCATTGTTAATCAAGTCCAAGGATGTACCAAAGAGAGTTGTCAGTAGTTCCAGCACTAGCTTCCAGTTCCTCTAAAAACTCAGAGTAGGTGGCTGATGTATACCAGCGTGGGATGAGGAGAACAGAGTCCATAGAGGCCCTTGTTCACTGTCCCTTGGATTCAGCCTTTCTGGCAAAGACAATTGTATGTATGCAGAACTTAACCCCCACAAATTTTCTTATCGTTCAGCTTCAAAATTAAATCTCATACATTCAGATAAGATCATATGTTACCCAAATATCCTAACAAGTTGTCCACTTAACTCAACAGAGATCTTCTTTCTTTCAGGGCCATCTTGCAACCTAAAGCAACAGAGCAGCCAAAATTGATTTCATCTACACCTAGTAGACTAACCTTGTTATTCCCAAGTGAGGGAGCTGGGAAACTTGGATAAGCTGCAACCCAGAGCATTGGTGTTTTCCCTCGTTACAATCTTTGCTGCAAAATAGGATGTTGCCATTTACATACCAAACAAACAAGCCATTACGCATTCACAAGAATAGTATGGTGGGGTTACAATCTTCATTTTTGAAAGGAATATTCATTTTGATAATATTTTGAATATTTCCAGGCAATATGCCATAGTCTTTACCCTCAAGGAGCTTATATATTACTGGTGGGGATAACAATGTTTAAACAATTGTAAACACAAGATAAATACAAACTAAATACAAAGTGATTTGCATGGATACTAATGGGGAGAAGGAGCCGCATGTAAGTAAAAAACACTTGAAGGAGATTATACCATTCTGAGACTTAATTGGAGCCAGTAATACCAGGATATAGAGATAAGAAGAAAGAGCATTTTAGACAAGAAAAACAACTTGCACAAAGACAGAGGGAGTCGATAGAGTAAAATACCATGTAAAGGGAAAAGAAAGTAGGTCATTTTGGCTGGAAAACAATGTGTGAGGGAGAATAAATGTGTAAACAGCCTAGAAAGAGAAGCTGGAAAAAAGTGTGAGGTTGTGGGGGAGAGGGCGTTCTCCTTTTACTTTTCTTTTGAGACTGAGTAAGGGAGTAACCTAAACAGATCTATGCTTTCTGAAAATCAAAATATCAGTTTGGCAGTTATGTGGATAATAGATTGGAAAAGAGAGAGCAGGTGGAAAGAGACCTATTAGGAGGTGATTTCAATAGTCCAAGGGAAAAAAGGAGAGTCTTTGTGGAGAGAATGAGTTGGATGCAAGAGGTGTTGAGGAAATGAAATCAGGAAGATTTGGCACTTGATTAGAAACAGGGGTAAGAGAATGAGAAATCAAGATGATTCCAAGTTAATAAATCTATATACCAAATGAATGGTGCTCAAGGTCAGAGGAAGAAGGTGGTTAGGAAGAAAGGTCATGGGTTATATTTGTGATGCATTGTTTTTTTAATGCCTACAAGAGATCCATAGACACTGGGCACTTAGGGATACCAGACTAAAATTCAGGAAATTAACTAAATATGGAATCATTTGGATGGATAGCCTAGTTAAACCCATGGTAGCTGAAGAAATCACCAATTGGTCAATCTACAAGTATCCCGTGTCTACAAAAGGTCCAGGATCTCTGCTAGGCACTGGAGATACAAGCACAAAGAATGAAAAAATTTCTACTTGGAATGAGGATATGTTCTAATAGAGAGACAAGTCCATATAAAAACATATACAACATAAATGTAAAGTTAATAAATACAAGTGTATATAAAATAATCAAATATAAAATTTGAGAGAGAGGAAGTTAGCAGAAGGAAAGGGTTGGGAGTGAGGAGAGATCAGGAAAGACTTCATACAGAAGATTGTGCCTGAGCTGCACCTTAAAGTCCCGCCAGTGAAAGGAGAAAGAAATATAGAAGTTACTAATTGCTTATGACGTTTTCCCCATTCCCAGCTGGGCCAAAATTCCCTTATCTTTTTGTCTTGCCTTGTAGAGTGTGACCTTTGAATTCTGGTGGTTTTCCCTCATGCCTTTTGTATTCATTCTCTACAGTTCAGCTCCACTTTCTGCTCACCAGCAATACCAAAACTGGCCCCCTCTGGTAACTGGACAAGCTTCAGGTCAACTGGTTAAAAGACATCTGAACTCATCCCAATATCATAGTGAAATAATAATGTACTTAATAATGTACTTTGAAAACTTAGGCCTATATACCAGCATCAACTTTACTGACTTACTGCATCAACCATGATTTTAATTTATGTTTGTTTTTTCAAAAAAGTAACATTGTTATTGGAAATTTCAATCTGAATCACATCTCACAGTCATTATCCCAATATTAGACATTCCTATCTTAGATAAAATAATCATCATTGCTTATATTTTTTGATAATATTATCTCATAAATGCTACCTCGAGAAGTTACTCCATTTTCTTCACAAAACATCTTTTAATATTCCAAATTACTATTTGACAAAGATAATATTTTAGTTAAATATTACTCTTGAAAAATACAATTTGAAATATTGTCTCTTTCTTTAGCCGTTCAGAGAGTGTAAGATAATTAAGGAACTTCATTGTTGAACTTTTTAAAAAGAAACCCAAGAGAGTGTTATAAAATAGAAACAATTGAACACTGGATTTAGAAAATGTAGGACAGGCTGTCCCTGAACTTTTGTCATTCATTTGGCATTTAATTTATCTAAGACAAAGAAATAGACACTTCCTTACTCACCCAACATTCCACTCTTCTCTTCCCCAATGACATCTGCTATGTTTATCATTGTTCACTGTAAAGTGATAAATAGTATGCAACAGTGCGAAAGGGAGATATGAGGCAAAATTTTTGTTCTTCAAAGGGTTTATGAATTTGAGACCCTCTATAAACACAGATAATGCTATAATAAATAGGTAAGATCTTTTTTTCTTAAAATATTTTAGAAGTTCATATTAGTTTATGATTTTAGCCTACAGAAAGTATATGGAGACTTAGCCCCTTGCACCTAATAGCAATAAGTCAGATTAATTTTTCTTTAAAGTCCCTCAGGTCTGTAGCTTACAGAAATTCTAATATTGCTTTGAGTACACAATGGTTTTATGCTATTTTTAAAGGGGAAAACTCTCTTTTGAAGACCTGATGCCTTACATGGAGTTATGAATGGTTTTTCTTTTATGAAAAGAGTTTTTGCTTAAATTTGGTTGAAATGAATACTTTCTGAAAGGAAACATACTTATAGAAAGAGAAAAACTCAATCATCCATTGAGTGATTTGGAGTATGAATGATGACATATGTTTTATACTCCCTTTCCTCCCTTCCCGAACATAGTAGTAATATTGGTCTTCGTGTATGAAATGATTGACCCAGTGGAAATTGTTGATTGATTTGGTTTCTTTGGATTTTTTATATTTTTCATTGCACCATCTATACCCTATTCTCAGTATGAATAGTAGCTTGCAACTGGCTGAGACTCATCATCCTTAACACTCTAAGAAATCTATCTGTGCTATTGAAGTGAATTAAATATGGTAATAACTCTTTTTTTTCTTTGGCATCATGGGAGAAAAGAGGCATACCTTCCAAGAGTAAAGAGGTGATTGTCCCTCTGTACTCTGCCCTTGTCAAACCACATCTGGAACGCTGTGTTCAGTTTGGGAGGCTACATTTTATAAAAGACATCAGTAAACTAGAGAACTTGAAGAAGAGGGCCCCCAAGATGGTGAGGATCCTTGAGTCCAGATATTAAGGGGTTAAGCAGATGTAAGTTAAGAAGAAAATGAGAGCCAAGATGGAAGAATGAGACACTCCTGTCCATAAAACTAATCCAAACATTATAGAAATTGTGCCAGACAGAATGGTAAAGGAGAAATCCAGAAGAATTCATGAGTCCTTGTCTAGCTAAGGTCAGTAGAGGAAGACAGAGAGGCTGCTGATACAAGGAAATGGTGACCTCCATTTCCAGGGCAATCCCTGGGAGGGAGCATGCCACATGTGGAGCACTCCAATTCCATGAAAAGCCTGTACACCAGGGCAAGAAGGGGACCCAGACTCACACTGGGTCACAGCATCAGGAACAGATGCTAACTGGAAGCTTTGTCACTCATGACCTAGTTTGGGACCACAAATTCAAGGCCAGCTGAGAAGAGGATTTGTACACAAGGCTGACATTCCCTAATAGGGGGGCCCTGGGTGATATACCTAGAAAGGAGGAAGTTCAGAAGCAAGCAGCAGCAGAGCAGTACCTCACTTCCTGCATTTAGCCCAGGTCGCAGGCCGTTAGTCAGTCCTAAGCCCTAAAACAAAGGAAAGTCTGCAGTTCTGTCATTGAGACAGCAGAATTTCCCAGCTAGCTAATCAGGACTGAGTCCAATAACATTCTATTGTTGCACTGACTGAAACCCAGGACAGAAACTTGAAGAGTTTAGATAAGGGGGCCAATAAACAAATGTCTTTAATCACATCATGTTGGAAGTATTGAAACTTTGAAGATCACTAGCCTGTCCCTGAGTTGCTAGATTAACACCACTCTCAGTACTCCAAGAAAGCAACAACAAAAACAGCCTAGACCTTTCCTCCAGAAACACAGCAGAGCACAGCCCTAACATCAAGTGAAAAGTCAGGAAATAGGTTGGAAGAATGGGCAAAATAAAAAGAACCCCACCATAATGAGCTATTTGGTGGCAAGACACTGAAAACACAAATGTAGAGGAAAAGAATGACTTCAAAACATCTACAAGGAATGTGTCAGATAAAAAATCAGCCCGCTCACAAACTCAATAGAATTCTTGGAAATGAATTGAGTTTAAGAGTTTTAAAATGTTTTTATAAATGAAATGAGAACATGGAGGGAAATTTCTTTTGTAATTTTGTAAATCTCCAAACATAATGTCTGACACTTGGTAAATTAAAAAAAAAAAAGCCTGGCATGTTAGTAAAAATTTCTAAGGTAATAAATACCTTTGTAACTAAAAACTCACTAAGTTGTTCAAAGAAAGGAAAAGTGAATTTTTAAGTGCCTGCTATGTTCCAGGTACTATGCTAGGCACAGGAAATACAAATGCCAAATAATAATAATACATTCCCTGCCCTTGAGGAGTTTATACTTTAATGGAGGAGCTGAGCAGGAAGAAGTATCCATATTGGGATATGGTGTTAAAGCCTAGAAAATCAGAAGAAGAAGGAAAATGAAGGTTGACTAGTCTAGATCTGCCTCCAAAATGGAATTTCCCAGGAAGAACTCTGCAATGGAAGAAGGAGTCTGGTATGGTAGAGGAATATTCCAGGGTGGGAAGGTTATAGGGGCTCACGATGTTCAAGGATGAGGAGGCCCAGAGTGCTGAGGCAGATGAGGCATGGTGGCAGATTCTAGAACAGTCAAAAGCAAAGGCAGAAGGAGAAGACAGAAAAGATTCCAGAAGACTAGAAACAAACCACAGACGATATTACCATCAAAAAGGGAAAATTAGGAGGACATCACCAAAAGATTTTTTTGAGAATGATACCCATGTGCATCAAAGGTGCCCATGATGAAAGTATACAAAAGGAATGAACTGACTTTTGTAGATTGTTTTTAATAGAGTTGGTAAACAAAATGCTCATGTGATTACCTACATAACATTGGTATAAAATGCCATCATGGAAGACCCCTGAGTTAGTCCATAGGGATGTCAGTAGCCATCCAAGTCCATCGCTTCCTGGACAAGAATCTCTTCTACAACATACCCAGCAATTGGTCTTCTAGCCTTCACTTAAAGCTTTCTACTGAGGAAAAAACAATAGGGCAGCTAGGTAGTACAATGGATACTGAGCCTGTAGTCAGGAAGACGAGTTCAAATCCAGCCCCCGCCCAATACTTCCTAGCTGTGTGATCCTGGGTGAGATGCTTAACCTTATCTGCCTCACTTTCCTCATCAAATATAATGGGGATAATAAATAAAACTCTCCAGTTTGTTGGAAGATCAAATGATAAAGTAATTATAAGGGTCTTATCATAGTGCCTGGCACATAAGTGCTAAACAAATGTTAACTGTTACTCTTATTAATCCCTTGTCTCCTATGTCAGTTCATTCAACTTTTAAATATCTCTAATCATTAAGAATCTTTCCTTCCTTGAGGTCTAAATTTACTTCTTTGTAATATCTACCCACAGATCCTGGTCTATTTTCTGGGACCAAACAGAACTAATCTAGTTAGTTTCTATGTGGCAACCTTTGAAATACTTGAAGACACTTAACATACCCCTTCCCAAGTCTTTTCTTCTCCAGGTTAAATATCTTCAGTTAATTCAACTGATTTTTTAAGGTTGAAGCTTAGGCTCCATCACTGTTCTCATTATCCTCTTCTGGGGTCTTTCTAGCTCATCAATGGTCTTCATAACATGTGACATATAGAACTGAATACAAGACACTAGACAATAATCTGACTAGGGCAGATAAAGAGACAATCACCTCCTAGTCCCTGGAAGCTGTGTCTCTCCCAACACAAAGATCATGTTAACTGTTTTTGGCTGCCATGTGAGTCACTGTAGAGGTTTAACCACTTAGTACCCATAAAACCCCTGAGAGCTCATGATACCGAATAGATTCTTTTTGATGGGAGGAAGAAAATTTCAAGAGGAAAGACTTGAGTTGAAGAGTAAATAGGGGAACTCAAGGTAACCAAGGATAAAGTGAGGGCTTTGAGTCTTCAGAGTTGAGACTGGGAAGAAAGGGGTAAAGAATAAGATATCTAGTGGTAGAGTTATCTCAGACCAATCTGAACCAAGGTAGCATAAATGTCAAAATGTTAGCATGAATGCTAGCATAAGAAGGAAAGAATGGATTCCAAAAAGGAAGATCCCAAAGACAGCTATTTAGAGAATACTACAGCAATATACCTATACCTAGATATCCTCAAAAGGCATCCTTGATGGGGTGATGGAACCTGAACCCCTAAAAGGAGAAGACCATGTCTTTCCCACACTGGCATTTTCCCTGAGACATCTGACGCTTCCCAACCAACCTAGACACTTAATAATCCTTTTAACTGCCGTTTGACTGCAGCTCTCAGTCCACTTAACTCCTTTTTTTGTCTGCACCTGGCCCACCCTAGCCCACCTTGATTACTTAATTAGCTTAAGTGATACTCCTTAATCCCATCCAGACCTTGTCTTTGTTGCCTGTGAGCCAAGGAAAGCTTTTTACCACTCCTAAATCCCATCCAGATCTTCTCTGTATATAAGTATCAATCTTAACCCCACTAAATTGCTCAAATTCACTCAGAACCTAGCCTACTTCAATTGACATCACAAATAAATCTCCCTACTTTGACCAAAAGGAAGCTTGAGTGGTCAAATTCTTTCTAGGCAGACCCCCTGTATCCTTATATTTTGGGGTTCCCAGCACTCCAAACTACATCATCCCTAATTACCCTCAAAAATGTATGTGGAATAAAACATTTCCTTGCTTTATTCCAACAGCTACAGTGTGTGTGTGTGTGTGTGTGTGTGTGTGAGAGAGAGAGAGAGAGAGAGAGAGAGAGAGAGAGAGAGAGAGAGAGAATGTAAGTATATGTTGCTCAGGGCTTGAATGAAAAGGGGAGGGGAAGAAGGTGGGAAATTTAATTTAAATTTAATTCTGGGCCTGATCCATTCTCAAGGTAAGGTGGGCATGAATATTGGCAATGAGATGAAGGGAAGAGAACCTCATCATTTCTTTCCCATCTCTAGAGTTTTCCAAGGGAAAAAAAAAAACTAAACTATCTGGAAAAATTGCATCCTTGCTGAGCAGAGTACCTTCCTGCCCTTATTTGGTTTCCCTAAGAAGGTTCATTTGTTTTGAACAAATCACTGTAATCTCCATTGTATGAGGTTGATTGGCCTAAGCCCATTCCCCAACTTGGGGGTTTTATGCCATACCACAGCCAAATTGCATTTCTACCATCTCTACATTACATAACAGAGAGAGCTTTGATTTTTCACATCTGAGTTGAAAAAGTTGTCAGAAAACACCACAGATTCAAAACAGCTCTCAAAATGACTTTTGTTCAAGACAGATTCCTGAACTATTCATCTGTGTTAAAATGCCTTTTGCCTTGAATCATATGTCATGTTGCCAGCAAAGAGTTGTTTCCATGCCAACTCGTTTGCAACACAGGGGAAAAAAATCAAAGCTACTCACATCTGGAAGATGTCAGGACTGATGTAAGCCACTTGCAATGAGAAACCCAGGACTGTAAGTGTCTGCCAAAGAGACCCTATATATGGGGTGGCATCTTATAAACTAATTGCCTAACAATACATTATTCTTCCTTCTTAGACTAGGCTCTCAATCCCTTCTCCAGAAAAGGACTGAAGGGAAAGAACCATCAGTCTCCCTCTCTCCTCACCACATCTTGTAAAGCAGAGGGAGGGAGGGAGGGAGACAGAGAGAGAGAGAGAGAGAGAGAGAGAGAGAGAGAGAGAGGGAGAGAGAGAGATGTATGTGTGTATGCATGTATGTATGTATTTTGATGGGGCTTTTAGAAAGCATAAGAATAGGGATAGGCACTGGGCCTGTGATTTCATTGGTATAAGACAGGGCCTCCAGGCCACATGTGAACTTATAGGTCATTGGGTGTGAGGACTTTTGACTGAGTCCAAGGGGATTTGTTCTGTGAAGTTTGGATTCAGTCAAAGGGTCACACTTGAGGACCTAGAGGACCACACTTGAGCACCTAGAGGGCCACATGTAGCCTTGAGGCTGCAGGTTCCCCATCCTAGTATAAGGAAATCCCAAATGATAAAAGTACCTTCTCTGCAGTTTATAGCCTCAAAGAGTTGCCTACAATATTGAGAGGTTAGGTGATTTGGCCAGGGTCACATAATTACTGTATATCAAAGGCAGAGTTCAAACCCAGGTCTTCCTGGCTTCAAGGGCAATTAATTCTATTCACTACTTTACCAGGTCTGCCTTTAGAAAATTCACTCAATATTAACTATATAATAGATCACATTTATATAACACTAAGGTTTGCAAAGCACTTTCCCAATATCTCTTCATTTTGTTCTCAAAACAACACTGGAAGGTACTTGTATTATCCTTGTTCTGCAGATGAGAAACTAAGGCAGACAGGAGTGATTTGTCCAGAATCACACAGCTCGTAAGTGTGAGACCAGATTTCAACTTAGGTCTTTCTGATTCCAGGTCCAACACTCTAGCCATTGCACATTGGGGTGAGAATCTGTTGCTTTGTTTTTTATATTCTTTTCTGTTCATCCCTGGAAATGCAAAGTCTAGTTTTATAAAGACTTAGCTCATCAGTCAGATTATTGAGACTGGGTGGCTGAAAGAATAGATTGGTCTTTTGTATCTACCAATCCTTCCACAATTTCCCACTCCCTGCCCCTATCCTTCTCCTATTCTGTTTCCTTCTTTCTGCCTTTCCCTCTCCCTCTCTCTAACTGGGGGTGGAGGGATCAGAAAGGGAAGGCCATTCATTTTGTTCTCTGCCAGATCAAAAATATTCTATAGTCATTAGTCAGTAGGCATTTATTAAATGCTTGCTACATGCCAGGCATTGGGCTACCATTCAAACATCTTAAGGGACTGTGGGGAGCAGTGGATAGAAAACCAAAGAAGTGAACGAAGAGTATGGAATAGTAGTGGATAGAGTGATACATTTAGAATCAGAAAGGCCACAGTCTAAATCCCTCCTGGGTTATGCATCAGCAAGCTTGCCATGACCATGGGCAAATCCCTTCACTTCTTTAAGCCCATGTTTCCTCATGTGTAAAATAGTGAAAATAATCATAGTACTTTTCTCTACTACTTTTTGCTGTAGCATAGATTTAGAACTTGAGGGGACCTCATCAAGTCCAACCCACCTCCCATTGCTGAGTTCCTCTGAACTTCCATTTTAAGGAAGGATCCATATCAGTCACGTTTCCCTCCTGTCTTCTGACTCTCTGGGCCTAGCCATCTCCCCATGCAGGTACTTCTATCCCTTGCCTCTACACAATTCCAGTTTTTCACCTCCCTTTGACCTGTTCTCTTCCCCAATTACAAGGTAAGCTCCTAGAACTGTCCCTTTTTTGGGGGGACGGGGTGTCGTGTTCCCAGGGCTAAGCACAGTGTAGACGTTAATAAATGCTTGTTAGCTAACTGGATAAAGAAAGCAAGGCAAGTCTTCCTCAAAGCCCAAGTGGCAGAGCCAGCCTGGAACCTAGGAGCTCTGGCTCCAAAACATTGTTTTCTACCATACAATGAGAGCCTCTGACGTGAGACTCACAAGTGAGATAATAAATATTGAGTGCTAATTTGTGTGTTTGTTTATTTTTGGTCCAGACTTATGATTTCATTTTAGGGATGGTAGGGGGAATGTTGGGTGTAAAAACTCCTTCTACCGATGTGAATTAGCTATTCATTTTTAAGGACAATAAAAGATAAAGTGAATTGGTTAAAGTCATGCAATTAAAATGTATGAACAGGATTAAAACCTGAGTCCTTCCAACCCAAAGGTCAACTGGGTATCAACTAGGCTACACCACCTCTCTAAAATGTTATTTAAATGTTGATTATTTTTGTTGTGGTTATCTTAGAATTTAGATCTGGAAGGAGCCTTAGAGATCATTTTATCTAACTCTTTATTTTATAGATGAGAAAGCTAAGTGAAATGACTTGTCCAGGGTCACATACAATAGAACCAGGACTCAAACTCAGGTGCCCTGACTCCAAATTCAGTTTCCACTATATGATACTATATATTTCCTTTTGAGGTAATCCTTTAACAATATTGGTGGAAGACAAACAACTTTATTGCTACTACATGAGAAAGTTAGAACATTTTTAAACTGTTGAAAATTTTAAGAATAATTTTCAAAACTCCAAGGGTGTAAATAGAAGTTTTATCTGCAGTTTTTTATTAGGAATATTTTATTTCAAATATTGATCTGCTTTTAGCATCACCAGAAGTATGTGGTGGCAGCCTTTAGATAATTCCATTGAATGTGTCCTTCTTCAAGCACAAATGGACAAAAATGCTAAAATCAAAGGAACTTTTTATAAGACTGGATCACTCAGATCCGAATCTAGGTATACAGCTATATGATGGAAGAAAATTTCAAAAGAAGTATTTGTACTTTAAACAGTGGAATTAAAGGCAACAAGGCATAGGAGCTTAAGGGCTGACCATAGGGTCAGCAGGACCAAGTATTGAGTCCTTCCACATATACTGATGTATACCAGCTAAAAAGAAAAGGAAGGAAGAACAGTAGAACAGTTGGATTAACAGCAGACCTAAAAACATGGTAAGCGTAGATTATTTGCCAACCTTTGTAGTCATCAAGCTTTATCAAAGAGATAGCAAAAAGAAAGATTATATTCTCTGATAGACTTCATGTACATGACCAATACTATATGGACAGCTTCCCAATGTTATTTTCTTTAATAAAGCTAAACTTTTCAATCTTATACTAAATCTCAGATAGAACATTGTAATTGGTCTTCACTTTTTCTAACGTAGGTTATCTTTCATACAAGACAGTAACACAAGTTGTGTAGTAGAGAATATGAAATCTTAAGAAATTTTTCATATAGCCTGATCAATTATCCATTAAGCCTAGGGTTCTATCACTGACAATAATTTAAAGGAACTTTCTCTGATTGAGTATCTCATCCTCAAAAGCTAGTGATAAACCCCATATATTTCTAACATCTGTTAGTAGCCATATATGGTTGTCTTGCACTTGAATTTATTGAAATCCTTTTTTGAGCTTATTTATAGGTTCTTTTGTTTTTGTTTTTGTTGTTTAATACAATAGCCTCAAGTTCATTCCATTTGAGAATCTATTTAAGGGACTAAAGAGATTTACTATGTAGAAGGAAACACAAAGTGGGACAGGAGAGCTGGCTTCAAGTATTGAAGAGCTTTCATATGGAAGAATGATTAGATTTGTTTTGTTTGGTTCCCCCAGAGCATAACTTAGAATAATGGGTAGAAATTACAAAAAGACTAATTAAGAGTTGAGATAAGTAATACCCTTCTAAAAACTTGAGCTATGCAAAAGTGGTAAGTTGTTTCTTGGAAGGCTGTGAGTTCCCCCTAACTCGAGGTCTTCAGACAAAGTTTGGATGATGATTACTATATACCATAGAGACGCTTTTTTTTTTTCAGAAATGAAAAGCTCTCTAGAGCTCTAAAATCTTGGGATCCCATAATTATGTGAAGTCATGCTCCAAAAATTTAATGCCATATTGAATATAGTCATCAGAAGGGGCTGCATGATGCTGACTCCTTGGTTAGAGCAAGCCTGAACCAGCTGGAGCTGGTCTTAGGATGCCTCTGGAAACCCCAGTTGCTACACCTGGATCCTTCTTTTCTGACCAAATGTCACAACTCCCCAAACCTCCTATGCCTTCTCTATAGGCTTTTGATTGTTATGCAAAATAACTTACGTAACAGCTTTGTGAAGCTATGCCTTGCATGAGATTCCCTTCCTGTTGAAGTGTATTTTAGACCTTATCCTCTCTGCCCCTCCAGTCACTCCAGTACTGTGGTGTCCCAAATTGCAAATCCTTTACCTAGATTAAAGACTCTTGTAGTTGGCACTTTGGCTGTCTTCTTTATTTCAGGCTGACATTTCAGAATCACTTGTTTTTTATTTATAGTGAAACTATATATTCTGAGCTTAAAAGAGACAATTTTAGTGTGTCTGGAATTTGGTGAACAAGTATGGTCATCCTTAATAAAGCGAATATGATTTTATAGACTTAAGAAACTCCCTTTCTTGTCCTTTTTACTTACAGGCTGAACTATACAAAACATTTTTTATCTTAGGTCAGAAATCTAAGCCACTGACCTAAGCCATGATCAAAGATAGGCAGGCCTGATGTAATCAAGGGCAAAGCAAAGATTGTTTTGAGAAGCAGAGATCAGAAGTGATTAATGTGCTATAGTCGTAGACCTGATAGACAAAGTTCCAAGTCATAATAAGATAGGGGAAAGAGTATGAGTCCCTACTTGGAATTTACATAGGATCAAGAAGTAGTGTAATTTAAGAAGATAAAGGTCAAGTTTGAAGCCAGTACATAGGACAGCTCCAAGGAAAGTTAGATCCTTCAACCTGGATCCTAAGAGGAAGAGTCCTTTTATCTGGAAGCAGCTAGGGTTGGTCTAACCAACTCTGCAGGGACAGAACTCTCTTGGTCAAAGAATGTCAAGAATTTTTAAATCATATCGGACTGCCTTATGTCAGAAGTAATGTTTTCCCTTGTCCATGTTTGTGTACAAGCCACATCATCTTGACCTAAGTTTCCCATGGGATAGACCAGTCCTCATCAATAAAATAAGAGATTCCTCACCTCAGTCTTGCATTTCCTAAAGTTAGAGTTTGAAACTCTGATGAAAGGGACTGAAAGGAGAATGGAAGAACGTGTTTTAGAGTCAGAGGACTTTGGTTCAAATCTTGTTTCACTACTTATTACCTGTGTAGTCTTTGGCAGATCATTTCATCTCCCCAGCATCTCAGTTAACTCATAAGAAAAATTCAGAGTTTGGACTAGATGACCTTAAAGATCTCTTTCTAACTTTACATCTATAATCCTATAGTCAGTTTTGCTCCTTAGAGTGAGAAAAATAGCTTTTTTTGCCTATAGGTGCACACGTGGCTGAATTTTCTTGGGTTGGGTCAAAAGTGACTCAAAGATCCTTATCAATGCAATTCAATATATATTAGTTGAAAAGTAATTCCAGAAACATCAGCAGCAGGAAAATTAAATGATTAATTAATATTCATTCAAAGAATTGTCTATGTGTTAGAAGCTACTCTTAGTTAAAAATGAGAATACAAAAAATAAAAAATCAGGACAGGCCCTAACTTCAAGGAGCTTATATTATTATAATAGGGCAGAAAACATACACATAAATTGTAGAGTGGAAAGGAATAATTTGTAAAAAAAAAAAAATGAAAAGATAGGATGGGACTAGGAGAAGAGATTTACATACCAAGCAGGAGTTTATATTTGATTGTAGACATAAGAGAGCCATCGGATTTTATTGAGTAAGGGAAGTGACACTATTGGATCATGTGCTTTAAAGACATCACAGCTATGTGAAGGGTTGATTGAATTGGGGAGTAGCTCAAGACAAGAGGATCAGTTGGAAGGCTATTTTTTACTTTGTCAACTAGATATTGTATAGCTATAAAGAGACAAGAAAATAAAATAAGTAATAAAACAACCCAGTATATGATTAAACATCAATATAAATAATACAAAAGTATTATTGAAGTTAAGAGGAAGGTTGCAGCTGGCATCAAAAATAAGTATAGTACAAGAATATATTCACAGAAATCTGACATAAAGGAGCTGGAAAATAATAAGACCACCATCTTGGATGTTCCATATGTTCTTCTACCTAGGGGAAAAAAATTGGTCTTAAAACTGCCCTTAAAAACTCTTCAGATCTCTTGGAGCTGCCTCCCACTGCTTAGAGATGATAGTTGCTGTCAAGCATGATCAGAGTACAGAGATGGAAGTTATTAAACTTGAATTATTAAGTTATTAAAATAAAGTATTCAGAGGCACCTAAGGGGTAAAGCCAATTTGCATACAATGAGTATGATATACACATGAAACAGAGCATTTAGTGGGACAAATTAAAAGCTCTTTAGGCTAAGTTTAAACCCTTGCTATTCACTTCAGTATGGTAAATATGAAAAGTCTATTTCCCACTAGCTTGCCCTGTACCTGGCTTCTTGCTAGCTTCTGTAGTTTGTTGATCCTGTTTTTTACCCAACTTCCTCTCCAGTCCATCTCTAGTCCTTCAGCTATATGACCTATATCCTGGATAACAACTTTAACTTTTTTTCACTGTGACTGATCTTTGCCCTTTCCTGACAGAAATTTCCCCACAGCAGCATTCTATCACTCCAATATGGAAAGACTTCAGTCAGCCTCATGGCACTTACTCAGCCATAGGTCTGACACCAAACTAGTCCAAAGGCAAGTCCTTAAGATGATGTGAAAAGAGACAAGACACAAACTCTCATGAACAAATAGGCAAATTCAAGTCTTCTCAGATTTTCAGTATTATCACGAGGCTAATTAATGTACCATAGTCATGGTCTCATAGGAAATTGAGGGAAAGTCTGCCATAATAGAACAAGCCCAAGACTTGTATTTAAGATCTGGGTTTTAATTCTGTCTCTGACATTTAGTAGGTATGTGATAATGGACAATTCACTTATCCTCTCGAAGTTTCCATTTCCTCAGCTGTTGAATAGAGATGCATAGTTTATTCCTCTATCACAACGCTATTTTAAAAAAGAACCATTGTAAACCTCACTATGCTGTCAAAATATAAGCTATTTTTAATCACTAAATGAGTGTGTAGAGGTAAGTTTAACTAGAGGAATATTTTTCCTTTAATCCTTCAGAGTTCTTGTCCCTTTTTAGAGTCAGTTACTTTGTGAAACATTTGGCTTTCAAACACGGAACATTTAATGTTCCCACAGCAAAGTATCATAATGGAATATTTTACCCATATATTTTAGTTTCCCTTAACCTTAATTCTTAACTTTCTTTCTTGCTTCCTTTCTTAGTGCCCAAACATGTTTTTCTCAGTGGGGCTATATACAAATATCTGAACTTTTTCCATTTCTGTAGTCAAATCCCTGGGCCTGACCCTGAGGTTGGTCATCTACCAACTGGATAA
The DNA here is from genome assembly GCA_028658325.1 of Potorous gilbertii. NCBI lineage: Eukaryota > Metazoa > Chordata > Mammalia > Diprotodontia > Potoroidae > Potorous > Potorous gilbertii. Next base: position 457,361,594 of record CM053770.1, read on the forward strand.
TTGGAACCTCTTTAATATCAACTCCTTTTTGTCCACAACCACCTGGCAGACCAAAACTTTCTCTTTCATTACTCTCATTCCTGATCTGCTTCTTTCTGAGTCCTTGGCATGGCTTTCCAGGGTCTTCTGCACTCAATTCACTCTTTCAGCTCATTGTTAAGGTCGTTAAGGTCAGCTCCTAAAGTAGGATCCATTTCACCAGGACTAAACAGTACAGATCATATTCCTCTTTCACATAACAATTCTTTGAATTCTTAAAGACAGCTGTGATGCCCCCCTCCAAGACTTATTTTAATATATTTAGAGATAGAAAGGACATCAGAAATCATCTAGTCCAACCCATTTATTTTAAAGGTGAGAAAGTGAAGACCAATAAAGTTAAACAATGTGTCTAAAATTGCATGGTTGGTAACTGAAGAACTGGTTCTTGAACTCAGGTTCTTTGATTACAGATACAAAATTCTTTTCCATTTTACCAACAAGCTAAGTTATTTCCAGCTCATTCAACCAGAGTTCATATACCATGATCATGAGATCTTTTGCCATACAGATTACTTTTCTCCAGATGTTAGCCAATTTATTAATGTCTGCCCTAAAATCTGATTCTTAGGCCTGAAAGCAATATTTCAGTTGTGGTTCTGTGGCGAAATTATTATATCTCTCACTCTGAACATTATTTCTCCACGATTGCAATCAAAGTTTGTAATAGTTCTTTTGGGTGCTGTGACACAGAGTTCATAATGAATTTATAGTCCACTAAAACCCCACTCATTTTTTTCAGATGAGCTGTCATTTATTTTTAATATTTTTTCTTGATTTTAAAAATATTGCTATCAGTTTCAAATAACATTCTCCAACAGAATCTACTTTTCTAAGAAGTCCAATTAACCAAAAAAAAAAACCATATGGACTATATCTAAAAGCACATGATACATACTACACTTGCAGACACCATCTTTCTCCTGAGAGGAGGAATTTTTTTTTTTAATAATTATTCCTCTGGAGTCAACATTGCTCAGCAAATTGATTTCAGTTCTGATATCTTTTATTGTTATTTTCTTTGATATCATCCTGACATTATGTATATTGTTTTTTGGTTCTGCTCATGATTTTTTGAATGGCTTTGTAAAAATGTCCCAAAGTTTCTCTGATTTCTTCATATTTACCATTTCCTATAACACAATAATATTCTGTTACTTTAACATAATACAATTTCTTTAGTCATACACCAGTTGATGAACATCCAATTTGCTTCCAGTCTCTAGCATGGCTAAAAAAATATGTTGCTATTTGCTACCTATCTCCTGACAAAGACATAATGGAGATGTAACATTTTTGGGTGTTGCCATTATAGGAATTTGTTTTATAGAAATATTTATATTTATTATAATTTATTTATTCTTCAATTGGAAGTAGGGCAGATGTTGGAAGGGAGGCAAACTAAAATCTTGTTAATTAAAAAAATAAAATAGGCATTTTGTTATATATGGAATTTTTTTTCCTTTGTCTTTTCCTTCCTTAGGACAAATGCCCAGTTACAGTATTATTGGGTCAGTGTATAAACAATATAGTGATTTCTATTTGTCATTGTTTAAAAATTACCATCAAGAATAGTTTAACGAATTCAAAGATATGTCTACTACTCCACCAAGAATTTCTGGTTCCATATTTTATCCTCTTTGCCACTTGCGTGGGTAAGGAATAAAACCCAAGAATTGCTTTCATTGACAATCTCTTTATTAGGGATTTGGAGTTTTATATATAGTTATTAATCATTTGAATTTCTTATTAAAACTTCACATCTCTTGACCATTTCTTTATTTAGAACACATAAATTGTTCTTATATATGCAAAAATTACCTATATGTTTTTAATTTGATCTCTATCAGAAATAAATAATTTTTTCCCAGCAGACAGTCCCTTCTTATTCTAATTACATTGATTTTGCTTGTGCAAAAGAGTTTTTACTTTCACATAATCAAAATTGTTTACTTTGTATTTTGCGAGCTCTTCTCTTGTTTAATTATTGATTCCCTCACCCCACCCCCACCAAAAAAACCCATAAATCTGAAAGGTAGATCAAATGTTATTTATTCATATCAGCCCATACTTTATTTATACAGCTCATTTTTGCACACAAGTATATAACTTTACATTTATCTCAATCAAATTTCATCTTACTAGAGTCAATCCATCATTCTAGCCAGTTGAGATCTTCTTGATCCTGGATGTGCTGTATAGTGTTTTACCTGCCCCTTGCAACTTTGTGTTATATGCAAACGATAAGAATTCCACATATGGCTTCTTTGAAGCAATTGAAAATATTACTTAACTCAGATTTAAGACAAGATTCAGAGATGCTGTGTGCTAGATCTTTCCCTCTAAGTTTTCATGAACCTAGGAGTCCACTTAAATACACTATCCTCTAATTCACATCACTTCATTTCATTCACTAGGATAACATCAGAGACCTTGTCAAATGCTTTGCTGAAAAATGAAGCATATCTATGGTATTCCCCTAATTTGCCAGATTAATAACTCAAAAAAAAGAACATGAGATTTGACTAATGCAATCCATTCTTGATGAGACCATTTTGATTCTTTGTAATCACTGCTTCTTTTTTTGTTTGAACACTAGCCATCCTTTTTAATAATATGCCCTAGCCTTTTTCTAAGATTTAAAGTTAAGTTTACTGGCCTATAGTTTGCAGATTCTGTTCTCTTCTAGTTTTTGAAAACTGGAAATATAAACTTTTCTCCAGTTCTCTAGCACCTCTCTTTTTCCCCATGATCTTTTAAAGATCACTGATAGTGGATCAATATTCCAAGGAAGAGATAGGAATAAAAATTCATTTCAGAAAGATATGTACTTGGGAGACTCAGAAAATGCACCTGCTCTAAGAATCTTACCTGGATACTTTTGCTCTATAAACAAACTAAACTACACCTTTATTACAACTACCAGAATAACCCTTCATCTTTCTCAAAAATCCCACTACATGATACCCATAATACCATGTACTGAGTTCAGCAAGGAGGACTCAGTCATAATGCTGACTCATTTCACAGTTTCAAGACTTGACCCTAGCCTTGACCATGATACTGACCTCTAATAGAACAATGTTAAGTCCTATCTTTCTACCCTCTCTACATTTATATACCTTTATGGAAGTTGTATCTTTCCTTTTTTCTTTTTCTTTTTTTTAATTATTGAAAATATCTATATATAGCTTAATTATATGATCATATTTGTTATTTGGAATTGTTCACTATTGAATTTATAGATATATCATCAGTAATATTGAATAATGGGCCAATTTTTTCACTATGAACTAAAATACGCAATTTATTTCTACTTCATGATTGAATCATTCATGATCACCTTAATAGATTCCACTATTCAATATTTAAAGGAGACCTTTCAGCACATCATTCCAGAACATTGAACTTAGCATGCTAAGATGAAAATATATTTGAAGACAGACCTATATGCCTATTATCTGTGTGATCATAGGCAAATCAGTTAGTGTCTCTAGGCATTAGTTTCCTTATCTGAAAAGGGGGATAGTAAAACCTATAGTATCTAACTCACGGGGCTTTTGTGACTCTCAAATGAGATAACATATGTTATTTGTAAACTTTAAAGTGCCACATAAATGTGGCTAGAAAGTTACCCTAAAGAAAGCCTGGGTTCAAGTACCAATACATTCTGACTGTGTAAGGCTAAACATTTTGAGCCTATGTCCCATAAGTATTTCAAACTCATATCCAAAACAAATGCAAAGGTAAAATATCAATTGAGTAAATAATCAAATTACCCCATCCTAAGTGTCAAGATTCTTTGCTCTGATACCTTAACCAGATGACAACACTTCTCTATTGAATCAATTATTTGTGGTCTTTATGCTAAGTACAAAAAAAAATCCTTAATTAATTTAGATGACCTTGAAAGCACTAGATGAAATGGAGTGACACAGGAAGTGTGTACCGATTAGCTGAACAAATTTAATCTCTATGCACCGGTTATAAAATAAAAGAGTAGTTCCAAACCCTAGAAATCCCAACTTTTGTTAGCTTATGGTGAGGGTCTCCCAGCTAAATTCCTAAGAAAACTCACTTGTTGATGAGGAAAAGAGCCCTGGCCTCAGGTTTGGCCTCAATGATCTCCTCTGCCTCTTCCCCTTTGTGAATTTTAGAGGAGCAGATGATTTGGGAATTTTGTTTTCATTGTCATAGAAGCACTCTCAGTACATCCGTCCTTGGTATTAATTTCTACATTGAGAGTCAAACGTTGACCGGACACAGTAATGAAATGTACATTCAATGCCCTACAAGGAACCCCACTGAACAGCTATACCACACAATGTAGGAGGCTGTTAAGAGAAGAAAAGAAATTCCAACAACCAAAAGCTGTTGGTTACCCCTGTGCCATATGTGTCTGATCTTGAGCCTACTTTCAACTGGATTCTTCATTTATGGATGGGAGAGTGCTGCAGTCTTTTGGGGAATGTTTTGTATTAACTTTACCACTGTAAAAACTCATTTTCGAAATCCAGTGAAATTTGTCTGGCTAATTGTTTTAATCTGATAATCTTTAGGAAGAATATACCTGTTATGGGTCATGAGCTTAGAGAAAACAACCCCCAACCTCTGTCCCTCTGAGAAGATGAAACAACTGCCCTCTGAAGACCGTCTGCCAGTGCAATTGGAGGGTTGGAAGAACAACTCCAGAGGATATTCCAAGATAAACTCAATCTCCATCTCCTCTGAATGTATCTTGAATGTACTTACTTATTTTCATATTCCTTGTGGGCAATTTTTATATATAGTGCTATTTTTCTGTTTTTTATATATGGAAATCTTCATGTTTGTTAATGCTTTATCACATTCTGAGTAACAAAAGATTAAAATTAAGATCCTAAAAAATAAAATCGATCAAATAGCCTATCCCTACCCCACCTATTACCTTCAAAAGTAAGTACTTTATAGTCAGAGACTATTTTATTTTCATCTTTGGATCACCTACTTCTATTACAATGCTTGGCACACAGTAGGCACTTAATAAATACTTAGTGATTGGATAAATCACTTGATTTTTCAGTTCCTCAGGCAGCTCTCTAGAACTAGAAATTGCAGGTCGGTTGTTTATCTGCATTGGTAGGAATTTCCTTATTTGGAATTTCCTACATGAATGAAATCACAGATCCAGTCCTAAGACCACACTACCACCAAAAGTTTATTTATAAACTTTTGCTTCATGCTGGGAATTGAAAATGTAGTTTTATAAAGATATATTATGCATAAGTCAAAATTTTAAATGACACAAACCTAGCTGTAATAACTAATATTATATATACTTAATATAATATAATTATATATAAAACCTAAAAGTAGGTTTCAAAACAAATATTCAAAATTTTTAACCAGTTAGGAAAAAACATAGCATAATATAACATAAATTAAAAACAGAATAAATGGAAGCCTTGCCCTTAGGTTTGAAAAACAAAAGCCTCTGTTCTGCAAGTGTGGGGTAAAGGAGATGTGGATTGGTAATAGTTCATATGAAAAATTATCTGAGGTGTATTTAGTTGACTACAAGTTCAACACAAGTCAGCAGTATCATGTAGTAGGCAACAACAACAACAAAAAAAGCTAATGTGGTCTCAGGCTGTAGTCACAGAAGTGTAGTGCTTGGAGAAGTGGAAGTAAAGGTCCCCACGCTACTCCACATAGGACGTCTTGGGCTTAGCTCTGGGCATGACTTTTTAAGAAGGACCTAAATGGAATTTATTCAGAAAAGAAAAAAGAAAAACAGGGTAGTCAGGGAACTTGAAACATATGTGAAGAATTCTTAAAGGAGCCAGATGTGTTTACTCTGGAGGAAGACATAGGAGGAACTTGTTGGCTATGTGAAATACTGTCACATGGAAGAGATATTAGACTTATACTGTGTGGCTCCAGATGGTAGAACTAGGAATAATGGCCTGAAGTTCCAGGGAGACAGATTTCAGCTCAATAGAAAGAACTATCATAGTTGTCCGAAAAATGGAACAAGCTGTCTCGAGAGTTAGTAGACTTCCCATTTTTTCCCAAATCAACAAGCATTTATTTACTAAGAATTCACTATGTGCCAGGCACTAAGCTACGTGCTGGGGAGAAAAAAAAGAAATGCAAAAATAGCCCCTTTCTCCAAGAAGTTCACAATTGGATAAGGGAGAGACCATAGATAAACAGCTCAGTATGTATGAGGCAGGTATGGCTGTTATCCTTCCTCCTCGAAGAGGACCAAAATGACATTACCATGCTCGAGTCAAGTTTCAATGTGTCAAGCTATGACTGATCAGACCAATATGAGCTCGGAAGACTCTACCACAGATCTGGCACAAATAGTCCCTGTGAACATTTGGGGAGGATTCTCTAAATTTGTGCATCCTGTGTTTCCTTTGAGCTGTCTCAATTCTGCTTTGCTCATAGAGCACAGTCCCTTCTCTGATGTGGGCACACCATGCTGTGCAGTCCTGTGCCAGTGTCTCCCATGTCACATAATCAATTCCAAAATTCTTTTTTTTTTAATTTATTTATTTTTAGTTTTCAACAGACACTTCCACAAGATTTTAGGTTCCAAATATTCTCCCAATCTCTGCCTTCCACCCACCCCAAGACAGTCTGCATTCTGGTTACCACTTCCCCCAATATGCCCTTCCTTCTGTCACACCCCTACCTTCCCTTATCCCCTTCCACTCTATTTTCTTGTAGAGCAAGATAGATTTCTATACCCCACTGCCTGTATATCATTTCTTAGATGCATGTAAAAAACAATTTTTAACATTTGTTTTTAAAACTTTGAGTTCCACTACTCTTTCTTCCTGCTTCCCCACCCATCCCCCCTGAGAAGGCTAGCAATTCAATATAGTTTCTACAAAACACTTCCATAGCAGCCATATTGTGGAAGACTAACTATATTTCCCTCTATTCTATCCTGCCCCCCATTTATTCTATTCTCTCTTTTGACCATATCCCTCCTCAAAACTGTTTACTTCTAATTACCCCCTTCTTCCGTTTGTCCTCCCTCCTATCATCCCCTACCCTCACTTATCCCCTTCCACCCTGCTTTCCTATAGTGTAAGATAGATTTTCATACCAAATTGATTGTGCATGTTATTCCCTCCTTAAGTCAAATGCAATGAAAATAAGTTTCATTCTTTCCCTTTTACCTCCTCCCTCTTCACCTCCATTGCCCCTTTTATGTGAGATAATTTGCCCCATTCTATTTTTCCCTTTCTCCTCACAATATATTCCTCTCTCACCCCTTAATTTTATTTTTTAGATATCATCCCTACCTATTCAACTCACCCTGTGCCCTCTGTCTGTGTGTGTATATAGGAGTACATATTACATATACATACAGTATATTATATATATTATGCCTCCAACTACCCTAATAATGAGAAAAGTCTCAAGTTACAAATATGATCTTTCCATGTGGAAATGTAAATAGTTCAACTTTAGTAAGTCCCTTATGATTTCTTTCCTGTTTACTTGTCATAATATATTCCTCTCTCACCCCTTAATTTTGTTTTTTAGATATCATCCCTACCTATTCAACTCACCCTGTGCCTTCTTTCTCTGTGTGTATATAGGAGTACATATTATATTATATATTTATATTATATTATATATATATAATATAGCATATTATATATATATAATGCCTCCAACTACCCTAATAATGCGAAGTCTCAAGTTACAAATATGATCCTTCCATATAGAAATGTAAATAGTTCAACTTTAGTAAGTCCCTTATGATTTCTCTTTCCTGTTTACTTTGTCATGCTACCCTTGACTCGTGTTTAAAAGTCAAATTTTCTATTCAACTTTGATCATTTCAACAAGAATGCTTGAAAGTCCTCTATTTCATTTAATAACCATTTTTTCCCCTGAATTATTGCACTCAGTTTTTCTGGGTAGGTGATTTTTGGTTTTAGTCCTTGCTCCTTTGATGTCTGGAATACCATATTCCAAGTCCTGCAATGCCTTAATGTAGAAGCTATTTGGTCTCGTGTTATCCTAATTTTGTATTTCTACAATACTCAAATTGTTTCTTTCTGGCTGCTTGTAATATTTTCTCCTTAACTGGGTACGCTAGCAGTTTTCCTTTTGGAATCTCTTTCAGGAGGCAACTGGTGGATTCCTTCAATATCTATTTTACCCTCTGGTTCTAGAATATCAAGGCAGTTTTCCTTGATAATTTCATGAAAGATGATGTCTAGGGTCTTTTTTTTGATCATGGCTTTCAGATGGCTTAATAATTTTTACATTGTCTTTTCTTGATCTATTTTCCAGAGCAGTTGTTTTTCCAATGAGATATTTCACATTGCCTGCTATTTTTTCATTACTTTGGCTTTGTTTTATAATTTCTTGATTTTTCATAAAGTTATTTACTTCCATTCTAGTCTTTAAGGGACTATTTTTTTCAGTGAGCTTTTGAATTTCCTTTTCCATCTGGCCAATTCTGCTTTTTAAGGCATTCTTCTCCTCATTGGCTTTTTGGATCTCTTTTGACATTTTGTTTAGTGTATTTTTTAAAGTATTATTTTCTTCTGCATTTTTTGGGTCTCCTGTAGCAAGCAGTTGACTTTTTTCTCATGATTTTCTTGCATCACTCTCATTTCTCTTTCCAATTTTCACTCTACTTCCAATACTTGATTTTCAAAATCCTTTTTGATCTCTTCCATTGCCTGAGATCAATTCATATTTTTCTTAGAGGCTTTGGATGTAGAAGCTTTGACTTTATTGTCTTCTGTTTGTATACTTTGGTCTTCCTTGTCACCAAAGTAAGATTCTATAGTCTGATTCTCTTTCCAATTTTTGCTTATTTTCCCAGCCATGTATTTGACTTTTGAGCTCTTTATCAAGGTAGTCCTCTGCTTCCAGTGGGGTCGGGTGGATGTACTGTCAGTCCCTTGGAACCCCAACAATTTGTGGTCCTGGAGTTCCAGTAATAGTTGTTGCTGCTGCTGCCACTGCCCCTGCCCTTGTTGTTGCTGCTGCTGCTTCAGGCTACTCCACTCCCTCTGCCACCCTGGGGCTGGGACCCAACACTCTAATCTCTCACACAGATCCCACAGGTTTTTTTCCACTGACTTTCCGATTTGTCCTCAGTGTTTTGGGGTCATGAAGTCTAGAAATCTCTACAAGTGCCTGAGATTCAGTCACCCCAAGGCCCGCTCACATCCTGGCTGTGATGACTCAATCCACACTGGACACTTTGCTCCCAGCATGGCATGATAGACGCTTCCCAGTGACCTTCCAGGCTGTGTTGGGCTGGAGATTTGTTTTACTCCATCATTCTGTGGGTTCTGCAGCTCCAGAATTTGTTTAGAGTCATTTTTTACAAATATTTGACTGAGTTTGTGGGGAGAGTGCTAGCAAGACCATGCTTTTACTCCGCCAACTTGGAACTGCCCCCAATTTCAAAATTCTTAAGAGAGACCTTGAGAGCATCCTTGTATTGCTTATTCTGAGCACCATGTGATTGCTTTCCCTGTGTGTTCTCAATAAAATAATCTTTTTGGCAAGCAGGTGTTTTGCATTTGAACAATGTGGCCAACCCATCAGAGTTGTACTCTCTGAAGTAGTTTGAATGCTTGACAGTTTAGTTTGAGAAAGGACCTCAGTGTCTGGTATCTTATCATGTCAGGTGATCTTCAGAATCTTACTAAGACAATTTAAACAGAAGCAATTCCATTTTCTGGCATGGAGCTGGCACACTGTCCAGGTTTCACAGGCATACAACAATGAAGTCAGCACAACGATCCTTTAGATCTTCAGTTTGATACTCAATCTAATGCAGCTAGGTGGACCGAGGGTCAGAAGACTTGAGTTCAAATCTGGCTTTGGATACCTTCTAGTTGTGTGATTCTTGACAGGTCATTTAACCTTACTCAGCCTCAGTTTTCCATCGTATAAAATGGGAATAATAGTAGCAACTACTTGCCAGAGTTGTTGTGAAGATCAAATGAGATATTTGCAAAGCACTTTGCAACCTTAAAACAATGTGTGTGTGTGTGAGTGTATACACACTCTGATTATTTTTTGTACAAACAAAATACATGCAAGGCCAACTTGAAGGCAATCTCTAAGAGAAGACACTAACATTAAAAGAGACTTTTAAATGCAGAATATTCAAGTAGGGTATAGCTCACCACTTGGGGGTATTCTTAAATCAAGAAAAGGGTTAGAACATCTTATAGGACTTATAATAAGGTCTTAAGGACTTATAATATCCTTTCCAATTCTGTGACTAACTTTAGTTTATAAATGTTATCTCTCCTGCTAGATTATAAGTTCTCAAGGGGGAACAATTCCATGTTCAATTTTTTTTTTATTTTCCATAGTACATAAGGTCAGAGGATCATAGAGCTAGAGATAGAAGGGACCTCAAAGAATATCTGATCTAACTCCCTCATCTTGCCTATGAGGAAACTGAGGTCTAAATAGGCTGCCCACGGTTAGAGATATTTAGCTTCAGAGGTGAGATGTGATCCCTAGTTCTCTGACTCTAGATTCAGTCCAACTATTTCCCCTATAATGCACTTCATAGAACAAAATAGGCAATTAGTACTTGATAACAAATGAATGAATGAATGAGACTGTTTTTACATGATCTGTAGATCATAATAAGCTTCTATTTTTTTTGTCCATGTATCCAGAATTCATTTTTTACCCTCAATACAAATCTTAATTCTTTCAAATCAACAATTTAATTCAGCAAACATTAACTAAGCATTTATTATGTGGAAATTACAAAAAACAAAAATTAATTAAGACCTTGAGTTGGGTGGTATAATGTCATAGAGAGTTCAGGATTCAAATCTGGTCTTTGCCTGCAGGCATCTCTCAAGTCTAAAATTATAAATTCATAAGATTATAAATTTCAAAACAATTTTTGACCCATTTTGGGTTAGGGGGAAGTTCACTCATTTGGAATTTCCCTGAATTATTGAAATCACTGGAGATTTTTTGCTAAAAATTAATTTGCTAAAAGCAGTGATGGTTTTTTTTTTAACTCTTTGCTAGTCCAGAGTTTCTTTTTAATTTTTAATATTGCCACAAATAAAAAAACAGAACAGAACAAAACATAATAGAACAGTCCTGGCCTTCAAGGAGTTTCTGCTTAGCTGGCATCCTATTATTTCAAGGTATGATACCACATGCGGCCATTCTATTGAGTTTTGATTGCTGAATGAATGTAGCTATTAACTGGGAATTAGGCCACCTCACATTGAATTTTCTATTATCCACAGTATCACAAATAGTCCCAAAGCTTAGGAACTGAGTACAGTCTTGAAATAAAAACAATATTAAGTCAATTCTCATTTGAGTCAATTATCACTGAAGCCTTCTTCTATGTGAAAGGCAAATCAAGTTGATCTCTTTACTCACTAGGGGGCAGGCGGTTATACTTAAATGCCAGCTTCTTTCCAGTTATTACTTTCTAGCTAATTCCCATATTTTTTTGACATATTGTCCAGTTTGTACCCTCAGGGGTACATTTCATCTGGTTCACACTGCGCTAATTAGGATATTTACCCTGGGTTGGCCTTATTTCTCATCCTCAGCCACTACTTAGAACCGTCTCTCTTTAAAGTGCAAACTGATAGTTGAATAATCTTGATTATACCCATGAGTCCGACATACAGAGGAGACATGACCCTCAAATATGGAGAAAAAGTGGATGGCTTGCTATCAACTCTTGCTTGAGCAGTGCTCACACAAGCCTATTACATGCTTTGAAGTTTGTGTGTTTTTTCCTATCCCAAAGGACCTGGCCACTGAAGATTTATCCTGGGATTTGTCCCTTATTTAGTTTTTAGGTGGTTGTTTCATTGACACTCATAATCAGTGTGATGTTGGGGGGAGGTGGGAAATACAATTATACAAGCTTTGTTGTTACAAGAAAGTTGTAGATTTGAATTCTGCCTCTACCACTTCCTAGCTTTGTGAACTTAGAGACAAGTCACATAACTACTCTGTCATCTTCCTCAACTGTAAATAGAAGATAATACCAGCTTTAATGGATTTTATGAAAATCAAATAGGCTGATTTGGATAAAGAATTTTGTTGAGCAACATATGGCATTATGAATGATGGACCAAGCTTAGATTCAAAAAATCAGTGGTTCAGATCTAGCCTCTGTCAAGCAAGTCACTTAATCTCTCAATGCTCCTATATATTTCTCTACACTAAAACTATAAATTTCAGAACAACTGCTGACCTGTTTTTGGTTTAGTGTGAAGGAGGGAGTTTACTTATTTGGAATTTCCCCAAATTATTGAAATCAGTAGTTCAGACAAAAAATAATTACTAATGTTCCCCCCCTTAAAGTTAAAAGTCAAGGAATGAACTGGAGGCAGAGCCAAGATGGCAGAGTAGAAGGATGGACCTGTTGTAGCTATCACCTCAAAGCCCATAAAATACTTGTAAAAATGACTCTGAACAAATTCTAGATCACCAGAAGCCACAAAAATGACAGAGTCAAAGAGATTTCCAGCTCAAGGCCGTCTGAAAGGCTGAAAGGAAAGGTCTATCACACTGGGCTTAGAGCAGAGCGCAGCCCACAGAGCACAGCCCAACCTTGGCTGTGCAACAGAGACAGGACTGGAATAGATTTCAGGGCATGGAATCCCAGGTAGCAGCTGTGGTTTTCAGATTCCTCAACCCACAAATACCAAAAATAGTTTCAAAGGTCAGTGAGAACACTCTTTTACCTGGGTGAGAAGAGAGCAGAGTCCTGCCATAGCCCTGATGCCAAATGGCTACAGCATCCATTTTTTGAGCCTTTAGCCTAAAACTCCTGGGGGAATCAAGTGACTGATCTGAATCTCAGCCCTGAATGGTAGCCCTGGGGTGAAGAGGAGTGCTAGTGTGGTGGAGCTGGAGGTAGTTGCGAATAGGGAACCTGGGCAGAAAAGCTTGTGGTTGCAACCAGACCAGAGTGCAGGCCAAGAGAGGAGTAAACTCCTCTCCCTGGACTGTGCCACTGAGAACTTACAGGTCCCCAGAGTATACCCTCCACTTGACAAAGGACTCAAAAGTCAAATAACTAACTAGGAAAATGCCCAAAAAAGGGGGGGGGGGGAAAGGGAATAAGACTATAGAAGGTTACTTTCTTGGTGAACAGGTATTTTCCTCCATCCTTTCAGATGAGGAATAACAAAGCATACAAATTAGAGGAAGACATGAAACTCAAGGTTTCTTCATTCAAAACCCCCAAAATAAATTTGCAATGGTCTTGAAAATCAAGTAAGAGAGGTAGAGGAAAAATTGGGAAGAGAAATGAGAGCAATGCAAGAAAATAATGAAAAGCAAGTCAAGAGCTTGCTAAAGGAGACCCAAAAAATGCTGAAGAATATTAAACCTTTAAAAATAGACTAATCCAAATGGGAAAAGATGTCCCCAAAGCCAACAAGGAGAAAAATACTTTAAAAAGCAGAAGTAGACAAATGGAAAAGAAGGTTCAAAAGCTCTCTGAAGAAAATAGTTCTTTAAAAATTAGAATGGAGCAGATGGAAGCTAATGACTTTATGAGAAACCAAGAAATTACAGAACAAAACCAAAAGAATGAAAAAATAGAAGACAGTGTGAATATCTCATTAGAAAAACTGACCTGGAAAATAGATCCAGGAAAGACAATTTGAAAATTTGGGGGCTTTCTGAAAGTCATGATGAAACAAAGAGCCTAGACATTGTCTTTCATGAAATTATCAAGGAAAACTGCTCTCATATTTTAGAGCCAGAGGGTAAAATGAATATTGAAAGAATCCACTGATCACCTCCTGAAAGAGATCCAAAAAGGAAAACTCATAGGAACATTGTAGCCAGATTCCAGAGTTCCCAGGTCAAGGAGAAAATATTGTAAGCAGCCAAAAAAGAAACAATTCAAGTATTATGGAAATATAATCAGGATAACACAAGATCTAGCAGCTTCTACATTAAGGGATCAAAGGGCTTGGAATATGATATTCCAGAAATCAAAGGAACTAAGATTAAAACCAAGCATCACCTACTCAGCAAAACTGAGTATAATGCTTCAGGGGGGGAAATGGTCATTTAATGAAATAGAGAACTTTCAAGCATTCTTGATGAAAAGACCAGAGATGAATAGAAAATTTGACTTTCAAACACAAGAATCAATAGACATGAAAAGGTAAACAGGAAAGAGAAATCATAAGGGACTTACTAAAGTTGAACTGTTTACATTCTTCCATGGAAAGATAATATTTGCAACTCTTGAGAGTTTTCTCAGTATTAGAGTAGTTGAGGAATAGATGTATATATATGTATATATACATATATATATATACATATATATATATACATAGAGAGAGAGAGAGAGAGAGAGAGAGAGAGAGAAGGCACAGGGTGAGTTGAATAGGTAGAGATGATACCTAAAAATTAAGAGGTGAGAGATAAATATATTGGGAGGAGAAAGGAAGAAATGAAATGGGGCAAATTATCTCTCATAAAAGAGGCAAGAAAAAGCTTTTTCAATGGAGGGGAAAAGGTGAAGGTGAGAGAGAAAAAGTGGAGCTTACTCTCATTATATTTGGCTTAAGGAAGAAATAACTTGCACACTCAGTTTGGTATGAAAATCTATCTTACACTACAGAAAAAGAAGGGAGAAGGGGATAAGTGGGTTGTGGGGATGATAGAAGGAAGGGCAAATGGGTTGAGGGTATAATTAGAAGTAAACAATTTTGGGGAGAGACAAGGACAAAAGAGAGAATAGAATAAATGGGGGACTGGATAGGATGGAAGGAAATATAGTTAGTCTTTCACAAAATGACTATTATTGAAGTCTTTTGCATAACTACACATGTATAGCCTATGTTGAATTGCTTGACTTCACAGTGGGGATGTGTGAGGAGGGAGGAAGGGAGAGAAGTTGGAACTCAAAGATTTAGGAACAAATGTTGAGCATTATTTTTACATGCAACTGGGAAATAAGAAATAGAGGTGATGGGATATAGACATCTATCTTGCCCTACAAGAAAAGAGAGAAGATAGGGATAAGGGAAGGGAGGGGTGTGATAGAGAAGGGCAGATTGGGGGAAGGGGTAATCAGAATGCACAGTGTCTTGGGGTGGGTGGAGGGGAGAGATGGGGAGAAAATTTGGAACTCAAAATCTTGTGGAAATGAATGTTGAAAACTAAAAATAAATAAATAAATGAAAAAGGAGAAATAAAAAAAGGAAATGGACTGAAAAAGAACAAACAATAAAATAAAATAAAATAAAAAAGAATCTGACCACAGAAAGCTACTATAGTGACAGGAAATATCAAAACCCCAAATCAGAAGACCACAAAGGTGAAACAGCTCTACAAAAAAGACCTAAAAGAAAAATTCACCAGAATTGATTCTAATCTGGAATAGAGAAAGTTATTTGCTACAAGTAGTGATGGGTTTCTTTTAACTCTTTGCTGGTCTGAAGTTGCTTTCAATTATTTGTATTACAACAATTATAAGTTCCAGAACTCAAATTCTGCCATAATTTCCAAAACTTTTAAGACTGGGGCTGGATAAAATTATAGTAAAATTATAATTAATTTGAATTAGCTTGGACAAGATGGAAGAATAGAGAAGCACTTAGCCAAACTCTCCCAAATTCCCCTTTAAGCAACATTAAAATAATGTCTCAGATTGAATTCTGGAGCAACAGTACCAACAAAAAATTAGATGAAACAAATATCCAGAAAGGCAGCAGGAGAGGTCTGTCTTGCATAAAGGCAATTGAGCCTGGATCAGAGTGTAGACCATTCCTCAGTATGGCCCTTTGATATTAGTGGCAGTAGCAACAGCTTCAGGAACTCTCAGCATATGGATAGTGGAGGGCATAGCCAAATTCCAGAGCTCCTAGATAAAGGATCAAATATTGGAAGAAAGACAGAAAGAAACAATTCAAATAATATGGAACCACAGGCAAGATTACACAAGATTTAGAAGCTTCCACATCAAAGAATTGGAGGGCTTGCAAGATGATATTCTAGAGGGCAAAGGAGCTAGGATTACAGTCAAGAATTACCTACTCAGAAAAACTGAGTGTAATCCTTCAGGAGCAGAAGTAGACAGAAGGAGATTTCAGTGGCTCCTTTACTACACTGGATTCAGAAGCCTATTTCATTGTCTATAGGTAGTTATAGGTGGCAGTCGCAGGTCAAAAGGAATGATAGTACTTACATCCAGAGGAGCAGGGGCCTTTCTCACTGTTCCAGGGCAGAAAGGCGTACTTGTGGTCACTCACAGGTGAATAGTGACCCTAGTCTCAATTCTAAGACAGAAGAGACCACTAGCAATTGTGGCTGCAGGAGAATGGAAGACTGGTCACAATTGCAGGGTCAGGAGGATGCAAGCACTGGTGACTCCAGAGGAATAAAGACCCTTCCTGAGAATGCTAGGAGAGCAGTGACCACACCTCAGTTTAAATCATGCTGCCTTGGAATATCAAAAAATATGCAGATTCCCATGGCTAGCTCTAAAAATAGCAGTAAAAAAAAAGTCCTGAAACTTAGTACAGTGCCCCTCTACCCTGGCAGCAGATCCCAACTTTAATATAGAGTTAAAAGTCAAAAAATGGACTGGAAAATTGAACAAACAATTAAAAAAGAACCTGCATAGAAAGCTACTATAGTGACAGGGAATATCAAAACACAAACCCAAAAGACAACAAAGATGAAACAGCTCTACAAAAAACCTAAACAAAAATTTGAATTGGTCCCAGGCCCAAAAAGAATTCCTGGAACAGGTCCAAAAGGATTTTTTAAATCAAATAAGAAAGGTACAGGGAAACTGGGGAAGAAAATGAGAGTGATATGAGAAAACTGTGAAGAGAGTCAACAGCTTGGTAAAGAAAACACAAAAATGCAGTGAAGGAAAGAACATCTTAAAAAGCAGAATTGGCCAAATAGAAAAAGAAATACAAATGCTCATTTAGCAAATAATTCCTTAAATATTAGAATTGAGCAAGTGTAAGCTACTGACTCCATAAGACACTAAGAAAAAATGAAACAAAGCAAAAGATTGAAGAAGTAGAAGAAAATGGAAAATATCTCATTGGAAAAACAACTGACCTAGAAAATAGACCAAATATTAGACCACCTGAAAGCTGTGATCAAAGAAAGAACCTAGACATTATATTTCAAGAAACTATCAAGAAAAATTGCCTTGATATCCTAGAACCAGAGAGTAAAATAGAAATTGAAAGAATTCAGCAATCATCTCCTAAAAGACATCCCAAAATGAAAACTTCAAGGAATATCATAGCCAAATTCCAGAGCTCCCAGATCAAGGAGAAAATATTGGAAGAAAGACAGAAAAAAACAAACACTGTGGAGCCACAGACAGGATCACACAAGATTTAGAAGTTTCCACATTAAAGAATTGGAGGACCTGGAAGATGATATTCTAGAGGGCAAAGGAGTTAGGATTACAACCACGAATTACAACCAACTACCCAGCAAAACCGAGTTTAATCCTTCAGGAGCAGATGATTTATGTGGGTTTATTTTATATCCAACCCAGCATTCCTGATCAATTTTTTTGAAGGTATTCTGTACAGCTCAGAAAAAGGTATACTCTTTTCTATTTCCATTCATTTTTTTTCCAAAATATTTAAAGAACAATTAATTCCAACACTATGTAAACTCTTTGGGAAAATAGGCAAAGAAAGAGTGCTACCAAACTGGTTTTATGACACACATATGGTGCTAATACCTAACCTAGAGAGAACAAAAACATAGAAAGAAAACTATAGGTAGACCAATTTCCCTAATGAATGTTGATGCAGAAATTTTGAATAAAATTTTGAATAAAATATTAGCAAGGAGATTACAAGTATGATCGCAAAGATCATACGCTATGACCATGTGGAATTTAGACCACAATAAGAGTAAAACTCTTAGCATAGGTAATCACATCAATAATAAAACCGACAAAAATTACATGATTATCTCAAAAGATGCAGAAAAGATTTTTGACAAAATACTAGACTCATTCCTGTTGAAAACACCAAAAAGCATGTGAAAAAAATAGAGTTTTTCTTAAAATGATGAGTTGTATCTATCTAGAACAATCAGCA
Source organism: Potorous gilbertii (assembly GCA_028658325.1). Classification (NCBI taxonomy): domain Eukaryota; kingdom Metazoa; phylum Chordata; class Mammalia; order Diprotodontia; family Potoroidae; genus Potorous; species Potorous gilbertii. Next base: position 457,379,731 of record CM053770.1, read on the forward strand.
GACATTATCTATAATGTGTATAAGCTGGAAACCTTTCCAGTGAGATAGGGAGGTGAATCAAGGATGCCCATTATCACCACAAGTATTCAAAATTGTTTTAGAAATGCGAGCTATAGCAATAATACAAGAAAAAGAAATTGAAGGAATTAGCATAAGCAACAAGAAAATATATCTATCCCTCTTTGCAGATGATATAATGGTATACTTAGAGAATCCTAGAGAATCAACTAAAAAAGCTAGCAAAAATAATTAACAACTTTACCAAAGTTCTATGGTATAAAATAGACCCATATAAATCTCAGTATGTCTATATGTTACTAACAAAATCAGCAGGTTTTGAGAAAAAGAAGTTCTATATAAAATAACTGCATTCGGTAGAAAATACTTGGGAGTCTACCTGCCAAGAAAACCTAGACATTACATGAAAACAATTACAAAACACTTTTCACATAAATAAAATCAGATCTAAATAACTGGAGAAATACTAATTACTCATAGGTAGGATAAGCCAATATAATATGATATAAATATAATATAAATGGCAATTCTCCCTAAATTAATTTACTTATTTCCAAGCAAGGGCTTGTTCCATTTCCTTTTGGCTCCTCGTAGTCAGGTATCACCTGGGGAATCATGTGTTCTGCTGACCTAAAGCTGGATCATCCTAAACCTAAAGAATTTATTCAGCAGTTGTTTAAATTCTCTAATTTCCTTTGATTTGGAAACTCCTCAACAACTCTTCTAATTCTGTTTTTTTAACTCCTCTTATATTAAAAGAACTATTGCTACCAAGAAGAAAAGTTAAGTTACTTTTTCAATGAATTGGAGTTCACAGCCCTCTTTTCCATTTTTTGTTAAGACTGTGCCATCTTTCTGATTTAGACAGCAAAGTTTTCCCCCTACCAGCATCCTCACCTAGTGAATTCAAGATATTTTTTGTTAAGATAAACTGATGGAACTCATGATAATTTCTCCTGCTCTGATTCTTGAGTTACATTTATATCTCCTTGTCTTTTTCATCTTTTTCATTTTGTTCTTTTCCTCTGGCCCCAGAGGATGCTCTCTGTGCTCTTATCATAGAGGTCAGACTGACTACTTGTCTTTCTGACCCTGTTCCTCTGGGTTTTTCTTCATAGGCATCTTTCTTTTTCTTTCTTGTCCTATAACTAATAATATTTAATCTTTACTGATTTCTGTGATCTTTCTGATTTTACTCTTTCTTTGGTCACCTCTAGTGTATAAAAAGAAAATCAAAGACCTTTTCTTGACTTTAAATTTAATGCTATTGACTTAATCTGTTGTTACTATTTTTATCCAAACTACTGTAACTAAATGTTCAGATTCTGATTAGTCTGTTTCTTCAGATCAATGATTTAAGGCTCCTCTTCCCCTTACTTTTTAATCAGGATTTTTCATCTGGTCATTCAAAAATAATATTTTGGCAAGTTCTTAGAGAATGTTTGAAAACAAGATTAAATTGTTTCTCATCTATTCTTAGCTGACTTCTCCTAATGAGAAACCAGAAGCTTTCATTTTGATCAGATATTTTCCTATCAGCTCTCCCAGAATTTCAGGGAGTTACATGCAAATCACCCTTTCTCTCAGCTTTTAATGATGGTTTTCTTTTCTTTACTTGATGAAGTTATCCTAGCTTCACAATCTTATATTGAGCTTATCTCAAGGTTACCAGTTATCCACTATTATAGCCAGGAGAATCTACTGGTGTTCTTGTTGAATCTCATGGTTTTAATTATCAATTGTATTCTATGCATATAAAATTCAGGTCTCCTTACAAATATTTTCAGATATATCTTTAGGTACATCTCATTTAATTCAAATGCTAGCAAATGTTATGGTTGTCTATAGTCCAGTTTGTCTTTCTATATTCTATTCTCAATTCTTAAATGTGTTTTTTCTCTTTATAGAGCCTCTTAATTTTTGCTATTTTAATAAGTTTTATTGAAGCTTCTTATTTTTATATTACTGTCACTTCTAGATATATCCCCATACTTCCCCCGCCTCAGAATTAAACCATCCCCTATAAAAAACAAGCAAATGAACAAAAATAGTCCAGCAAAGGCAGCTGATACAGTGGCACTGTGTGACACTGCATGCAGCATTCTAATCTCATAGGTCCAAAATCTTTTTATTTTAAGTTCTCCTAAACCCCTATTATTTTTCAATTACTCAGAATTTGGTTTACTTTAAATGATCTTTTCATTCACATGTTGTTGTTGTTATATATTTGTACATCATGTCAATATTAGTTATTAATTAATCTGAGAACTCAGAACATTTAATAATTTTGATAACAACCATCCAAATTGAAGTAGACTTCAAATAATTTAAAGACAAATCTTAGTCACAGCTAAGAGAAAGAAGAAAGGAAGGAAGGAAGGAAGGAAGGAAGGAAGGAAAAAACAAAAGGGAGGAGAAGGGAGGGAGAAAAGGAGAAGAAAGGAAAGGAAAGGAAAGGAAAGGAAGAAAGCAAAAGAAAGGAGGGAAGGGAAGGAAGATAAAAGAAAAGAAATTTAAAAGAGAGGGGAATGGAAAGAATGACAGAGGAAGGAAGGATGCTTTCTATGTGCTGAGAACTAAGGTAAACAATGGAGATACAATAGAAAAGCAAGAACAGCCCTTATCCTCAAGGAGCTTATATGCTAAAAGGGAGAAACAATACATAAAGGATATTGTGACATACTGAAAATGACAAGGATAGTAACTAGAGCTATGGGGGAGAAGATTGATGCACTCTTTCTAAGAAACAATGTCAGAGCTGATTTAATTATGGCATAAGAATTAGAAAGAGGATATTTTCACAGAATTAAAGTGACTGTTAAGAAGATGGCCAGCTGTGGAAGTGAAGCATGAAGGGAATGGGTAGGGAAGATGACTGAAGTGACTTGTCCAAGCTGTGTGGTTCCAAGGTAGGATTTTCCAGTGCCAACAAGTCAACAAGTTTTTACTATGTGCCATACACACTGTAAAAAGTGATTAAAGGGTTAAGTCTTCTGTGGCATGGTTTCTGCTCCCTGAAATAAGGTGACTGGGGAGAAAATAGATGGTGGAGAAGTGGGAGTCCAGGATGCATGTAGTAGTTTTCACTTTGAATTTTCTAGGTGAGCTGTCTTAAGTGATCAAATCGACTAAATAATAGCTTAACTCTCCAATTCATTTAACCTATAGAAAACACACATGCACATGCAAAGCAGAAAGGGCAAAGACACAGTGGATATTTGTGTGTTGACCCTCTAATGACTAATACAGATCACTGTGCAATAATTAAGGTCAGAGCCATCAGGGGTGACAGTGAAGATGTCAGAAATGAACTAATCAACTATGCCAGAGTTGGGTATATGGACAGATATGGGCTGTAGGGCACAGCCCTGTCACTAAAAGTACTATTCAAATGCTCCTGGAACACTTGCATAGCTTCTCAGGGAGGTAAGAAGGAATAGGGAAGCTACACATTATTATTTTAAATAAAAACTTTTCATATTTGGACTTGTGTATTTCTTTACGATCTACTTTATAGGCTTAAATTTCTGCTTTTTGACTCAACAGCCTATTCATGCTTACCCTTAATTTTATGGTTTTTGTCTTCTGTAAAAATATAGGTATGTTAAAGGATTTCTGTCTATTTAGCCTCATTCTAAGGTTCCACTAAATATACCTTGCCCCAAAGTATGGGGTAGTTATTCCTCTGGTTTTGGGGATTGTCCTTTGTTCTCAAAGAGGACTCAAAGGACATCATCATGATAAAGTCAAGTTTTAATGCGTACAACTGTGGCTGATCAGACCAATATGAGCTCAGAATGCTCTACCACAGATTAGGCACAGATAGTCCGTGTGAACACTTGGGGTGGTTACTCCAAATTTATGCATCCTATGTTTCCTTTGTACTGTCTCAATTCTGCGTTGCTCATAGAGCACAGCACCCTTTCTGATGTGGGCACACCATGCTGAGTGGTCCTGTGCCAGTGTCTCCCATGTCACACAATCAAATCCAAAGTCCTCTAGTAAAAGCTTTAATATGGTTCTTCGTTGTTCCTCACCATAAAATTCTACAACACCTTCATTTTAGTGAAAAAAAATCTTTATAAATCAATCAATAACAATTAATAAGCCCTTGACTGTGACATATGCTGAATACAACAGAGTCCCAGAGGGTGACATGTACAGTATGTTAAAAGCCTGAAAAATATGTACAATTTATGCATGTAAATATAAGATCATCATCTATCTTCATTTAAGGAAATCACACGTTTGTAGAACAAACTAAGTCAGCATTTCTCATTACTTCTGTCATTAGCAACATCTTGTTCTGTTTCATGATATCCTGAAATCCTCTGGTTGATAGTTTTAGCAAGAATATCATTTTGCATTTTTTATATGCATAAATACAATCTTGCGGGTTGGGCAGGGTGGAGACAAAACAGAAAATGACTTCATTCTCATGATTTTTACCCTGTTCTGTACTCAAGATACCTGGTCGAGGAATCAGAGTGAAAAGGTGGTTTGGGGATCCACTGGTAAATTTGAGGAGGTTTGTTTCCTGATGTAAAGTGTGTAGAGTCTAAATGTTTGAAACTGCTCTGCATGTTTTAATTAATGATATTTGATAGTCTTCATTATTGTACATTATTTCAGCTATAATGTTAAGACAAAGATGCAACACATAAAGCAAAATTGAACAAAGGTTCAAATGGGATATTATTAAAATGTCAAAGTAAGTAGCAGATGGGGTTTGCATGGCTCAGTGGATTAGTCACTAGGCCCCATTACCTTGGGGACTCCAGTAAATCTAGTTCTCAGTAGAATGATCACAAGGTAAAAATAAAGAGTACATGCAGAATTGAATACATCATCTCACTCATGTCCCACAGCACTAAAATCCAGAGATTTGGGGTTTGTTTGTTTTCTTAAGATCAGAATGTGGATGAATACTGCAGCTTGTTTATGGAAGGAGGAGTTTCTTAGAGCATATATTCTTAATCAAGGGTCTGTTGGGTTTTTTATATTTTGATAACTGTATTTCAATAGAATTGGTTTCATTAGCAATTCTATTATTTGACAGTATTTCGAAATATTCTTCTGAGAAGGAGCATATCCACAGGTTTCACCAGACTATTATAGCGGTCTGTAACACAAAGTAAGTTAAGAGGACCATTTTTTAAGGATTGTCCCTTTTAAATGGTACGGAGGGGGAAAAGGAATCAGTATAACTCCTGTTTATATCACACTTTAAGGTTTATACACATATTACATGCATCAGCTCATTAAAACAACCCCAGGAGGTAGGTACAATCACTATCTCCATTTTACAGATATAATGGTTAAGAAGGAAAAAAGCAATCATTTATTAAGCATCTACTATATTCCAGACACTATGCAAACCCTTCAAAAATATTATCTCACTTAATCTTCACAACAGTTCTGGAAGGCAGATGCTTTATTGTTATCCCATTTTACAGCTGAGAAAACTGAGGCAGACAGAAGTTAAATGACTCATTAATAAGTGAGACCAGATTTAAACTCAGTTCTTACTGACTCCAGGTCCAGTGTAAGGATATGTAGATGGCATGTCCTCAGCAGAGCATTTATTTATGACAGGGCAGTAGGAAAAAATGCCCTTGATTCTAATGCAGATTCAGATCAACATCAGATGCCAGATGAATGCACACTTGCAAGACTTGCAAGTAGCTCTGTAACAGCCACAGAAAATAAACAGTAAAAAATATGACTGTCTCTCATCAAGGTCAGCTTTCTTAGTCTATTACACTCTTCAAAGAGAATTAGATATAGAGAAGGTAAAGTCCTGGAGAACAGGACTATTTTATGGGGGTCCTTTATATCTCCTACACTCATCAAGGTCCCTGTTCTCTTTGTTTTTGTGTTTAGTTCTAAACAATGATATTATTGATGAGGGAAACTTCTAGTATAGAAACTCATTTAAATTCAACATGTATTTATTAAGAACCTAACATTCGCCACTATTAAGAATCTACTAGTCCTTGTACTAAGCTCTGGAGGCATGAAAACAAAAGCTGAACCAGGTCCTGTCAAAAGGGAAATGAACAGCTATAACTAAGAGTCTTAGGGAGTGATTCGGAGGCACTGAGATGTTAAATGACATGTCAAAAGTCATACATACAATTGGCATGTGCCAGGTAGAGGACTTGAGCCTATATCTTTCTTTCAGACTCCAAGATCAGCTCTGCTGTCCATCATGCCAGACTGCTTTCATCCAGCACACAGTCGGTGTTTAATATTTTTTCCCTTGAATTGAATTGAAATGTAGCCAATGTGTTTTCTTCATAACTTTTATTGATTTATTTGATTTTTATAGTGTTTACCCCTTGGGTCCCATGACTTGATATGGTAAATTAAAATCTAGGATATTAGTGGAGGAAAAGTGGCACAGTGCTAGAGGTGGAGACAGAAAGACCTGAAGTTGAATCCAGCCTCAAACTAGCTGTATGACCTTGGGCAAGTTACTTAACCTCTGTCTGCCTATATTTCTTTGTGTGTAAAATATGGATGATGATAGTCGCATCTCTCTCTCAGGGTTGCGCAAGAATCATATGAGAAAACATGCAAAGTAATTTGCAAACCTTAAGGTGTTATATAAATGATAGATGCTATTGTTATTTTCATTAAGATAACTCTTCATCAAGAGGAAGCCTTGCTAAACTATTCTCAGGCATAAAGGGAAAAGTGGCATTTTGCATAGGCGATCTTGTGGCATCTGTTTTATACAAACGACTTTTTGTTACCAACTCAGAAGTACTGGTGTGGTAATTTTGATACTTAAAATGAACATCCCTGGGTTGAACACAGTTCACTATATTAAACAGTGCTGGGGTTGGCAGCTGCCCTGGCAATACAGAACATTCCTCAACATGGAGATAGAAGCCAACGTGTCCTACAGTAAAGAAGGGGGAAACAGTGGCACAGTGGGATCTACTCTTGTATTATGTTGATTTTTGAAAAGCAGAGAGACACCTGCTCCTTTGAAAAGTTTAGTTTGGTTCTTGAGAACCTTCTTAGAGCCCATTAGCACTAAAAAAAAAATCCGCTGTCAAGAAATTGCAATAAAGGACTAAATTGAAAGTAGAACAGGAGTCTCTTATTGCTACATGGTGCCAATTATATTACCACATTGTTTCTTCACTGCAAGACTGATAAGAATCTACAAACGCCCAGAGCCCAAGGGACTTGAACATGTCTGGTGAAAATTGGAAATCAATAGGAGTCTATAATCACAAGCAAATGGCATCATTTTCATTGGGGTAAAACGATGACAGGCATCACAGGGCTGCTGTGGAAGCTGCCACATACAGGGGGTTTATGGAAACCTTCTCATCATCCTGAGGACAGCACTGCCAAGTAATGGAAACACCTGGCTTGCTTTTAACAGTGCTCTTGCTCCTATGTGCAAAGACATCATTCTGAAGGCAACAAAGAGAAGACTGGATCATATTTGTTACCCAACTTGGGTAAAATGTTTTAATGAATTTTTTTTAAATTAATGAGTGAGAAGAGGATTCATTTTCTGCATCTGGCTTCTGTATTTATTTGTAATCCTGGTACCAAGTGGGCAAATGTTTCCAAGCTTTCTGTCAATACACCACAAATTCATCTCAATTTTGGCTTGAAGCAAACTCCATTTCCAAAGCTACGAGGTAATTTTGTCTCCAGGGCCATTCAGTCCTGCCTCTTGCTTAAGCAAAGCCTACCAATTCAATGTGACAATGAGAATTATCCACTAGGGGCCAAATGAAAACCACCAAACATTTAATTTCATTGCAAGTGCCTATTTTCCCCCTCGCTGAAATTACATGTCTTTTTTCCCCCTTCTCTTGATTTTTCGCCTATTACATGATGTGTTCAATTCAAAGCTGTCCTTGAGCTCTCTAAGTCTCAGGCTGAGATGGAGAGCTACAGTTCGGCAGTACAAATACGTAGCAATTATGAAAGCCATGAATGCATATATCCATAGAGCAGGCAGGTAGAACACTAAATGTCAGCCTGCCCAAGATAAACATAAAAAGAGATGTCACTCTCCAGACAGCCATGTCTTTTGAAGAGTTTCAGAATGTAAACCAAGGTTAGCTTAGCAACAACTATAGCTAGGCTGCCCACCTTCTGAACAGAAGAGGGTGTGCTGAATTTGACAGGTGCACATAGGGCAGTTCTCTGAAGACATGGAGTATCTGAATGCCAATTTCTTTTTAACATTTCAGGAAATATAAGATGTGTTAGGATCGTGCTATTAACTTGGAAAAACTGGGAAAGAAACTACAGTTTTCAGGCATGTTAGGATGAAAAAGTGATTGTACTCAGGGAGATCTTTAAGACTAGATAAGGGTCTGGACTTGGAGTTTCTAGGGAACAAACACAGCTCTAGATGTTGTTGGGAAGCCAGGAATTAACTATTTGAATGAGATCTCAGAAAAAAACACTACAGGGCATCTGAAGGAGAGCAATCAAGATGGTGGAAAACCTCAAATTCCAGACAAATTCGGGTCATTCAGATCAGAGAAACCTGGGATGTTTATCCTGGAAGAAGAAAGATGCGGGCTGGGAGTCATGGGGGCAAACAACACAAGTATTTGATCGGTTGTCATGTGGACAAGGGATTTTATCTGTTCCACTTGGCCCCAGAAGGTAAAACAGGAAGTAATTGATAGATGTTATAGTGACAAATTTAGCTTCATTATTAGGAAAAAATATTCTAATAGTTAGAACTATCCAAAGGTGGGATGGCTTACTTTGGGAAATAAAAAGCACTCCTTCACTGGAAGTATTCAATGAAGTTCCTTTCCGTAAGCATTTAAGTTCCTACAGGTATGCCAGAACCCATATTCAGGCAAAGAGTAGATGACCTTTATATGTGGGAGAGATAGTTTTCATTTACAGGTCCAGCTCAATGTCCCTTCAAATTTTGAAATTCTAGGCTTCTGGGATTTACAATGCTATATTTACAATTCTTGACAAGCTGGAGAGTTTGAGATGGTTTTCCCTACAATTTGCCTTTTTCTTATGGGTTCCTCTCATCCAATATTCTTCTTTAAATGCCATGATTTGCTTGCTAGCTGGTTCACACATGGAGGAGAGTAAAGGATAATAAGACTAAAAATGGAGGAAAAGGCCAGTTTTTGAAGGACTTTTATATATACATATATATATTTGATCACGGGCCTAATAGGGAGCCAATGTAGTTTATTGAGCACAATGGAGGAAACACAGGCTTAGAGTTTCAAAACTACTAAATTCATTTCAAAATACGTTCTACAAAGACCTTTGGCAGCTTTGCCAACCTGTACCTGTGTCATCTTCCATTTTGGATTGTAAAGCAATTATCAAGCATCAACTATGCTCCAAGTTATATTTGAGACAACTATACCAATTTATGTTTGAGGCCTTTTGTGATCCCCTTAATTAGTGTTCTCTCCCTCTCAAAGTTGTTTTGTATTTATCTAAATACAGATTACAGATATCTAAATACCCTAATAAAATATAAGCTCCTTGAAGGCAAGGATAATGTATTTTCTGTTGAGTTTTTTCCTTGCCCAGCATGTGGCTGGCTTGTAGTTAACACTGAAATGTTTGTTGAAGTGAATTGAATTGACATTACTTTCAACTACAAGATTGTTTTCATTCCTTTGGATACTTGAGTACACAGTTTTCCTTTGTACATCTGGCATACCCTCTAGTACTTGTTAAGTGGACACCTATGGAAGGCAGTAGAGCTAATGGCAAAGGCAGGCAGAGAAGTGAGGACTGAAGGGGAGTGAGAAAGGAAAGCTGTATCTGCTCAGACATCTCCATGGCCACCCATCTGCCATTCCTTTCTTGGTGTCTGCTTCATAACGCTATTCCAAAACTTGCCTGTGCATCAGTAGCCACCCTAAGTTGTCCCCTTACTCTTGACATCCAGCAGAATCAGTACCTCTGGAGTGGCAGAAGGGAACTTTCACAAAAGAGTGAAAACTCAGCGACCCCATTTCCCAGTGACCTTAAGTTTACCCAAAAACTCAAGAACCCCATTTCCCAGTGACCTTAAGTTCACCCTAACTTATTTGATCTGAATGAAAGCACAGTAAATGATAAAATAAGCCATCAGACAAGTTCCAGCTTGTGATGAAGTGTAATTAAAAGGTGTCACACATTTATCAACTGCCTCACCTGTAGCCAAGCATATGGAACCAAAAAAAAATACTTCACAGCTCTGAAAGACTCTAGTTACCTGCAGAGCAAAACCATGTCAGCCTGACATAATCTGATTTAATTATTTGAAAGTCAAAATAATTAATAAGTTCCTCATTTTCCAACAGGAAAGTGTCTCAGTAAAATAATTCATAGCCTACATGAGTTGTTGCAGCAAAAGAGAAGTTTTTCACAGTCAATCTGGACAAAGATGACTGCTTTATATTTGGAATGATATTTCCTTGCTGGACTTCCCCTGAAGTGAGAGTTGTGAATGCTATATTTCCTCCAGCCAACATGACTTGGCTTGAATGCACCAGGGAGAGAGTGCTTCTTCCTCCTATTCCTTCCAAGGAATCCACCTGACTGATATACTTCATTGTAAATTGGCTGATCTGACTTGGGGAACCTTTCAGCTCCAAAACTTAAATGTTTGCTTACAGTCAATGCACAAGGGGAGGGAAAGTCCTGGAAAGCATTGGAGCCCAAGCACAATATCCCAGAGAGGAGCAGAAAGACAGATGGTAAGCAAAGTCAAGGAAGAGAATCTGTGTAGGGAAAGAGCAGTGAAGAGGTATTGCAAGTGGAGGTTCATTCATATCCTATTCATAAACTCTCCCATGCTTCTCACTCTAATGAATGAAGCACTTCAGAGGCCATCAACTCTGACCTATATCTGACCAAGAAGTATCCCTTCAACATATCTGACGAGAGGCCCTTGGGACTCCTGAGGAGGAACTGATTGCCCACCAAGGTAGATCATTCCACTTTAAAGTCTCTCTATTCCAGAGGAGGGGAACCTTTGGGTTGAGTCAAAGGGCCACACTCAAGGACCTAGAGAGCCATGTGTGGCCTCAAGGCTGCAGTTTCCTCACTCCTGCTCTAGTCATTAGCATAATAGGATAAGTGCAAGCACAGAATATATCAATAACTGGACTGATGAACCTTCCTCAAGTGGAAGAGGCTAAGGCTTCTGATTCCAGGACAGGGATGATGTCCTAAAAGGGAGAGAAATAAGCATGAATAAATATTGTGAAACTGGCTCCAGTCTACTAAGCACATTGTTAGGAGGATTTTATATTGCCTATACCAAGCAATCAATCAGTAAACATTTATTAAGCACCCTCTATGTTCAAGGCACTGTGATAAATGCTGAGGACATTAAAAGAGGCAAAAGACATGTCCTGCCCTTAAGGAGTTCATAGTCTAATGACAGAGACACTAAGCAAAGAAATATATATACAAAGCAAGTTATATGTAGATAAATAGGAAATAATTATTAGAATTAAGGAAAAGGCTTCCTGTAAAACATAGGAATTTTAGTTGGGAATTAAAGGAAGACAAGGAAGTCAGCAAGTGGAGTTGAGAAAGGAGAATATTTCAGGCATGGAGGACCACCAGAGAAAATGCCCAGAGCCGAAATATGGAGTGTCTTGTTTATGGAAAAGCCAGGAGTCCCGTGTCACTAGTTAAGGAGCACATGTTGGGGACTAATATATAAGAAGACTAGGAAGGTAGGAAGTGGCTAGGCTATGAAGGACTTCAAATGCCAAACAACATTCTGTATTTTATCCTGAAGTCAATAGGGAACCAGTGGAGTTTATTGAATGGGGGAGGGTGTGTGACATGGTGAGACCTGAGTTTAAGAAAATCATTTTGGTGACTGAATGGAGGATGGATGAGTGCTGTAATACCCAGGCATGAGGTGATGAAGGCCTGCACAGAATGGTGTCAGTGACAGTGGAGAGAATGGCACATGTTCAAGAGATGTTGCAGAGGTGAAATCAATAAACTTTGACAACCAATTAAATATGGGGGGAAGGGAGAGATAGTGAGGAGTCCAGGACAATATCTGAGTTGTAAGTATGGGAGACTGGAAAGATCATGGTGCCCTCTACAGTATTAGAGGAGGTGTGGGGGGTGGAAGGGATAGGGTTTAAGAAGAAAAGATAAGGAGTTCAGTTTTGGACATAGTTTAGGATGTCTACAGGAGTGCTCACTTTGGTAGCACGTATTCTAAAGTTAGAATGATACAGAGAAGATTAACACGGCTCCTTTACAAGGATGACATGCAAATTTGTGAATTGTTCCATGTTTTTTGCCTGCCTTCTCAAGGAAGGGAGAGGGGAGGGAGAGAATTTGGAACTCAAAAATTTTAAAAATGAATGTCAACACTTTTTACATGTAATTGAGAAAAAAAATAAAATAACAGAGACAAAAAGAACATGTGGATAGTAGCCAAGAGGCTAGTTTTGAATCCTGACTGCCTTTTACTCGTTTGACTGTGTTTATTTAGCCTTTCACCTCTCTGGCTCTCTGCTTCCTTAGCTATAAAATAAGTCATTTGGACTTTAATATCCCCTTTAATATCCTCTAATGATGATACTTTCATGTACATTATCTGTTCTTACACTAACAGTCCTGTACAGACAGAGAAAGAGCTGCTATCTCTTATATAAAGGCAAGTGGCAAGTACCATGGCATAGTGGATAGAGGAGTAGATCTGGAATAAGTTACAAGTTCAAACTTAGCCTTTGACATTTGCTAGTTGTCTGTATGACCTTGGAGAAATCACTTAATGTCTCTGAACTTCAAGCAAGTTTCTTCATGAAGGGAATTTCCACACAAAGAAATTTCCAGTTCTTGATATATTACAAAGGCACAGAAAATAAGGCTCAAAGAAATTCAGTGGCTTGGCTTAGACCATATAGCTAGTGAAAAATATACATTGGACCCTGGACTTCTGACTCCAAGTTTGGTGATGTTTCCACTCAACAACATTGCTTCTTCTGGGTAGGTTGTGATCAAATGCAATGTGCATTAAATAGCCACCTACTCTGTACGAGAGAACATTATAAAATTAGAAACAAAAATAGTTACTGTTCTCAAGGAACTTCTGGTATACTTGTGTGATACATGATATGGATATATATGTGTGTATACATATATGTATGTATATGTGTACATACACATGTGTGTAAACACACACACATATATATACATATATATACGTATATATATGTATATATATATATATATATATATATATATATATATATATATATATAGTTGATTGGTTGCTGTCCTTTGTTCTCAGAGAGGGCCGAATCATTGTAGAGTCAAGTTTCAAGTTTCAGTGTGTTCAGCTGTGATTGAGCAGACTAACGGGAGTTCAGAACTCTCTATCACAGGTTGGGCACAAATAGTCTGTGTGAACATTTGGGGTGAATACTCTAAATTTGCACATCTTGTTGAGCTGTTTCAATGCTAGTTTGCTCAAAGAGCGCAGCACTCTTTCTGATGTGGGCACACTGTGTTGAGTGGTCCTGTGCCAGTGTCTCCCATGCCACACGATCAATTACAAAGTTCTTAAACAAGATCTTGAGTGTCTTTGTATCACTTTTTCTGACCACCATGTGAACTCTTGCCCTTTGTGAGTTCTCTATAAAACAGTCCTTTTGGTAAGTGTACTTTTGCATTCTAGCAACATGACCAGCCCATCGGAGCTGTGCTCTCTGAAGCAGAGTGTGAATGCTTGGCAGTTTAGTTCAAGTAAGGATCTCAGTGTCTGCTACCTTATCCTACCAGGTCATCTTCAGAATCTTCCTAAATTAATTCAAATGGAAGCATTTCAGTTTCCTCGCCTCATGCTGGTATACTGTCCAGGTTTCACAAGCATACAACAATGAGGTCAATGTAATGACTCTGTAAACCTTCAGTTTGGTATGTGCATGCATGTTTGTGCACGTGTGTATATGTTTAAAAATGTATGTATATACACACACACACATATATATATATGTATACAGATATAGATATAGTTATTTGAAGAGGGAGAAAGTACTAACCACCTCAGCTAAATGTCCCTAGAATGTTGTGTTATATTTTCTCAGTTATCTATGCATTTTTAATTTTTATTTATTTATTTTAGTTTTAGTTTTCAACATTCACTTTTATAAGATTTTGAATTATAAATTATAAATGTACAATAATATTAAACACACTTCTACATTAGTCATGTTGCAAAAGAAGAATCAGAACCAAAAGGAAAAACCATGAGAAATAAAAAAAGAGAGAAAATAGTATGCTTTGATCTGCATTCAGAATCCGTAGTTTCTTCTCTGGATGTATATAGCATTTTCCATCATGAGTCTTTTAGAACTGTCATAGATTAGGGCATTGCTGAGAAGCACTAAGTTTATCAAAGTTGGTCAACACACAATGTTGCTTTTACTATATACAACAGTCTCCTAGTTCTACTTGCTTCACTTGGCATCAGTTCATGTGAGTCCTTCCAGGATTTTCTGAAGTCCTCCTGCTCATCATTTCTTATGGAACAATAATATTCCATTGCATTCATATACCACAACTTGTTCAGCCATTCCCAAATTGATGGGCACCCCCTCTATTTCCAATTCTTTGCCACAACAAAAAAGAGCTGCTATCAATATTTTTATACATGTTCATCCTTTTCCTTTTTTATGATCTCTTTGGGATCCAGACCTAGTAGTGGTATTGCTAGATCAAAGGACACGCACATTTTTATAGTCCTTTAGACATAGTTCTAGATTGTTCTCCAGAATGGTTGGATCAGTTCACAACTCCATCAACAATGCATTAGTGTTCCAGTTTTCCCACATTTTCTCCAATGTTTATCATTTTCCTGTTTTGTCATATTAGTCAATCTGATAGGCATGATATATTAGTTAACAGTTTCTTAGTCTAACATCTGTAGACATTTTTAAAGAAATTTTTCTTTCCTCCTCATCTCAGTTCTTCTTGCTACTATCAGTGTATATAGCTTCAGTAAAGATACTCTTCTCTTTCTTCTCTCTATAAATTGGAATTGTCTGCTTCTTATATGTTAAAGACTAGGATATTCAAAAACTTAGCTTTTTGTAACCACCTGGGAAAAAAGAACAATTTATATTGTAATATCAACATTGTAAACACTAAAAAATTTGAAAGACATACAAACTTTGAACAATGTAATAACCACTCATGATTTCAGAGGATCCTAGATAGAAATGACCTGCTGCCTGATAAAAAGAAAATAGCCTATGACATCCATCGTTAGACATAGCAAATGAAGGAAATTTTGCTGACTATTGTGATTCATTACAAAAGTTTTGCATTGTTTTTATTTCTCTGGTAGGTTCAGGGGAGGGAGTTGGGAAAGAGAAAAATAAATAGCTGACCACTGGAAAAAAAAAAAAAAAGAAAATGTCTACTGAACATCTAGTTGGAGATGTCTGAAAGGCAGTTGGAGATATAAGATTGGAGATCATCAGAAAAGTTGGTGCAGGGATTGTAAATTTGAAAATCATCAGCATGGAGGTGGTAATTAAATCCATGAAAACTGACAAGATCACCAAGTGAATTAGTATGTTAGGAGAAGAGGAGAGGCCCCAGGATGGAACGCTAAGGGATACCTATGGTTAGAGGGAACCATAGATGGCTCTGGAAGAAAATCCAGCAAAGGAGACAGAGAAGAAGTGGTCATAAAGATAGGAGGTATATAGCTGGAACTGGGTGGCCTTCAAAAAGGCATTAGCCTCAGCCTCATCCCTTTGATTTCATTCTATCTCACCCACTCTTGCTCTGACTCCTTCACAAATAGCTTTAGTGAAAGCTCAAGGTCTCTCCCCACCATAGTTGAAATAGGTCCCTGCAAAATGGGTCTTTGTCTTTATACTCTGTTTGTTCCCTGTTCTAGCTAAAGAGAAGGGATTTTCCAAACTTATGAATGCCAAATGGTCAAGAGAGACAGTAGAGTCCCAGAAGCCGGCTCCCCAGCCTCTTCCAAGTAGGAGATGTACTTCAGTCAGGTAAGCTGACATGCCAGTTCTCTTTATACTAGGAAGTTTTTCCTTGATTTAAGCCATTCAAGTTTTCCCCTTAATTTAAGTTCCTCTTTAGAACTTCTTATGATCAGTTTTTAAAAGCCCATCTTTATAACTCAGACTCCAAAGAAAACTTGGGAGGGGTGTGTGTATTCACCACATGCATTCCAACTGCAAGATTTTACGATTTTTTTGTCATCATTATGTGAAAATTACTTCTAAGTAGTTCAAAATTACTTCTGTTTCACCTGTGTCAATAACATAATATGGTAGCTATGTATTTTCAATGTTTTCATTGTAATTCACCATTGCTGTGCAAGTTAGAGCCTTTGGGAAAGATAACTTTACCATCATCTTCCTCACTCATGTCATCGTTAAGTACAATTTTTAAAAATTCATAGTATTTCCAAAGGATCCAAGGTAGACATGACCTGCTGCCTGATAAAGAGGCAATATAGCATATCACATCCATTTTTAGACAAGGCAAATGAAGGGATTTGTTTTGCCGACTATTCTTCATTTCAAAAGTTTGTATTTGTTTTTGTTTCTCTGGTGGAGGAGCGGGGAGCTGGGAAGGAGAAAAATAAATGTTTGGCAATTGTGGGGGGAAAAGGTGTCTGCTGGACACCAAGAGCTCAGGACGGGAATGTAAAGATTCAGGAATTGAACCCCTCTCTTTTGTAGAAGTGAAAACTGAGAGCATTACTGTGGACTGGGCCTGATTCAGGTCAGTCTTCTGATGGTCTAGTATTGGAAAGGATCAAAATACTCAGAGGTCATTTGACAGTTAATAAAAGGAGGCTTACCTAACCATAACATAGAAAGCATGGTCAAGAAAGGAAGGCACAGCTCCCACAACCTCTATCCAGTTACTACAGCAGCGAGGATTTAGGACAAAGACAAAGCCTTAAAGGCCCAGACAGACTTCACATGGGTGGATGTTTTTCACTAAGGTAACCAGAAGCTGTAGCTAAGGTCACCAAAAAACCACTTCACGGAGGTTGATTGAGCTTCAATCCACTGATACAATCAAGTCTAAAGTATATCGTCCTTGCCTTTCAGAGAAAGAATTAGCTTAACCAAATGGAGATGGTGGGAAGAAATAAATACAGATAGATAAACGATCCTACCACAGCCAGAAAAGTTAAGTGACTTGTCTGAAGACATACAGGAAAGAGCTGAGATATTGTTCCAAGTTGGCTAGGTCCTAGGTCATACCTCTTCCCCTTAACCAAGCTGTCTTTCTCCAAAGTATTGTCTTAAGCATTAAAATGACTTCTACAGACTTTGCAGATGACATTCAACTTGACTTAATGATGTAAAATGAGAAACTACAGAAAGACACATAAATATAAGCCTAACTATACAACACCCAGTATAAAGAACCTAGAAAGACAAATCACAGTGGAAAAATTATGATAAACATTATACCATTTCACCATTTCCTGGTTGAAAATAGCATTTATTCCTATAATGACCAGTCTTGACCTCAGTTTAATGTACATTAAATTTCCATTTCTCCCTTTGTGTGGGGGAAGATGCCCGATATGGGTATAGAATATTAAATATAGTATATTAAATATGCTATCAGACTAAGACTGTGTTAATGTTTGCTTCATTCACTGAACCACTTTTATCCCTTTTAAAAAATCATTTGTTACAAAGGATTGTTTGCTGGATAGGGACCAAGGGAGAGGTAGCTATATTTGGAAATAAAGGTACTGTAAAAGCAAAAGAGATCAATAAAAATTGTTTTAAGAAAAAAAATCATGGTAGGGGTGGAGCAAATCAAACTGAGAACAGAATAGATTTCTGTGGCTAATTATATAAGGAAAACTGAGGTACATGAGCAGAACAGCAGAGGATCCTGAACTATTATTTTTTATAGTATCAAATCTGTTCCATAAAATATCAAGTGGTAAATAAATAATGAAAATAAAATGATGTGTTATAAATATTGTATATGAACATGTTATAATTTTGTCTTTGAAAATTTTGAAGTGGAAAAATAGAAAATAATTTCAATTCAATCCAAGTCAATAAAGATATATTAAGAGTACAGCATGGGCTAGGCACTCTCCAGGGGATGCAAAGACAAAACCAAAGCAGTCCTTTCCCTCAAGAAGTTTACAATACAGGAAATTTTGAGAAATGTAGCCTGAAATACTGCTAATGTAAAGTTTGTATTCTTAAATGTTGCTCCTGGAGTTTCAGAAACAGCAATTCCTTATCCAATGACTTATCTGAATGCATGATCAAGAAAAGCAATCTAGCCTTTGAACAGATTTGGTTCAGATCTGTGATTTCTTTCATGAGAGGAACCTTCACATCCAAAGTTCTGTATCTGCTCATAGTAGATAACTCACTTGTGTATCAGTAAGCACCCCAACATACACAGGGGAGGCCTGCTCTCACAGGTTCTTAGATCTGCATTTGCAAAAGGAAAGGCAATTTTTGAGGGGATAACAATCACTTTAATCAAGGACATGTGTCAATCCTTTAGTCAAGCACATATATCATTCACCTAGTTCAGGGGAGGAAACACCTTGAAGACCAAAGTAATCAACAGACATGGCTTCCTCTGTCTGACCATATTTCAACTAACAGACAGCTGTCTGACCATAATTACCAGAGAGGGAAGCATGACATCTGGATTCTCCAAGCCAGGGGCCTCTTTAGGAGCTTCCCAGAGTCCTCCTCCAGCACTCAAACCTTCTAACCGAAACTAAACCCCAAAGTAAAACTTCACCTTCAGAGTCTTCATACACTTTTTAGAGCCAGAGGGCATCACATCCCTTGAGAACCAGTGCCTCATTAGCAAAAGGCATGGACATTCTTCCAGATCTTCCCAGGCTGGAAAATGGGTTTATAACTATAAAGCTTTGCTCAGAGTACTGGAAGATTGTGATCTTATCAGTCCTCATGTTGGTTCCCATGAGTAGGAGCTTGAACCCCGGTCTTCACGGGTTCATATGTACATTATATTATTTCTCAAGCCTTCAATTGGAGGTGCATATATTAATGATTCCTTCCAATAACAGACTTGGAATTTATGCTAATTGTGCTGGATTTGTTGATTCTGAAGGCAGCCACTAAAATATCAGCAAAATCAAGTGACTAACCAAGGTTAGCTCAAACAAAGGGAGAAGACTGAAAGTTTGCCATACATTTTGGGATACCAGTTAGGTTTGCTATGATTGGATAACAGTTGAGAGAGAAACGAAATTAAGTAAAATACTGAGAGTTATCTATTTTTTAAGGTCCATCATTATCTTAAGATACCATACTGTAATTGGCCTGGCTGTCCCTCATATCCATCACTTAAATTCGTACCAACTTCAGAAGCTTGTTCCTGACAAGGTCCCATAGTCAGAAACTAACTTTTCCTCAAAGATTCCAGTGTGCAGGATTAGAATTCAGATTAATACTTTTTTATCCCTTAAAACAATGTAGGCCTTCTATTAATTGCACTGAGAAATTGTACCCAAGTTTCCTTCTGTGCTCAGTGAGTCTGCGAATTAATTCATCCTCTTGTTAAAATTCCAGCTTCTGTTATCACCTGCTGCTTTGAAGGCTCAGGGTTGCATTTTCAGCCCTTCTCTGTCAGCTGCCAACTACATTAGCTGGAGGCAGCTAAGAAGCGAATCCTTGAGCAGAGAAAATCCACCTAGGGGAGGAGAGGCAGCTTTGACTTGCAAACAGCATCCAAGAACCCAGCAGAGATATCTGGAGAACCACCTGAATCATCGATCCAGAAAGCCATCATGAAAGGCAATGCCTCTTCCAGCCCAGATCAGAGCAGAGACTGAGATGGAAAGCTGCCGGAAAAGAGAGCCTTGTTCTCCAAATGCTTACAAGACTAAGGGTTCAATCTGACCCTTACCATGATGCTATCTTGGGTAAACTCTTACCTGCAATTGGTACCAAGCTCAGTAACCACCATCCCCTGTAAGCATTCCTGAAATATATGTGACTTACACACTTAAAGGTTTAATGTTACCTTTGAGGAAATAAGCCAGGATCACTGATTAAAAGAATATTTATTTTCTAGCAGCTCCTCCATAAACCTCATACATTTTCCTGCCTGCCAAGCTATAATTAATTTGCTGATGTGCCTTGCCTATCCCAGGACTTCTGCTGCACAACATGGGTATTTCTCATTAAAATGAATCCTGGAGGCACTTTGTTATTGTTAAGTCCATGAGAAATATTGACAGGGGTTTTTTTTCTCTTTTTCCCCTCCATGTGTTTTATAAATGTTAAATGTAAAAGAATTTGTGTGCGTGAATGTGTGTGGGTATGTGTTTGAGTGTACATCTTCCAACTATTCTTTATCAATAATGCATTTGAAATCACAAAGAGAGTAAAATCACTGGGCAGCTGAGGCAACCGTGATGTTTGGGGGAATTGTATCTTCCTCTAAATCTTCAGATGACAAGGTTCCAGGTGCCTCATGAAGGTACCTGAGAGAAGCCCACATTGATTTCTCGTCCTGTAGTGTTCATCTGTGCACTATAACTGTGTTTGGAGATGTGGGGGGAGCTGTTTAGATGACACCGCTAGTGGGGATAAACAGCATGCTCAGTTTCTATATTTGTTTATTAAAATGCTGCCTGAAATGAAAGAACACTTGTACATTGTTTTGTGCTCTCCGTCTCTGTGTCACCAGTAATTACCTATTAATATTTCGGTCTTGTTTGCCTTACTTAGATCCGAGGCCCACTGGGAAGTGATCATTTCTTTTTCTGTGATAGTCTAGACAGAGCCAGATTTACTGCCGGTTTAAAGAAATGTTAAATAAGTAGAAGAATAATCCAGCCAGCCAAGCAAACTAGTTCTCTTAAGAGCAGGAGAGGGAGCTAATAACCTACAACCTTCTACTAGAGATTCCTTTGTAGGAGCATGGGGGATGGAGGGTGGGGTAGAAAGACATTTGTTCCATTTTTCTTTTAGCATCAAATGAAAAGGCCATGCTGTTTAATTATTTCAAGCCACAGGTAAAAAATAGCCATTAGCTCTTCTGTGAAGACTTCTCCTATGCTTTTAATTAATTAGGAATTAAATAACACCAATGACTTTCTGAACAGCTACATGATAATGATAGAATTACTGCATTTTATTGGCAGGATCTGCAGGTATGCCACTGTACAAATAACTAAATAGGAAATGTAATTCCAAAATCTATTTATCCTCCCAAGGATGAATGAAGGCTATAGGGAAACTACATGGAAACACTTCCTGTCTTTTGTAAAGTTTATGGCAGTTGCTGCAACACCCAGCTCCTAGCTGCATATTCTACTCACAATGGGTGTTCAGTAATCACTTGAAAATAAATGACAATCCCCAAATTTTCTTCTACAGTTTAGATGGGCAAGATGGACATCACTGTGTCCATGGGGTTTTGTTTCTCTACAAACTTACAAATCTGTCCTCACTAGTTAAAAGGATGAGAGCTCCAAACTGGAAAGGTAAATGCTGATGGGAGACAAAGTCTATAAAACTGCCAACCACAGGCATGAGATAAAGACATACCTTTAAAAGCTTGAAGTATGCAGTTTTAGGATCCTTCCCTCGCAGGGGGACCTACACCACAAATGTAGCCACTTTTTAAGATGTTCTACTCCAGTCTTATCATCTTTCTCTGCAATATCTCAGCCATTTTTGCATCCTCTCTACCACTTCTAGGTGAATGAATCCCAAATCTCTACATACAGTCCTGAATTCTCCTCTGAGACCCAGATCCATTTTTCTAACCACATGAATGGTCTACAGATACTTCAGATTGATGTATTCAAAAGTGAGGAAGAAAAGAAAATAAGTGTTTATAAAGATCCTACTATGTGTCAGGCACAGGGCTAAGCACTTTTATAAATAATATTTCATTTGATCCTCTCTCAACAACCCTGTAAGAAATGTGCTATTTTTATTATAATTTTACAATTAGGGAAATTAAAGAAAAACAGAAGTCAGTCAGGCTCACACAGCTAGTAAGTGTCTAAGGCTGAATTTTAACTCAGAACTTCCATACTCCAAGCCCAGCCCTCTATTCACTATACCACAGAATTCTTTCCCTGAACACTATCTTGAGAACTAAGCTATTATTTTAATGATTTTTCCATTTTCAAAAGTGAACAAGCATAAGATGGGGGAGATGCAGCTAGATAGCAATTTTTCTGGAAAAGATTCAGTAGTTTTAATGGACTTCAAAATCTACAGTATGATGTAGCAGCCAAGAAAGTGAATGAGATCTTAAGCTACCTTAAAAGGCACAACATCCAAGAATAAGGAAGTCATTGTCACACTGTATTCAGGAACATTACATGCAGTTCTGGACAGTCTATTTTAGGGAGGCCATAAGCTGGAGAGAATTTAAAAAAAAGAAAACTAAATAATAAATAAATTAACATTTATTAAGTGCCTGCTATTGACCAAATATTGTCTGGGAATGCAACAAGGCAAAAGACAGTCCCTGTCCTCAAGGAACTCACAATCTAATAGGGGAGGCAACATGCAAACAAATAAATAGAAAGCAAGGTATATCTAGGATAAATAGAAAATAATTAACAGAAAGAAGGCGATAGAATTAAGAGGGATTGGAAAAGACTTCCTGTGAAACAGAAATTTAGCTGATACTTAAAGGAAGCCAAGAGTCAGAGCAGAGGAGGGGAAGCATCAGAGCATGGGGGACAATCATAGAATTCCCAGAGCCAAGAGATAGAATGTCTTGTTCATGGGGTAGCCAGCCAGGAGGTCAGTGTCACTGGATCAAAGAGGACATGTCAAGGAGTAAGACTGAAGAAGACTGGAAAGGTAGGAGTAGGCTAGGTTATAAAGGGCTTTGAATGCTGAACAGAAATTTTATATTTGATCCTAGAAGTGATAGGAATCCAGTGGAACTTATTGTCTATAGAGGTGACATGATCAGACCTGTGTGTTAGGAAAATCATTTTGGTGACTAAACAGAGGACCAATTGAAGCGGGGAGAGACTTGAGGCTATTTCAATAATGCAATAATCCAGGCATTAGGTGACAAGGGTCTGTGCTAGAGTGATGACAATGTCAGAGTACAGAAGAAGACATATTTGAGGATTGTTGTGAAGGTGAAATCTATAGACCTTGACAACAGATTGGATGGGGAGGAGGGAGGGAGAGATAGTGAGGAGTGCAAGATGACTCACAGTCTATGAGCCTGAAGGACTAGGAACATAATGTTGCCCTCTATAGTAATAGGGAAGGTCAGAGATCAAGATGTTTTGAAGGGAAGGATAATGAGTTCAGTTTGGGGTGTATTTACTTTAAGATGTCTACTAAATATTCAGTTCAAGTTATCTTAAAGGAAATTGGACTTACCAAATTAGAGGTCAACAGACAGATTGGGGCAAGATAGGTAGATTTGAGAATCATCAGCCTAGAGTTGTTTATTAAATTGATGTAAGCTGATAAAATTACTAAATGAAGTAGTATAGACTCTAGACTATACGTGTGTGTGTGTGTGTGTGTGTGTGTGTGTGTGTGTGTGTGTGTATTCCCACTATACTACAGAGGGAGAAGAGAAAAGGGCCAGGGACAGAACTTTGAGGGACACCTACAGTTAGAGGACATGATCTGGAAGAGGAACCAGAGAACCAGGAGAGAGTGGCATCCTGAAAATTTAGAATGAAGAGGGTATCAAAGAGAGAATAATGAACAGGGGAAAAGTTTGCAGACAGGCCAAGGAGAATGAGAATTGAGAAAAAGCCACTGAATTTGCAACTAAGAAATCATTTGTAAACTTGGAGGGCAGTTTCAGTGGGAAAGGTATACTGTAGGAGATAAAAAAGAGTGAAAAGAGAGAAAGTAGAGGTGCCTACTATAAATGACCTTTTAAAGGAGTTTAGCTACAAATGTCAGAGGAGATATAGAATGATAGCAGGGATGGAAGGATAAACTGAGGGTTTTTCAGGGTGGAAAAAACATAGGCATGTTTCTAGGCAGTAGGGAAGGAGAGAAAAAGATTAGAAATAAGTGACAGAGTAAAGATGACAGAGAGGACAATCTACTATTGGAGGAGGCAGAATGGAATGGGAGCACTTGAACAAGTAAAGGGGATAGTTTAGCAATGAGCAGGGCCACTTCATCATATGAGACAGGTGTAAAGAAGGAGATAGTGGTAGGATGCATCTGAGTGATAGGAGATAAGGAAGAGAGGGAGATCATGGTGAATGCCCTCAATTGTTTTTTTAAATACGAGACAAGGTTCTCAGCTGAGAGTGGGGTGGAGGAGGAAGAAGAGGCATAAGGAGGGAGAAAAAAGTTCAGAAGAGCTTTTGTGGAGCGTGGTATATAGTGAATTGATAAGGGAAGTATATAGTAAGATTGCCAAGCAGCAGCGAGGGCCCAGTTGAAGTTATGTAACATAAATTTGTGGTAAGAAAAATTATGTGATTTTTCTCCATCTTTGATTAGCAGAACATATGGAGGAGAGAAGGCAGTAAAATGGCAGCAGTGATCCAAAGCTAAGGCTTGTTTGGAATTATTAGCAATATCATAAGCTAGCTAGAAATTCAAGAGAGGAGGGAAATATAGAGTTGAACTGGTTCACCAAGGGATCAAAATGAGAAAAAAGGACAAAGGGGTTAGTGCAGAAGAGATGTCCTGGGAGAGAATTCAAAGAATTGGAGGACATGATTTGGACAAAGAATAGTATTTTGTAACAGAGCGAGAGGGGGGGGGGGGAGTTGAGAAGTTAATAGATTATATTCAGAAGAGCCTTTAGTCTATTCCATATAAGAGAAAATTGGGTGAAGTATTCAAGCTAAGACTAGATAATTTGCTATTATAGATGTTGGAGAAGGAATGCCTGCATTAAGCAGAAGGATGAATTAATGACTTTCAAAATCCCTTTCAATTCAGATTCTAGAGGTATGAGCAAATTGGAGCTAACCAAGGTAAATTTTTGTCCTTTGAAAGATAATTGGCATAATCTTATAAAGTTCAGTTTCTGACATGTTGAATTGATGATGTCTATTGGACATGTAGTTGGAGATGCCAAATTGGAGGTCAGCAGACAGATTGGAGCAAGATAGGCAGATCTGAGAATCGTCTGCCTAGAGATGGTAATTAAATCCATGGAACTGATAAAATCCCCAAGTAAAGAAGTACTGAGGGAGTAGCAAAGAGGGCCCAGTGCCAGTAAATGTTAAATAACCTGACAGCGGGTAGGTTGGGGGAGGAGAAATATACACACTACAAACTTTTTAAACTTAATCCATCACTGTCTTAGTCTAGACAATCAACCAAAGAATAAATTAAGCCACAATTTATATAGCATTTGCTGATTTCTAAAGTGCAAATGCTCACACCAAAAATTTAACAATCAGCTCTGTATAAAAATAAACTGGCTCCAGTCCAACCCTGATTCACATCTTACTTCTCTGCATGCATTCTACATTCCAGACAAACTGTCCTATTTGTCATCCCGAAGATATCCATTCTATCTCCTACCTCTGTGTACAGCTAGATGGGGCAGTGGATAAACTGTTGGGCCTTGGTTTGAGCTAGCTTCAGCACACCCAACAAGTCCTTGGTGATAGGATCAATGGAAAGACACTGATAAATTGGCCATGAAAGGAGTGGACAGCATGATGAAAGGAGTCAGAAAACCAGGGATCAAATCTTGCCCCTGACATTTAAAATCCTTTGTGTCTTTGAACACTCACTGAGTGTTCCTCACTGAGACTCCAGTGCTTAGAACAGGCTTGGTACATAGTAGGTATTTAATAAATGCTTATTTATTGATTAGTTGTTCCTTCACCTGTAACAAGATGGGAGTCTCTTCCCACTCTATAGTTTTGATCCTATGATCTGGTCTAATCTTTTTTATGGTCAGGAGATGATTTTCAGCATGTTAAAAAGACTTATGATCATTGCTTAGTGCAACAAGAAGCAAATCACTTTTCAAGGATGGTTGATAATGACACTAAATGTAAATGCCATATGAGTCAGACTGGCCACTTTGGAGAAGCAAGAAAGCAGGTGGGGATAGAACTTGTTGGGAAGAACTGGGCTCATTACATAATGTAGCCTATTACAATAAATGCTGGTTTCCATATCCTTAATTTACAAGGATCTAAAGGAGCATTTGTGGAAGTTTGAATTTAGAATTCAGTTACATTTTGAGCTGGTATATTTGGATCCTTTACTAGACATGTGCTGAAGGCTGCTACCAATCCAAAAATTTGTCAAAAAGAATAATAAGGGATATGAATATTTTCAAGAAACTTCTAGGATTAGCAAGTGCTGAAGTTCAAAACATCTGTTCTCCAAAAGCCCCCTCTTCATTTTCATGATCTGAATGGACAAAGGAGGTTTTCTTTAAAAAAATTGGGTTATAAAATTATATTTTTGTATTACAATAGAAACTCATATTTACATGATCCCTTAAGGAATATACCTGCTTTTCTCATAATACCCCTGTAAGGTTGAAAGTGTATTACATACATATGTGTGTGTATATGCATATATACACACATACATATATCTGTATCATGTATATATATATATATATATGTATCTCTAGTCTTATAGGTATAGATACAGATGTGGATATAGATATAGAAGATACAGAAATAGAGATAGATGAAAGAGAGAGAAAGAGAGAGCGCCTTTAGACTATGCCACCAACTTATAACAAAGGTTGGATCCCTGAAGGGATGACTATCCTAGTTTAAGATTCTCTTTAAGTTGCGGGGCTGGCCCCAACTGCTAACTTAAAGCACTGTGATATTCCATTACATTCATATACTCGTTGTTTGTTAAGCCACTTTGTTTCCCATTGTTTGTTACCCACCAACAAAGCACTATAACCACAAAAAAATCATCATTTAAAGCCTTCCAATGTTTTAATTTGCTTTATTTCCTAATGTTGCATGAAAGAACAGTTTAGTTCAGAGATTTCAACAGTTCTGTGTAATCTCCCAGAACATCAGCCACCGAAAAGAGCGTCAGCTAGCCATTGCCTGCAGAGTCATTTTATGAAAATGGTCTTAAGTTGTATTGTTGAAGTCCTGAGTGGATCTCACTACTCTTTGAGCTGCGAAGATTATTTTCTTTATATTTTCTGTTTATTAGTTTTCTGATGGAATTGCCCTATAGTATTTCACTAAAACATCAGGCTTAGAGTAGTTACCTTAGTTTTCTGTCTCTCCCATGTGCTTTTCCCATATACACAGCTCAAAAGCTGAGATTACTCTGTTAAGGCTGAAATGCTTGGGGGCTTGTGTCTGCAAAAATATAGGTTTAGAAATCATTTTTCTAAACCTGAAAAAAAGAAATGCATGTACCAAAAGCATCTGAAAAGGATTTTTTTCATATTTTTATCATAGCAACTAACCAATGAAAATTTAGACTGCCTCAAAATTGACTAGATTTACTGAACTGTGTCTTCAAAGAGAAGGTTGCTTTATGAAGGAAAAGAGATGGTGTGTTTTTTTCTGATCAGAAGATTATCTAGTTTGAAGTGAACTGTTATTTCAAAATAAATGAGAAGCAGCAATAGTAGCTAAGTGAAATCCCAGGAGACAATTCTGGCTTTGAACTGAAAGTGGAAGGAGTATTACACAAATGTGTAAATTTCTGGCAAGACCAATCTGAGGTTTCCTTCAGAGCAATGGAGCATAATAAATCCTCAGCCTGTTTGATAACCATCAGAGCTTCCAAAAGGAAATGTGTTTTCAAATGCCCTGGAGGTTTGATGATGTCCTTAATTTCACAGGGACCCCCCAAAAAATATAAATTGGGTAAAAGAAAAGTTCTTTAACACCCTCCCCCCTTTCAATTCTCCAACTACATTTCCACTGCTCAAACCCATCTCCAGGTAAATGGAAGAAATTACTATTCTCTGCAAGAGGAAAAGAGGAATAGGCAGGGTATGACTGAGAGAGATTTCTTAAACAAACAGATTAGAAAAGAATGACAGTCACAAACTGAAAAATTTTTAAAGACACTTCTTTTTTTTCTTTTCCTAAAAATCATTTTCAGGGAAAGTTGATGCTACTTTCAAAGACATGCCAATTCAGTTATTCTATAGTGATCTAGTAAGGAAAAAAATGCAATTGTAGAATTTCTTAGATTGATTCAGGTTTCTTCACAAGGTCCTACTCCTATATTTACTCATGGCAAGATGGTTCCTAATAAAGGTCATGTTAATGGATTACACCATTAATGGCTTGAACCTTTCAACAATCTAAATCTGCTTTTGAAGGACCAGCTTAGCAAAATTTAGAGAAAGCTCAACACCAGAAGGCTGAGTGCTTGGCAATGAATTCTTTGGCCTGGTTACCCATGAAACAAGGAAAAATACAAAATGACCCTCAATCCTATGTGTGACCTAACCCCTCAATCCTATGTGTGACCTAACCCTTTCATTTCTACAATATGAGAGAATGGAAGAGTAGTAGAAAAGGGGGTAGAGTGGACTAAATGTCTCAGTTGTTAGGCCATCTACCTATTTTTCTACCTATCTATATGGATATGCAATAACATACCCATTAGTACTCTCTAAAAGGAAAATATTTTCTGCATGACCAATGAGTATATATACTACTAAAACTAAATCACATGAATCTTGAGGGTCTCCCTCAAAGCAAAAGGAAAGGGAAATTGTGGCTAAATGGAAGGATGGCTCATTGATTCTCTTTAGAAGACAAAAATAAAGAATTAACAGAATTGATTTTATCTTGAGTGAAAGCAACCAAAAAAATATCATTTTATGGAACATTTGATCACTTTATATTGGAATTTTCCTAAGTGTTGGCAAAAAAATTAATTCCACGAAAATAATTTCCACTTATGCAGCAATGATCACATAACTATAGCCACTGTAAAGGAAAAGGTAGAGAAATTGTATAGAAAACTCAAGACCTTCCACATCAAATAAAAATATACTTTGATATTTGGTGCCTTCCACGAAACCACGAGAACAGGTAATATGGCAAGAAATATACTGAAAAGTATGGAGTAAAAATGAGAGAAGTCAAAGATTTATAGATTACAAAGAAATCTCATACCTATATATTATGAATATTTTCTTCAGGAAAAGAATCAGAAGGCACAGAGTCTGATGAACATGGAATTACATCACAAGAAATGAAATTGATGATATTTTAACAGGGAGAAAACAACCCATTGCTGATGAAAGAATCATTCCCGAGTCAGATCTCTTTATAGTCAGACTGCAAAATCTTTGTGCTTTAAGACTAACCCACTACTCCCAGTTTTATTTGTAAGGGGAATTTGTGCCCCAGTTTTGGGACTTGAGGAAGGGGCATGTTTTATACCATCTGTTATTTCTGTACTTTCTCAGTAAATTTATTTTATAAAAGCTAATAAAATCACCAAACTGAGGAGGAGGAGCACGCTCAGTAGCAACAGTACTAGGACCACAGACCCTCAGGATTGCCTCTAGGATTTTGAGTGAGATCAGTGGTAAACTACCCTAATTATAAGTGTGAGCACCCAATGGGGTGGTGCCCTCTGAGGACTGCTACACCTATTTTCCCGCCTATTTTGAAATTTTAACAAGAATTGTCCACAAACCCATTAAGGAAATAATCTTTGAAATTATTAGTAAACAACAGACAAGTTTATACACGTGATATCCCACAGAAGATCATTTTTAACTATCATGGCATTAAATGAAAGATACAGAAAATACAAGCTACCTCCAATGCTTAGTGTGGAAGAAAGAAAAGCATTGGACTTAGTAGGCCAAAATGCCACCTCCAAGTCACTCTCCTAAAAATATGTCTCTCATTGGCACATTAAAATTATTCAAGATTGAACAAAAGCTATATCAACAAAAATAGCCTTGTTCAACAACCCTGTGATCATGAACATCAGGTGAAATATAAAAAGGGAGACAAAAATTGTTTGCCATTGTCATGAAGGAGATTCCATGAAAAATCCAAGTTGAAGAGGGATTCCCTGTAGATGATAAAACCATCTAGATATTTTTATCTTTAGATGGCACTGGTCAGGTTCTATCAAGCTCTGGGACATCCCAAAGGATCCTGACAGAAATCTGTAACTTCTCAAGGCCCAACAATCCACATAGGAAAACATTATGTGAATAGAGAATGTCTAGTACTCCAAATATGACATGTCTTGTAAATAGAGTGGACAGCAAGTTGGGACCACAATTAAACAGGAGGAAGCAAATGAACTGGATTGTCTTTGGAAAATTGAAAAGCTCCTTAAATGACCCTTAAATTCTTCTAATAACAAAGGCCTATCTTTTTAATACAAATATTTGAAGGATAACATCATATTGGTTGCAAAGCATAGAACACTTCAGTCTCCAAAAAGTTAAAAATGAGTATAGCAGAGAGCAATGGAATTTTGCATAATGTATTTTACAGGGCTGCTCTGGATATCAAATAAGACACCTTTAAGAATCAGAATAAAAGAAGTCCATAGAAAAAATATGAATCATTTAACAGCCTGCATGCTCCACTAGTGTCCTCACA
This sequence comes from Potorous gilbertii, assembly GCA_028658325.1. Taxonomy (NCBI): domain Eukaryota; kingdom Metazoa; phylum Chordata; class Mammalia; order Diprotodontia; family Potoroidae; genus Potorous; species Potorous gilbertii. Next base: position 457,410,290 of record CM053770.1, read on the forward strand.
ATGTCATAAAAAAGCAAAAATAAAGATTCCCAAAGGTTTGAGTGAACCCACTATAGAGAAATTATGAGAAAACATGGACAAAAGTCTCACAGAATAGGAGAATCTAGATAGGCTTCTATTTGTGTCTTGAATATAATGCCCACATTGATGGAACCTGTATTTTTTGTGTATTTGAATAAACCTGGTTGGGTAGACTGAATGAGTATAGTTAACCTAATAGATGAATGAGTATAGATAATATCAAAGGTGGAAAAAGCAGAGAGAAAGAGAGGAAGAGAGAGAGAGAGAGAGAGAGAGAGAGAGAGAGAGAGAGAGAGAGAGAGAGAAATTTAAGTCTGAAGAAAAAAAAAACATTTCTTACTCTTCTTCCAAACAATTAGAGCCTGCCTTTTAAACAGATAAAGAATAAAGCAGTTAAATTATATGGACATATAACAAGACAAATATTCACACTTACTAAATTGTCTCCTGTTTTTTTAGAACAATAGACCAAAAAGAAAAGAAAAAGGAATCCTATGATTTCAGTTCCAAACCGGAGTAAAGATCCAGATTCTAGAAATAATATTCATCCAAAATCTCCAAACAAAATAATTTGCAAAAATTCACAAATAGCTAAATAATGTTAGAGATCTAGATCTGCCACATGCCTTTCCCAATTAAAAAAAATATATCTTTCTACTCAGGTAAAAGAGACTCAAAGACTAGACCGATTGAATTTAGACCCTCAACATCATTTTGCTCTCAAGAAATAGTTCTTAAAAAGTGGAAAGAACAATTCTGAAACATCAACGTTTAAGTCTGATTACTAAAAATAAAAGCCCAGAGCTAGTTTCTAAAATAAGCATCAAAGGTAACTATTGAGCACCGTTCCTCTAAAAGGTAGTTTTAAGTCCTTAATTGAGCTATTTCCACACCAAAAAAAATGGGAAATAAATCAATATAATCAAAGAAGCTTCCGGACAGAGCAGAAAAGCTGTGGTCCCAATTCTTTTCCCCAGTATATTTGTATTTATTTCATTAAATATTTCTTAATTACATGTAAAAAATTTTAACATTCATTCTTTTTTTAATTTTGAGTTTCAAATTCTTTCCTTCTCTCTCTCCCAACTCCCCTTGAGAAGGCAAGAAATTTGACATAGATTATACATGCAAAGTCATGCCAAACGTTTCTATATTAGCCATGTTGCAAAGAAAATATAGATCCTCCCCACAAAAAAGTACAAAAAATATGCTTCAGTATGCATTCAGATTTCATCAGTTCTTTCTCTGGAGGTAGACAGCATTGAATAAAGTGTTCTGGTTCTACTCACTTAACTTTGTATCAGTTCATGTAAATCTTTACAGGTTTTTCTGAAACCATCCTGCTCATCATTTCTTATAGTATAATAGTACTCCACATTCATATACTACAACTTGTTCAGCCATTCCCAAAATGATGAGCATTGCCTCAATTTTCAATTCTTTGCCATCATGAAAAGAGCTGTGATAAACATTTTTTTACATATAGGCTCTTTTCCCTTTTCTTTGATCTCTTTGGGATATAAACCTGGTAGTGGTATTGCTAGGTCAAAGGGTATGCACAGTTTTATAGCTCTTTGGATGTAGTTCTAAATTGTTCTCCAGAATATTTGAATCAGTTCAAACCTCATCAACGGCACATTAGTGTCCCAATTTTTCTACATCTTTACCAACGTTGGTCATTTTCCTGTTCTGTCATATTAGCCATTCTGATAGGTGTGAGGTTGTATCTCAAAGTTTTAATTTGTGAATTTAATTTCTCTTATTAATTTAGAGCATTTTCATATATCTATAGAAACCTCTGATTTTTTCTTCTGAAAATAGTCGGTTTATATCCCTTAACCATTTATTAAGTGGAGGGATCCAAAGTCTTTACCACATATTTACTCTTCAGAATTTTTATTGGGCAACTTCTAAAATAAAATAGTCAATGGGAACAGTAAATTGGAGGATTTTGTGGACCTCTTAAAGTTGGAGCTTTTATTAGATGATTTCTACACTCAGCATACCTTTAATTGTAAATAGTATAACTAAAGGAAAATATTAGGTCTGTACCCCAAAGAGACCAAAAAAAGAGGGAAAGAAGAGAGAGATGAAGAAGCAGGTTTTTTTTCCATGGGAAAAGAAGTGGAAACAGAGGAGGTTTCCATATAGGAGTGTGATGGAATACTTTTACTCCTTAAGAGATGATGATGGAAATGGCTTTAGGGAAACCTGGGAAGACATATTATTATTAATTAATATTATGCATATTATTAATGCATAGTAAAATGAACAGAACCAGGAATAAATATATGTGTACGTATAGTTTGTATATTACACATATATACATATACGTATATACATACAAATACATGCATACATATACAAATAACGTTATAAAGACAAACAACTTTGAAAGAATTAGGAATATATCAACATAATGACCAACCACAATTCAGAGGATTCCTGATGAAATATGCTCACCTACCTCTTAGCAGAGAGGTAATTGACTCATTTTACTGTTGTTTAGTCATTCAGTAGTGTCCAACTCTTTGTGATGCCAGGCCCTTCTATCCTCCACTATCTCTCAAAGTGTGCCCAAGTTCATGTTTGCTGTTTCCATGATACTATTTATCCATCTCATTCTCTGCCATCCCCTTTTCCTTTCACTTTCAATCTTTCCCAACATCAGGGTTTTTTTCCAACGAGTCCCATCTTGGCCTTATGTGGTCAAAGTGTTTAAACTTCAGCTTCAGTACATACATGCTCCATAGTACATGGTGAAGCATAATTTTTTGGACATGACCAAAGTAGGAATTTCTTTTGTTTGACTATACATGTTTGTAGCAGGGGTTTCATTTTTCTTGCTTTCTGAACAGGGAAGGGTGAGGGAAGAAGGGTAAAAGGAGGGAAAGAGGGCAGATTTTCATTTTTTAAAATATAACTTAAAACATAAATTGACTGTACAGTTCTGAATCAGTCATAACTCAAATAAGGTACCTGAGATTTCACTTAGAATGCCAAATGCTGAAGTTATCAGAAGCATAGAAAAAGAAGAAAAAAATTATACCTAGTTAGTGAGAATAGGTTAAACTAGTAGAATAGGAAAGGGTACTGGCAACTTTAATAGAAAGAAATAAGTTAAGAAGTGATTTGGGTAGTCATATACAGTGACAGTTTATTCCATTCGAGGACAGCTCTAATTTTGGAGATGCTCTTCATGATATTCCACAAAGTCTGCTTAATGAAAAACAACACCTAATGTAGTTTTTTTATTAGATGGCTCCCAATAAAAAAATGTAAGAAACAGATTTTTTGGTCAAAAATTTTCAGGATCCAGAATATGAACAGAATGAGGGATAAGGTCTCAGGGTAGCTCTAGGGTTTCAATCAAAGGATTAAGAAATAAATAATTTAGAGGCAGACATCACATCTCAAGAAGTGAGCAGCATGATCAAGCTGTAGGAGAGGGGAAGTGCTCCTGGGCCCAATGACCTTCTGTCTGAGTTACTCAAGACTTTTAATAACTCTCTGAGCAAAACTTTGGCAGGTCTTTTCAATGGCATGCATCATAGAAGAAAAGTAAATTGATCAGTGGATTGAAACAAAGGGCAATTAAATTGGTATTTTTAAAAGTAATCAAAAGTAGAGACAAAAATTCATTAATATTACTAAACACTTATAATAAGAGCTTTTTAAGGATTCTTACAACAAAGACAGACAAGGAGAGGATAAGGGGATGTTCACAAGGCATAGACTTGCCAATCTATGAATGGATCAAAAATACTATGCAAACAAAAATGTTTAAAGTGGTGAAGCTATAAGATATTATGGAGCAGACCAAAGAAGGGAGGGAGGGAGGATATTTAACAATGCTAGCACAAGAGCAAGCTTTTCATCAGATAAACTATTGTTTTCTCTTAGTACAAGATAATGGACAAACTAAAGAAATTTGTAAGAATAATATAGACCAATATAATTAGTCAGTCAGTCAGTCAACAAGCATTTATAATTCAGTGCTTGCTACGTATGAGGCATTGGTCTAAGTATTAAGGATACAGTCATTTTTTCAGTTGTGTCCCTCTCTTTGCTACTCCTTTTGGGGTTTTCTTGGCAAAAAAAAAATTCATTCTCTAGTTTATTTTACAGTTCAAGAATCTGAGACAAACAGTATTAAGTGACTTGCCCAGGGTTACACAACTAGTAAGTATCTGAGGTGTGATTTGAGCACAGGAAAATAAGTCTTCCCAACCTGATATTCTATCCACTGTGCCACCTAGGTGCCATTGAGGATACAAAGAAAGACAAAAAGTTCCAAGGAGCTCATATTCTAAAGTAGAGGTCCCCAAACTTATTTTGCCTCTTTTCAAAAAAGAAATTACTTACCATGCCCCCTTGGAAGTCTACTTTCTTTGACCCTTTAATAGTTTTTTTTAATTTACATCATTTCAAAAGAATATTTTTAAAAGGATGCATCTTAAATTTAATAATTTATTATAAGTTTATGAGGTTTTTCCTGCACTGAAATTTTGATGATGCAATACTCCATCATGTAACCATATAGCATCATATTGTAAATAAATCATTACACCCACATATTCCTGTTGATGCATGCTGGACTTTCTGGCAACTGACAACACGCTCAGCTGCCAATACTTGCCTATTAAGACCTGTTGGTGGATCTGACTACTGATCAGCTGTAGCTTTCATTTTGTGTGTTTATTTGGAAAACAATGTAATCACTAGGACTTTAACTCTACTAACACAACAGATGAAATATATATGGTTTTTCAAATATTTTTTATCTTCTCTTCTTTCCTTATGCTTTCATTGGCCCTTATTTTTGTTCAGTGTCCTCCCAATTGCACCTGACGCTACCACAACCACCATCCCTAGGGGGCAGTATTTCCCACTTTGGGAACCTGTGTTCTAAAGGGATAAAGGCAACATTCCTATATTCAGTGACTCACTAGGACAAATTTCATTCAAGATCACTATGGGAATAAGTCCAAAGTGGATCATATATATATATACATATATATATAAACAGTCAGTGTACCCCCATCATAAAAAAAATGCATGCCAGACATAAGAAAAATATACTGCAACAATGAAAAAGGAACTCTGTGAATTTTTTTTTTAGAAAGAAAGGCTGAAGAGAAGAAGATTAAAGGATGGGACAGGGAGAATTTTCAGTGCACATTTTGGAAGGTAAAGAGGAAGGAAGGAAGGAAAATTTTGAAATATTAGATATGGATAAAGCATTTATTAAGTGCTTACTATGTACCAGACATTGTATGTATGCATATTGTGTTGTGTATATATGAATACATAAACTGATAGGAAACTAGTGAAGAAATAGCAAATAGAGATTGATCATAAAATAAAACCTGATTAACTGAAGGATAGACTTTTTTTTTAATGCCTTAAAGATCTATGGAAAATGAGAGACTCGGTGCAAAAAAAAAAAAAACGTTGCCTATTGAACATTTAACTTAACAAACCGGATGTTTAAAACAATTCTAAAGCTGCCAAACTAGAAAAGAAAACACCTGCCCAAGAGAAAGATATGGGCAGAAAACACAGTAATGCCTGGCCTCTGAATGGGCTATAATGAAAGGCTTTTATATCCATCTGGGAAAAAGTTAGGGGAAAAGAAAAGTGGATAAACTATGCCCATAAAGAAAGGATTTGACCAAAAGGATAAAACACACTTAAGAAAAGAGAATGAAGAAATAAGAAAAGGAAAAAGAATGAATGCTTGTAAAACTTCTCTGATTTGATGAGGAAAGAATTATAAATATGTAAAATATGTAAATGAATTTTATAATTAAAAAGCCCCTAGAGTCTCCGTCTCAGCAGCTTTTTAAGGAAAGAGCTAAGTTATCTTTCTAGAAGGATCTGAAAGTATGTGTGTCTGTAAGGAAGAAAATGGAGTTACTCAATAACATCAGACTCTAGCATAGAAAGAACACTCTCCTTAGGGTCACACAAAACCTGGGTTTGAGTCTAGATTCTGCTGTCTACTACCGGGAGGAAATTGGGCTACTCACATTCCTGGGCCTTGGTTACTTCACCTGTAAAATCAAAGGGTTGGAATAGATCATATAGGTGACTTTCAGCTGTAACTCTTAGGAACTTTGCATTTCTGATGGTAATTCTTAATATAATTCATTTGGATTCAGCTTCCGGATGAAGTCAGAAGACAAAACATTGAGATTTGTTCAAAAAAATTAGCCATACCTCTGGGCTTCTGTATGTTAGTGAGATTGTAGAAGGAGCATTCCAGCAACTGCTTTGAGAGTTCATCTTTAGGAGCATTTTGTCTCCTTCCCCCAGTGATCATGACTTCAAAGAGACTAGATTATAATAGATAAAGATTCCAGCTGGAAGTTGAGAAAAGGTAAACTAGACGTGCTGAGGAAAGGCAGATTTGGGAAATATGAGTCTTCAGGAGAAGTGTGACTTCAGGACTCTAAATGTGCATGAACCCCCCAGGGCCCAGCAGAAGGAGCTACACACATCATTGGTCATTTCATGAGGACTCCAAGAAGGGAGGGCAGGACTTCCTTACAATCAGTAGCTCTAAGTTTCTCCTTTGCCAAATACCCTCTGTAAACTTAAGCCCATTTTTCCCTGGACTCTGTATGTACTTGCAGGATAATATGTCTCAACCTTTGATGAGGAATGATTTGTACCAATAGTTCTTACAGCTGGATAATCAATGAGAAGATGCACTCAAGGATGGCAATAATAGACTCAACCCCTCAGTTATCCCGAGAACCCTAAATGGAGAATTAATAGGCTGTCCTCTGGAGACTAGAGTAAGAATTGGGAGAGTAGCCTATAGGGTATGATCCGATCCACCATGTTGTTTCATTCAAGTAACAGGAAAATGTTAAGTCTAGAGTAAATAAGGAACTTGAAAATATTTTCTTCTCATTTACATAGTTTTCAAACCCACAGCACACTTTGCAATGAATGTTTATTTGTAAAAAAGAAAAGTTTAGGATTAGAACAGAAGGAATGCAGATGGAGGTATGAATACTCCTTTTTCCTACATTCTACATAGAGCTTAAAATGCCTGTATATTAACTTTTCCATTTTCAAAATAAAACATGAGTATTTTACCTACTAAGTTGGGAGTAGAGGGAGAAATGCAATATGTTTAAGCATGATATAGAAAAATCAAGAAAAGGCAAAGTATGGTTCATGTCCTCAAGGTTGTTTGAACTCAAACTAGTTTAAGTTATTAAAACAATCTGACTTTATTATACCTCTTCACAATGTCCATAGGTATACCTACAAGGAGTTCAAAAAAGAAAATAATGCATTGTGGAAACAGTTTATGATTCGATGCCTGCAATACTTGGCAAAGGATATATACGTGTGTGTGTGTATCTATGTATATATAAAATATATATATGCATATATGTGTGTATGTATGTGTATCTATACACACATACATATATTTGTATGTACATATATGTATATATTACATTCTTAAAGGGCAAAACAATATCACTTCAGCAGAGTTCCTGGCATATAAAAAATATTTAATAAATATTTGTTGAATGACTAAAAGAGTAGCAATAAAAAGTATCAGGTATATTCCAGTCCAACCAGCCTCCTTGCTCTTTCCCATGTACAACATTGCACCTTCTCCTTTCATGCCTTTTCACAGGCTGCCTCCGTGATTGAAATGCATTTTCCTTTCCCATCTTTGCTTTTCTGACATCTTTAATGCCCTCCGAGGATAAGACCAAGTACTGGTTCTTATAAAGCTCTTTCTTGACTACCTAGTAGTTAGCCCTTCCCCTGACAAATTTATTGTGAAATTATTTCACATTTGGTTTGTAGTTTGAATTTGCTTATCTGAGCTCATGTTCTAACACTCCAATAAGCTCTTTGAGGGCAATAGCTCTTTATTATTTGTCTTTTGATCTCTAGGGCCTAATATACCTGGCACAGTTTAATAAATAGTTGCTGATTGTATTTCAAGTCTTTCAGATTAAAAGTTACCCATGAAATAAATGGAAAATGATCTTATTAAATAAATCTGACAAGTGTAAGTCAGTGTAGTGCCAATTGAATAACCTACATTGAAGCACTAAGAAGCAGTGTGACAAGTGGCAGAGGGTGGTCAGCCACAAATGACTCTCGAAGCAGAAACATTCCCTAAAAAGGAAGCTGCACTCTGCTTTCTTTTTTCCTGAATTGGAAATCACTTTTTAAAAAATTTGAAGACTTGGACTTACTCCTTCAAGTTAAGCCACTCTTTGGCACTAGAAGGAATAACCGATGATGTTACATGAAAAATTCTACCACCCATATTCACCACCGCCAAATTTATTTTCCAACTCCCCAAATTAAGACAATCTCTAAAGAAATGTTCATTTATTAGCAACTTGTATTTGACAGTTTATTTCATGTCAGCCTCCAGCTTTCCTTGGCAAGTTGATTTGCATAATGTGTTATTATGTCTAAATGGGAAACTGAATGCTTCCATGTGGTCTTTAAATGACAAGTGCTTGTCAGCTTTATGCAATATTCAGAAGTAATAGATCCAAATCACAACAGCACTCACTGAGATGTTAAAAAAAAAACTTGTTGTGTATCCTTCCTTGACAAATTTACACTTTGCTACAGAATTGTCAATTAGACACTCCGTGTGTTAAACAGTTTAGTTCAACTGTGAAGGAATTTACTATAGTTTTATTCTACAATGCTCCGAGTAATTACAATTCACATTACCATTCTCTCCCCACCCCTAGCCCCTTTCAAACAATGCAACTCAGGGAATAATCTTCAGATGACCTTGGCAAGATATCTCCAAGAACTTCTGTTTTAATTATTTTAGGAAACGTGAAGGTTTTATGATAATGGCTGCAAGAGCTCTGAGAAATCCATTGTGAGCTTCACATTTTCAAAAGTCCTTGGGCTTGATATTTTAGGACAGCGAAATGAGGCTGCCTGCACAGTATTTAAATATAAAGTCACACTGTTTTAAAGGGTACCTTTCCCCCATTATGTGTATTTCAACATTTCCTTGTAATGGCTCTCATCTTGTTTTAACATCCTCACCTCATGCACATCAGCATCGGCAATGAAGATAGAATTTGTGAAATTTCCATTACATGGCCAAATGACAAGAATACAAAGCCACTTGTCTCAAGTGTCTTTTCAGCTATAGGTTGACAAGCAGGAAACCATCACTAGACAAACAGTCATTCATATGGCTTCAGTTTATTTCTTTCTCTCTTTCTAGCATAAACTCCATTCTTTCCTCTAGTAGCTACTCTAGTAACAGGACAAGCCTAGAGTAGTGTATCAAGCACAGTGGTTTAGAACACTCTGAATCCAAAGAACCATTTAAAAAATATTAAGTTGGTTCTGGGTCCATCATTTCAGAAAGAGAGCCATTACTAACAGAGGACTAACAGGGCTATGGACTAGGGTACATAGTTCCTTGAAGTGCTCATGCTGTCCCCATGCTTCATATTCATCACACACAGACACTCAGAATCCTGTTTCTATGACATCCCTCTCTTTGACCCACCTTTCTATTCCATCCTTGCCTCCATAATTTCAATTCAGGCTAGGGTCAGAGTGCCACTTGGAAGGGAAAGGTCCTACCTATAATTGGAATGTCTTCTGCACCACTTTTACTTTGTGCCGCTCCCCCAAGCTCCCCTAACATAACTTCCCAAATGAAAGAATTTTTAATTACAACTCTAGCAGAGGCCCAGTAGTTTTGAACTCAACCAAATCTCCAGATCTGTCTTAAATACACTTGAATCCTTAGAATTGATGCAAAATCAGAGTGGTCTCTAAGAAAATAAAAAGACTAGGGCCTAGTTTAATTTCTATGCATCATTTAGACTCTTTCCCTAAGTTGAACAGCCAGAAATGAAATGTGAGAGCTATCCAAGTGAATGATTTCCTTCCCGAGTGGATCCCTTAGGACTTAGTGAAGGGATCATCCTTTAGAATGAGGACTTTGAGTGATGAAAAACTGCAGACCAAATGCTAGTTGGAAGAAAATGGGCTTTTAGGAATGATTGACCCTGACCTTGGCCCTGACCCTGGTGAATGATAATGTTCCAAAGGTTTTGTCTGGCAGGTCTGGAGGCTAGTGAGGGATGGCAAAAGAGTGGGCAAAAGCTGACACCAGCAAAATGACAAGAATTCAGTGAAACTGGATAACAGCTTACAGAGGGGAAGCATGCTAGGAGAATCCCAAAAGACTTTCAAAATGTAAAGAAACAGGAGAATGCAGGGAAGTGTGACAAAAATTAAGTAGCTTTTTAAAGAACAAAATGAAACACTGGCCTCACCTAAGTTGTAGCAAATGGAGAAGGAAACCATTGGACATCACCTAGTCCAAGGCCAGAGGTCACAGGTTCCTCACCCCTGACTAGTCCTAGTCCAAAATTCTCCTCTCACAGAGGAGAAAATTTAGACCCTAAGAACTTAAATGACTGCCCCATGGACATAGACATAGTTAGAGGAAGTCAGGATTTTAACCTAAGTCCTTTGACTTTTCAGTTCAATTAAAAAATTATTCATTAAGCACCTATTATTTTTAAGGCTCTGTGCTAAGCACTAGAAATACAAAGACAAAAAGTAAGCAGTCCCCATCTTCAAGGGAGTTTAAGGGGAAGGGGGATTCATTCCATTCTATTGTATCATGTTGTCATTCAAGAAATAATATTAATTGATTTGGAGTCTGCTACTATCTTAAAGAGAACTGAGATGACAAAAAATTTTCCAGTAGATAAGTATTGAGTTTCTTTCTGTTTTGTTCATTGCGCTCTTGGAACCTGATACAAATTTATTGCCATTGCTAACAAGTATCATTAAATTAATATAATGATAATATCCATTATTACCATTTGATGGACAAATGGGCTTTTAGTTGATAAAATTAGCATGGATCTAAGCCTATTGATGAGAAGATAATGAATGACAAACTTCAAAGACTTGCTTTGACTCTCTACAAATACATGATTTCATGAAGCAAACAATTATTTTAGTTCTCCACTTTAAGAGTATATCTCATAGGCACATACAAATTCAAAATCAATTTGTCTGCTCATTAGGAACTTATTGTATATTTTCTTATATGTAAATCATTTCATCATAAATGCAGGCAGGGCCAATGCCATGAGCAACTTGCGTTTTTGCAGATACATTTCACAGATGATATATTGATTGGGAGAAGTTTTAGCCACAGAAGGGAAGGGGAAGGAAACAAGCCTTTATCAAGCACTGACTGTGTGCCAGGTACTGTCAGTGCTTTACAAATATCATCTCATTTGATCCTGTCAACAACCCGGGAAGTTCTGTTATTTCCATCACTATTTTACAGTTGAAGAAACTGAGGAAGACAAAGGTGAAGGAATTTGCCCAGGTTCTCACAATAATAAGTATGTAAGGTAGAATCTGAATTCAGGTGTTCCTGACTCTAAGCCCAATGTTTTATCCACTGTGCCGCTACAGAAACTCTCATGGAAAATAAATGATAAAAGGAGTCTTGGACTTCAACTCATTGGCCTGACATTTTTTAGTCATGTGACCCTAGGAAAGTCACATCAACTCTCTAAGTCTTAAATTATGAAGCATGGTTTGATGTGCTGGTTAGTTTTGCTGAATTTGCTTTTTTTATCCTTTCTTTTTACAATCCTTCAAACGTACTCTTATCGCTTCTCTATTTTCCACCTTGCTGCCTCTACCTGCTGCTGTTCCTTAATCCTTTTCTTTCTCTATCCCTTCTTCCTAGTGGATCTCATCCTGTATCACTATTTCAACAGCCACCCCTAAATCTCTATCTAAAGCCCCTGATCTCTAGGGCACCGAACACTCATTTCTAACTAAAGAGGGGAATAGACATTTATAAAATGCTCACTCCATGTCAGGCCCTATACGAAGCACTTCACAAATAGTATTTCATTTGATCCTTACAATAAGCTTGAGAGGTAGGTCCTAATGATCCCAATTTTGCGTTTAACATCACTGAGGCAGAGGTCACACAAGTAGGAGGGGTTTGAGGTCACATTTGAACTCAGATCTGAGTCTAGCTCCTGCACCACCCAGATACTTCTCAAACTCAACATTTCCAAAATAAAGCAAACCAAAAAAAAAACATCTCTTATTCCCACCACAGCCAGCTCCCCTTACTATTCACGCTGCTCGTGTTATTGGCAAATTTGCCCTTCTACTCACCTCGTCTAGAAACTTAGTGCCATCTTAAACTCCTTCCTCTCTTTTAATTATGATTTCCTATCATTAAAGACTGTCAGTTTTACCTCTCAAGATTTCCTTTCTATTTCCACTGTTACAAACCTATCCAAGGCCTTAATTATCTCTCACCTGGTTTACAGGAAGTCTATTAACTGATCTCTTCCTTCACTCTCATCACTGCTACTTCCCAAATCCTACATAGTGCTACCAGAGTAATCTTTGTAAAGTACATCTCTCATACTCAACAATCTTTAAAGGTTCCTCTTTGCTTTCAGGTTCAGCTAGGTGGCACAATAGATAGAATGCCAGGCCTGGAGTCAGGGAGACTCATTTTCCTGAGTTCAAATCTGGCTTCAGACACTTAGAAGTTGTGTGACCCTGGGCAAGTCACTTAAATCTGCTTGCCTCAGTTTCCTCATATGTCAAATGAGCCAGAGAAATTTGCAAACCATTCCAAGTATATTTGCCAAGAAAATCCCAAAAGGTGTCACAAATAGTCAGACACAACTGAAATATGACTTAACAATGCTGCTTTCAGAATAAACTTCAGCTCCTTAGCATGACTTAAAATTGAGAGATAAAACTATGGATACATGTACATACTATATCTATATATATATATATCTATATATATATATATATGTGTGTGTGTGTGTGTATGTATGTATGTATGTATATATACATATATACATATATATGTGTATAGACTATATGTCTATATACTTTATATGGGTATATATTTTATATAATATATTATATATAATTATGTATTAAGTATATTATATTATATGTTATACAATGTATATTATATTTTATGTAATATATGTGTACATATATACATTATATATGATAGTATATTATATATATTATTGGGAGATAAGACTGAGAAGGTAGGTGGGAGCTTTTAAAAGCCTTACTAAGGTATGTTTATATTTATATATATAAATGTATATATTTACACACATAACTATATTCAGTCTTGCTGAAATCGTCTTCCTCTTTTTTATTCTGGATTATGAGATGCTCCTAGGAAGAGCTGAAAGGAAACATTTAAATTGTATCTAATATCAAAATAAAAGATACTAATATTTTTAAAATAAATGTTTATAGACGGTACATATGTGTATCCTTAGCAAGACTTTATATGTATGTGTCTTTAAACACACATATACACACAAACAACATTCCATCTAGACTAAACTACTTCCCATTCCCCAGATATACCTTACACTTCCTTACCTATGAGTCTATTCACTTGTTTTCCTCTATCAAGAACAACCTCCCCACCATCTCTGTCTGAAGAAGTCCTACGTATCCTTCAGCACCCAGTCAAAACAGTAGTCTTCCATGTTTACTGATGCCTCAGAAGTAATCTCTCCTTACTCCATATTCCCTTTGGTCCTTAGTTTGTACACCTCCTTTAGCATTTATCCCATTCTGCCTATACAATAATTATTTTTCCTTAATGGTATTTTTTCCAATTACAAATAAAGATAGTTACCAACATTCATTTTTGTAAAATTTTGAGTTTCAAATTTTTCTCCCTCCCTTTACAATAAATATTTCAGTTTTTGACTGTTTCTTTTTGGGTAATGAATCTGTGTAACTCATATCTGCATCTCCTTAGCGTTGTATCTTGGACAAAATAGGTGCCCAATCAGTATTTTTAAAAGAAGTACCCTTCAGTTGGGAAATAGCTAAATAAATTGTGGTACATGAATGTAATAAAGAATATGTTGATTTTATAGAAATCATAAACATGAAAAATAAAGAGAAGCATGGGAAAACTTATATGAACTGATGCAAAGTGAAGTAAGGAGAACCAGGAACCCAATATATGTTGACCGGGGTAATATAAATGCAAAGAATATGATCAAGAAAATTATCAAAATTGAATACCATGTAATTATAATTACTAAGCTTGACTCCAAAGAATATATAGGGAAAAGTGCTTCCACACACTCTTTGAAGAGGTAGAGAGCTGTAAGTATGAAACATTGCATCTAGTGTCAATTTTTTTCCCTTATGTTGGTTCGTTTTGCTGGAATTCTTTATCTTTTTTTTTAATTCTGGATTATAAGGGAGCATCTTAGGAAGGGTCAAAGCGAAACATTGAAAATGTAGCTAATATAAAAGCAAAATATATCAATAATTTTTAAAAGAAATGTTTTCTGACTAGATTGATCATAATCAAGCAAGTCTCCTTTTCTATATTTTCATGAGGCCAGTCAATACAACCCACCTGGATTTTCTCTGAATGACCCCTGGCACCCAGTTGGAATTAGCCTAGCCTAATTGAAAAAAGAAATGATGGGGTTTGCTATTTGCCAAAAGTGACACTGATTTTATCTGTATACCTACTCCAGTATCAAAAAAAAAAAAGGCAGATGAACCCCAGGATGTCTGAAGCTAACAGAAATAAAAAACTTTCTAATGCAACTGTACATAATCTACCAACTCAATTTAATTATCTGAAGAGATGGCAATCAGACACCTTTTCAAAGTAAGAGAAAAGTGAATGGCAATATGAAATCTCATAAATACCACTATTCATTTTCCATTCTATTACAGAAACTAGGAAAGAGAACAAATACAAGCCTTCACCCTCCTAGGGCATTCTTATTTAGGAATAATTATGTGTGAAGGTCCCTGTTGCCACATTACAAGGCAACGAGGTAGAATTTCAGTAGTTGATGAAGTTCAATGGTATTAAAATAAAGTGGGACCCTCCAGTCAACCTGGAGGTGAGAGCAGGGAAGGGGACAATTATGGCCCATTACTGTGGAATCCCACACTGTAATTAAACTGAGAGGAGGCATTCTGCATCAGTGTTTTGAAAGGGAGACTAACCAATCAGTATTTATATATACATATACATATATATATATATATGCACTTTGGTAATCAGAAATCATTATCAAGAATGCTACTTTAAGTGAAAGAGATTTTCTGTGCAACTAAAGAGGTTAATTTTTTTTTTTAAGAATCAACTCTACATTTTTAAACAAAGAACATTTCTTTTTTTTTTTGCCTGCAAAGAATTAACATTGGATGTGAGACTTCTGTGTACCACCACTGTTCTCTAAGAATTGTCACAGAGAACACTGAATGACAAAATACTCAACTGTGTAGCTTATGGGAGTGTTTTTATTTAAATTTTGATATTTTAGACCTATTTCTGCTCAGCGCCTGTCTTGCTTTATTCTTGAAACAAGCCAGATGGTGGATTAAACTAGCCAGAGGTGGAAACATCAAATTTGAAATTCCTGAATTATCTCAACTAAATTAGGTCAGGATTCAAGAAGGCTTCTTACAGAGACGTCTGGAAGATTTTTCTTTCTATAAAATATTAATGGGCATGCAATCTGCTGATACAATATTTTTCTGGCATATTTTGACACTTGATTTAATGGTACTTCAAGGGATTTGGAGCTCCCCATTGTATTAAGGTCTTAAACAAGCTCATTTCACCATTTTTGTCTCTGAATTTCAATGCTTTTTTTTCACATTTATGTATGTACATAAACACTCTAAAAAATTCTTTTGTAGTCAAATCATTTTGTGATCACTTTATCCACCCACCAGTATTCAATTCCATCTGATTTAATTGTATAGATTCCTTTGAAAAATGCTGAGAATGAATGGGAAAAGTAAAACTAAGTAGTGACTCATGAGAAATATTTAATAATTTCTTGTCAGCAGTGAACCACAAACTGATTACATGACCATTCATCCACATAGCTAGAGCTCAAAAGGACCCCAGAAATCATCAAGTCCAATCCTCTCATTTTGCAGATGAGGAAACTGAGACCCATATAGGTAAAATAACTTGCCCAAAGTCTCACAGCAAATAACAGAATCTGATTTCAAACCCAGTCAGCCAGCAAGCATTTATTAAGCACCTACTACATACTGCATACAGTCCCTATACTAAGTGTTGAGGATATAAAGAGAAACAGTCTGTACTCTCAGAGTGTGCACAGTCTAATGGAAAGAGAAAATATACACACTGTGAATAAACAAGATAAACACAGGACAAATTGGAAATGATCTCAGAGGGAGGGCACCGGCATTAGGGAGATCAAGAACTGTTTCTCCTAGAAGATGCTATTTTAGCTGAGACTTGAAGGAAGTCAAGACAGCCAGGAAATAGTGATGAGGAAGGAGGGAATTCCAGGCATAGGGAACAGAAAGACATGGAACTAGTATTCTTTCTACCACATCATGCCCCATGACTTTGTCACATGCAATTGAAATAAATTTTAATTCCCATCCCCCAATTACACTAAGTTAAAAGAACACAATTATAATTACAATTCTCCTCCCTCTGTCAAGCCACTTAGACTGATTAATAAAAAGATCTAATATCAGACAATAACAAGGCAATTACCATTTGTTTCAAAGGACACTAGACAATGACTAAAAAAGGAATTTTGTTAACATTTGTTATAATAAGATCTGAATATAATGGTTAACCTCCACATTTCCTCTGTTAAATACTGGGCCTCTAAAATTAAGTGCAGCACAAGTTTGTTTTCATTAAAATGGGTATAGCAATGCACACACTCTTGAAATAATTTTAAAATGTGGTCTTTTGAATAGGAAGATGATGGTGCTAGTTCACCGTTAATAGCTTCTATACATTCTTGATATGTCAGTTGAGAGAACTGGTTCAGATGTGAAAGAATTCAATTAGACCTTCTCTTCAGCCATTAGGAGTTTTATTGACGTAAAAAAGCACACAGACCTGAGATTTAGCAAGGAGCTAAACAAAGGCCCTGATATAGGAAAAAAACCCAGATTTATACAGACAGAAAGCTATACAGCCTGTAGGATGATAATGTAATTTTAGGGTTTCTTATGGGAGTAGGAGATTTAGGGACAGGATAAGAACAAACAAGGTAAAGACAGTGTTGTTTACAAGATAAGGAAATGTCATGACATAGGATGAGGGAGATGAATGACAAGACAGGGAACACAGGACAAGGAGGACAAAAAACAATTCTTTTGGCATAAGTTGCATGGTATTTCAAGATAAGAAGAAAAGGGCATTTAGACACCCTCAAGCTACAGAACCTCAGATTACAGGATGGGCTACAGAATGAGCCTCAAATCCCCTTGGGGACCTGGGAAAGTGACTCTTCATGTTCCTTTTAACCCTTAGGGCATTCTTTGTATTCACATCACGATGAATCTTCTAGGAGAAAATTTTTCTCTGATGCAACTATATTCCTTTGTTCAGATGCATTTAGCAAGTTGGGTAAGTTTTTGCAAGAAAGTGGGGTGGAAGAGGATGACAGGAGTGAGACCAATGAGTTCACATACTGAGATATGACAGCCATGGGAAGGAGATTAAAGTCACTTTTGAAAAATATTTCTCAGATAAACCAGGTCAAACCTGGATGTCAGGTGGATGTCAGAGAAGGGAGAAGAAAGGGCATTCCAGTTATGGTGCTCTCTTAGGCAAGGAAGGAGACAACATCACAAGGAACAGCCAACATGAAAGCATGGTTAGAGTATAAGATGGTAGGAGTGGGGAGGTAGGGTGAGGTAATATGAAATCAACCTAGGAAGATAAATTGGAGATTGTAAAGGGCTTTAAATGCTGAACAGAGGCATTTGTGTTTCATCTTAGAAACAATTGGGAGCCCTTAAAGCTTTTCAAAGAGGGACTGAGATAGTCTAACCTGTGCTTAAACAATTCACTTTGGAAACTCTATGAAGGATGAATTGGACAGGGGAGAGAACCTAAGGAGAGGGAGATCAATTAGGAGATTACCGAAAGTAGTGACAAGGCCCAGAGCTAAGATGATGGACATGGGAAAGGAATTCAAGAACTTTTGTCAGCATAGAATTGAGCAACTTATACGAGAGTGAGGAAAAGCTAAGAATGATGGCCACAAGGCTTTAAATCTATGAATGAAAGGATGGGGCAAGCTTGATGGAAAATATTTAATAGATATTTGTACAATGAATGTATTTTGTTGTCAAGATAAAACAGCAGCATGATATAATGAGAAAAGCACTGGATTTAGAATCAGAATACTTGGCTTCAGATTCTAAGCTTGTTGCTTTCTATCTCTGTGAGCCTAAACAAATCATTTAAACTCTCTAGGTCTCAATTTTATTATCTATAAAATGAGGTGATCTCTCAAATTCCTTCCAGCTCTAAACTGGTGATTAATTCAATTCATAAGAGTATAGGTGTGTCTGTCTTAGATTTAAATACATTAGAGTTGGGACTGAATCTGTCTGACTTAATCCATGTAGCTCTTAACATTTGACAATTATTTAAGATGATAGTTAAGAGATCAATAAGTATTTACAAATTGTCTACCACATGACCAGCCCTATGTAGTGGTAGGGAATGAAGAAGTAAAACATAATTCTTCAAGAATTTGCAGGTTAGCTGAGGAAACAAGAATAACTCTTGAGGAACAGTAAATAATACAAGACAGGATATAATTGAGTATAAAATTATCTGGTACAGATGATAAGTGATGAAGGAGTTCAGAGGAGTTGGAGGTCAATGAGGGCTCATGGTGATGATGTTGATGATGATGATGATGATGATAAGTATATTTAATATAGAATAGAAAAATCCAATCAGCTTCAATTTGGAGCTTCTTTTAAATGAGACACCACCCAATGCTTGGTAATGGGATAATTAGTTAAATCACTATAGATAATGAAAAGCTCACTTAGAGTTAGAGCAGTAAGAAATCTTTGAGTATAAGCTTGTTATGTTCCATATACTTTACTTATGTTTTATTTGGTAACATGTAGCAAGATATGTGGCACAGTGGAAAGAACACTGGTTGCAGACTCAAAGGATCAGGGTTCAATTACTAATGGTGTGGCAGAGCCCAGTTTCAACATATCTAAAGTGTGGAAGTGGGGGTTAGCACAGGTGACCTCTGAGATCTTTTTTGGCTCTAGCTCTTTCATCTTAAATCAGTGTATTTGCCAAGAAACCCCAAATATGGTCATAAAGAATCACACATGACTAAAAACAACTGAACACCAACAACAAATGCAGCTCCTATGGCTTCTGGGTTCATTCCCCAAACCCCAACTCCCCAAGCAGGTTGGATGTTTCAGAGCAAGGTTATTGCTCCATTTCCAATCCGGGTTCTAGGGTTTACCACTGAGAAACGTTGTTAAGGGAGATAATTGGGGTGGGGAGGCATGAATGCCACTCATGAGCTCTCATATAATATAATTCCCTAATTTAAAACGGTTATCATCTCCCTGATATCATCTAACCAGTACTTAGAACCCCAATATGAATTTATCCAATTAATACTTTCTTAATATCATTGTTAAAAATGATTATCTATTAGTTTTCATATAAGAATATTTGTATAGTGGAAGAATCAAACCACAAGCATTTCTCTGAACAAGCCTCTATATCTCAGTCCCTGGGGAGAGTAGATCAAACTGCATGTGATTGCTACAAAATATTCCTCCCACTAAGTTCACAGCAGGTGGACAAGTTGCTCTGTAGTTCTCACGTCATGATATCTTGGCAAATGAGTTGATCCACTCCTGAGCTGGATCAAACAGGTGACTCCACCAGATTTCTCTGGCTTACCAGGCTTACTTTCGGCATCCACAGCAATTTCTGTCATGGACTCCCATCCCTGGATCTTTGGTGGCTTTCCCAACTTTTCAAAGTTCCTAAAGTGATTCTATTTCTAGATACTTACATTCCTAAGATCAAAACATTAAAAAATGAAACACAATAGAACCAGAAGAAGTAAAAGTACCATGTGTTTGAGGCCATGTTGTACTGGGGCGTCGGACAGCAAGAAAAGAAAGTTCGCAACAGAAGTCTGCTCCCATCACTGCTACTACCTCTCTCCCCACCAAAATTTTGCCTTGTTTACCATCAGAGGAGAGAAAAAACTCAACTTCCTCCCCTTTAACTTTTGCTTGCTCGGAATTGGATCAAACAAATTAAAGCATTTTGTATATCAGTCAGGAAATGGACAGGAAACAGTTGAAGAACACCCGCACACGTTCCAAAGTAGAGGGCAGAGCTCCTCCATTATACGTTTCTAGAAGCAGACTTACCAAGTCCCCATATAGGGTGGTAGCAGGGGAGAAAAAATATCATAGATGCTTGAAGAACTGGGACCTTATTGGCTAGTCTCCCATTACAAGTATGCATGAATTCCATGTGATAATTTATCTATTTTTACACAAAAGTCATCATTTTTAACATTTAGAGAGCAAGAATCAAAGAATTTCAGTTGGAAAGTATCACAGGGTTCATTAAGTTCAACTTGTAACTAGAAAGAATTGATTTGACTTTTCTACATTAAATACATTCTTCTTCATCATCATCAATGTTTCTATTTCTATCATCTCTACAATATCCCCAATGTATTATCACCTTCTCAAAGAAAAATGTAAGATGAGGTCACAAGTAAATTAACTGCTTTTTTCATAAGTGGCTGTAATTGATTCATTGTTTTCAGGGGAATTGCTTTTACCTGCATCATTTTAATTTGATCCCTTTCCATATTATTTTAAAGAAAAATATTAATTGGCAGCTAACACTGTGATCTTCTATGAAAGTCTTACTCTAAGATTTCATTGTGAAATGACCAAGAAGTCAGAGTGAGAAATTATCTGAGTAGGCGAGAGCTTCAGAGTCAAATTCATGTCATGAATTTCTGGAGATCAACAAGTCCAGAAAAACATTAGAATGGGAAATTATAAGGTGAATTCCCTGGGTGTCTTCCTTGTTGTGATGTGTTGTTTGTCCTTCATTCTTGAAGAGGACCATAACATTAGGAAGAGGATATAATGACATGCAAGTGAATTGAATTTAAGTGGGAGAAGGTTGTACAAAGTCACTAACTAGCCTCACTTTCTCCTCCAGAGTCATCTGGGTCCAATGGCGAGATATAAAGCAGGATGATGATGACTGGACATGATCCTGGATGCAGTGGGAGACCTTGGCCTTTTTACACTAAGGTCATTAACAGGTTTCAGGCTAACTACATTTTCTTAAATGTTAGAGGATCTGGAAAGAACTTTCAAATAACCACCTTCTACACTCTCCAGGTGAGGGCAACCCCAAGGACTAAGGATGTTGAGGAGGTTATAGTGTTTGAGCTGTTTTCATCTTGCAGAATGTTGAATTTCTAGATATCATAAAGTCCAGGAAAAGAGTTGGATTGGAAATGGTAGCTTTAGGTCAATGCTTTTCATCCTTGGGTTTCTGTCTAGGGTCAGATGCCCTTTATCTCCCTGCCATCCTTACCATTCTTTCCCTTTATTGTCTTTCTCCTCCTCCCCTATCTAATTGATCCCATTCTCTAGATCTAGATAATCACTCAACAATTATTCAGTCATAACACTGTGTCCTACCAAACAAAGGTTAGGGAAAGAATAATAACCCTCACAGATTTCCTAATTGTTCATAATTCTTTCATATGGTACATCCAGTCGAGACCTGACATCTCACAACTTCCAGTCTTATCCCCAGTTCTGATATCTGGAGATAAGTGAAATAAATCGAATCCTTCATTAACATGTCAGCTATTCAAATATTTGAAGAAAGCTACCATATCCTACTCCACCCCCTAAGTCTTCTCTTGTCAAAACCAATCATCTTCAGTTCGTTTGACTGATGAATATGACGTGATCTTAAAGCTTTCTTCTGGACACTCTTTAGTCTATCAATGTACTTCTTAAAATGTAATCTACCAGTCTGATAACCCTGGCAAGTAAGGCAATAAGATTATTCTGGCATGATGTATTCTTGATGAAGGCATATGATATGCCTCTCAGTAAATGCCACACTCTTTACTAGATAGTCACACACTATCTCTTTAATTATACAATCCAGAATTTTCCAAGTCAAGCTTACTGTCCTGTTGAATAAATGACAAACATTGATAAGGAAAAACGCTATAAACTGGATATATGCCCTGGACTTGCAAAGACAAAAACAAAAGCATTTTTGCCTTCAAAGAGGTTATATTTTACCAGTGGGATATAATATATAGTCTACAATAAGTAGATAGAAGAAAATTTAAGGGATTCCCACCCTCTTACCTATTTTGAAAATCAGGACAAATGTTGCCCTCTTCCTGTCCTGAAGCACTGTCTTATCCACAAGCTTCAAAGATCATTGATACCAGTTATGTCAGTATTATGAGGATATAGTTGTTAAGCCAAACTTCTCACTAGGTGCACTCTTAGTATCTCTTTTATTCATCTGGAATTTTCATTCCCTGTTAGCCATTTTTCTTCCATTCTTCTAGATTCAAATATCTTTTTTTTTTTTTGGCAAAGAAAACAGAAATAACGTAAGAGTTGAATAATTCTGTCTTCACCCCATGGATGATTACCATTGTCCTGTCTATCCAAAGGAGCAGTCCTATCCCTTTTTGATCCTTTTCTTTTTCTAAATATAGATTTTAACAATTTTTTCCTGTAGTAAGGTCCTCCAGATGTTCCTAAATGGTAACATGGTATTGGTTTGACTGTATGAAGTCTGCAGCTTTTCAAAGCTTCCTGGAAGAAATTTGTAATAACTCAAATGAGTTTGACCTGACAGTATACACCAGAAAAATAAAGGGAATGAAGAAGGTCTGTTGCTCATATTACAACATATATTTGAATGAACAATCTATATAGCTTGACCATCACACTGTATAAGTGGAAAAGACAGTACAGATGGACAATATTTTAAACCTGCAGTGAACAGGAGGAGAAAATAATATTGGATCACCTTCAGGAAATTAAAAATTTCCCATCTCCTGGAGAAACAAAGGCCCGTCTTTTTTGCATTTTTTCAGTGTTGATGCACCTACCCAGTCTTGTAAAATAATTTTAAAAGAGTTTTGTAAAATCTGAAAAAGGATATCATTATTAATTTGAGCCAGAAGGTAAATAAGGGAAGGGGGGGCAACCTAGCATAGGGGAAGAGCCCGTGATAATGGAAGTAGCAGGCATTTACTAATTTTCTCAGGAGAAGGAGCAGTAGGCATTCTATTCCAGGGTGGGCCAGTTCACCCAAGCTTATGCACGCCTGTGCTGTTAAACTGAACAGAATGTATTCAATCATTCTCAAATATCAACAGAAGCTATATTTCTAGCATAGTTCTATCAGCAACTAGTTCATTTAAAAGCTATTACCTTGCATCCTCAAATTTGGATTTCTTTGTTTGTTTACATATTTCACTAAGTATCTTCTCTGTCTCATAAAGAGACATCAGAAAGGAAAGAACTTTTAAAGTGTAATCAAAGAAAGAGGTTCTGAAATATCCATAAAAGAGAGTAATTTAATTGACTACCCACCCATTCATAATATGGACTTAGCAGCTGAAGTAGTTAATTACACATGGCAGAACACTGAAGGATGATTTATAACTCCAAAACTTCTTTATGTCTCTACTGCAAAGATCTGGGGAGAAATTCTATTTAGGCAACATTCCACATACATTTACCCTGTTGCATAGAGTGTGTTCTCTATTTCCGTTCTCGATTTCATGGCTCCCGTACTTGATATTCCAAAAAGTAGGGGCTCTTTGTTGCAGGGCCATCTGCTTTCCTGCTATGGTAATCTATAGTCCACAGAAAAGAGAACAGTTATTCTCCGAAGATGATCATCCCATAATCTAGACAGTTATCCCTAAGATCATATTTAACCTTGTGTCCCACCTCTTCCTACTAAGATAGATTCAGTCAAAACTGTTATTGTTCAATGCTGACAACATGTGACCTTCAGGGAACTCAGGCGAATTCAAGATAAATTGAAACTTCAGGTAATTTATCTCAAGTTAGAAATGTAACAAAATCCTTACTCTGGTCAAAAAATAATTTTTTTAAACAATGTAAGGCCTCCTATAGTACAATAGGACCTGTACTCTTAATATCTAGGATTGAGAGAGCACAAGTGCCCTTAGCTAACAAGATCCTCTTATCAATGGAGAAAATATCTATGAGTATGAATGTTATACCTGCTATAGAGAAATCAATTTAACTCCAAGTGATGAAAAAACTACCCAATCAATAGTCCCAATGGAGTCTTCCTTACTTCTACAACTTCTAGTATCTTGCTGAGCTCTGTAAGCATTCTTCCAATTCTCCCCTTCCAGGACACAAGAAAGACCTGCTGACCAGATAAAGATGATCATGCAAGCTATACTCCCTGAAACTGTCACTTGGGTAAGGTTCAGATCCAAAATTTTATGCCTTAGCAGATTTTTTAAAACATAGATCATCGAATCTAGTCAGAAGCAACCCTAAGGAATATCTTGCCTAATGTCCTCATTTGTAAAACTAGAAAACTAAGACTAGAAAGGCTTATGAATCAAAGTCCACACGCTCATACTTGTCCCTGTTTTATGCCCTCACCTAAAGTTTATGAAGTCAGAGAGTTTATTAATAGTTATTTCCACTGTTTTGTCTTTCAAGGGATCTAGAATGGTTTTGATATATGAATAGGAGATACTTTGTTGGAAAAGAGCTATTATGGTGAGGTTTTTTTTTTTTCTACTGAATCAAACATTTTTTAGAATTAACAAATAGGCAAAATGTAATGTTATGTTCTCTAAACTTTTTGGTCAATCACAAAATGGCAAATATGTTGGATATTATTCACGAAAGCCTACTTTTTGCTACTAACACCCTCATCAACAATTCCTTCAATTTGTATGTGGGTAATTCACAGAAAAATGTGTGTAAGTAGGGACAGTCTTATCAGTTGATAACTATTGGTATTTTTTCTTCCTTTTTTTTTTTTTTTGGTGTTAGAAGGTCTGAGATTTGAGATTTTCTCCTAAACCTTTGTCATTCTCATCTTCTTCATATATCTTACATAACAATTTCTCAAGACTCTCACATTTATTTATTCTCCAGCATATATCTATTTTATGTATGTATGCCTGTTCAGATCTAACTACTTTTCCCAGATTTGTTCTCAGTGATATTTTTACCTCTACTATAATCATATCTGGAACCATGGTGCTAGGACAGTAGGGCTCAAGAGTTTCCATTTAACATTCTTTCATTGTAAAAAATAGTTTTAATAGTAATCTTTACATGTGATTTCTATTTTTCTTAGTTGTGCCCCTCTCATTTTCATCTATAAATGCTTTCAGGATGACTGCTTAATTGGATCTCTCTTCAAGTTTTATTTAAACTGGTTTTGAGTCCATAACCTGCGTATGCTGCTTCATTAGAGATTTCTCAGTATCACTCATTATTTGTCTTTAATAATTTTTGCAAATGAATTTATGTTTATATTAACAAGTATTGTCTTAGGCCACCCTCTCTCTCTCCACTTTGCAAGTAAGTCAAATGTTTGTTGGCTAAGGCACTTTCTGGGATCTTTTGCTCCCTTTGTTGTAACAACAGATTTATAATGGCTAAACTTCTGTATAAAATTGTTGTAATTTGATGTCACTATAATTTCTGTTGTCTATTTCCCATTTTTCACAAAGCAAAATGTAGTGGACAGTCTTATGGATGCTTCTGTTTTTAATAATTGGTAAGTAGGCACTTTAAGCCAAGACATACAATTTATAAAAATGGAGGATTCAACCAACAAACAAAATAGATAAGTGATCTCAATGATCTGAAATTTCCACAAATGATATAGATCAGATCTCATCCTCAGACTCTTGTCAGTATTTTCCCATATGTTCTAAATAGGAGGTCTACCCAATGTGCTGAAAGTCTTCCTCACTTAGTCCTGACATTTTGAGGATACTTCAAGAATGCTCTATGTATCCACCTGGCATCCCTCTCTATAGCCTCTGTGTAATATTCAATTTCAATTCTTCAGAAACTACATTCCATATCTTATAGAAATATGAGTCATCAAACTTTATTTTAAAATTTAGATAAATCACAGCTCTTTCTAACACAGAAAGTCTTATGTCATTAAGTTGGATGTCTATGTATAATTCTTTCCCTTTTTCTTCTATTTTTTCTTTTTTGGAAAAATCAACAAACCTAAGAAATAAAAATCTTGGTTAATAGGTCCTTTGGGGAAAATTGATTCAGTAATTGATTCAGTAATGAGCTCCTTATTTCATTTCCTATTCTGGGTCCTTTCACTTCTCCATTTGCTTCTTTCAAATTTCATTTCAATTTTAGTTTTCAATTCTTTGCCACACTAAGTCAGCATCTTCTCAACTTTTGATATCAAAGGAGATCAAGCAAGAGTGAGAAGGGACCTTAGAGGCCTTCTGGTCCAACTCCTTCATTTTACTATTGAGGAAACTAAGGCCAATAGAGGTTAAGGGATTTGCCTAAAGTCACATATGGTTTCTACTTTAAGGTTCACCTCCAAATCTATCACCTGATTTATATTCTTATGACAGTTGTCTACTAGCTCTCAGATTATTTAGCACTTGGTTCAAAGTCTTCCTCTTCACCTCAGTTTTTGGTCTTATTATAGTAGATTGCAATGTGTATGTTACTCTCTCAATTGCTCTAATGTCCTTCAGCTTTCCCAGCTTTTATGACTTAATTATTCCACTCCATCTCAACCATACAAAGGAATCTACAAATTTTCCACCTCCAAGATCAAGAATTTTTAATTTCCTTACCCAACCATAATTTCCTATGACTCTATCTTTCCCTTTGCCTTACTCCTAAACTTATTTTTTCATCTTCACAGTGACCTACAGTCTCTCTACCTTTCGATATTCTTTGAGGCCACATATGGCCCTCTAAATCCTTAAGAGTGGTGCTTTGACTAAATCCAAACTTCACAGAACAAATTCCCTTACTAAAAGGATTTGTTCTGTAAAATTGGACTCAGTCAAAAGGCTGCGCCCAAAGACCAAGAAGGCCACATGCGACCTCAAGGCCACAGGTTCACCACTCCTGTTCTAGACAATCACTCCTTCAATCATTTCACGCTTCCCTACTCTAGTAAAACCCAACACTTGGGGTTCCTTCTGCTCTGCTCCTACTCACATGCTGTGGAACTATACTCAATGGATTTAATGGAGAGTATGCTCTGGGTTATTTGAGGGTAGATAAGAATGCTGAGTAGCTATTCTTACTAGAGCACTTAGTAAATGTCTTTCCTTTGAGTTATTTGGAACTAGTTGTTGATTATTAAAGGTGGGCTCAATGATGAGATGTCATGAGTTATAGTTATAGGAGTGTGGAACCACAATAAACTCTGGAGACCATGAGAAGAGTCATCTCTATGTAGACCTAAGCTATGAATAATGAGTGGGGGGAGGGGGTAGCTCCAAGATAGGGGTACTACAGGTATGGACAACACTACATCCAGGTGCAGATTAAAAACAGAATATAAGCTCCTTGAGGGCAAGAGTCCTTCTTTTAGTATTCTTAGTGCCTAGAACAGAGATTTTCTGCAGAAAATAGGCGCACAAATTAGTAATCTATATGAAGTATTTGTAAAACTTAAAGGGCTATATAAATGTTAGCCATATTGTGATGATTTGGGGGAGGTTCTAGATTTATAATTAATTATTTTGATATAGTGAACTCTCAGTAAGGAAACTTCTTTTTCAAGCACAAATCAGAAATTGCTCCATAATTTAGAATCTCAGAGAGGTGTCTGGGATACTGAGAAGTTAAATGACTTGCCCGGAGTCACATAGCCAATGAGCAGTGTCAGTCAGGACTTGAACCCAGCTCTTCAGCCTTCAAAGATAACTCTACAAAAAAACTGTTGCCTACCCTTTGATCCAGCAATACCACTACTAGGTCCAAAGACCTCATAAAAAGGGAAAAGGACCCACATGTACACAAATATTTATAGTAGTTCTTTTTGTGGTGACAAAGAATTGGAAATTGAGAGCATGCCCATCAACTGGGGAATAGCCGAACAAGGTGTGGTATATGAATATAATGGAATACCATTTTTCCATAAGAAATGATGAGCAGGCAGATTTCAGAAAAACCTGGAACTTCATGAACTGATGCTGAGTGAAGTGAGCAAAACCAGAACATTGTACACAGCAACATTGTATGTTGGCCAACTGTTAGACTTGGCTTTTCTGAGCAATGCGGTGATCCAAGACAATTCCAAAAGACTCATGATAGAAAATGCTATCCACATCCAGAGAAAGAACTATGGAGTCTGAATGCAGATTAAAGTCCACTATTTTGTCTTTATTTCTTTTTTGTTTTTGTCTTTTGTTTTTTCTTCAGTTTTTCCTCTTTGCTCTGATTCTTCTTTCACAACATGACTAATGTGGAAATATGTTTGATATGATCATACATGTATAGGCCATATCAAATTGCATGCTGTCTTGGGGAGGGGGGGATAAGAGGAAAGGGAGAAAAATTTGCAACAAAAAATGTTATAAAAGTGAATGTTGAAAACTAAAAATGACTGTTCTTTGTAGGTAGGCTCATAATTATCAATAAATGCTTTTTTAAAGTTGGATTTAGTTAAGATGAACCCATACAGCATGGTTTTAACACAATGGATGGACAGAGGTATTTCAGGGAAATGAAATGAGAACTGACCTTAGTATCAGGAACTGGGTCTGAGTCCTGGTTCTTCCACTTATTAGCTTTGGAGGACAAGTCACTTAAACCTCTTAAGTTTCTGAACCTCAGGTTCCTCAATTGTAAAATAATGATATTAATGCTCACATTACCTGCCTCCACAGTCTATTGTGAAAACAGCCAGAAAGCATTACATAAATGAGTATTTTTGCCTTTTGCCTGTGGCAGCGTATTAGAATGGAGGAAGATTGTGAGCAGGATTACCTTATAAAAGTGTAAGAAGCAATGCAGGAAAAACAAGTTTCTAGAAAGCTTGGCAAGAGAACCAACTAAGCAAAGTCATCCCAAGGGTATTTAACAATGAAAGTGAGTGGAGGGAAACAGATGTGAAACAGAGTTTGTCTAAAGATTTTTATAACAAGCTCTATTCACCATTAACGACAGTGGAAGCCACTACATTTGGATGTGTTGTATTGACATTGGGATGTGTAGAATGTTTTCTGTAAAAAACTGGAAAGTTCGTACACACAATCACACATACACACACACACACACAAGAAAAATAGGAAGAGAAACTGGTTCAAACAAAGTACACAAAGGAAGAGGTCTATGCCAGAGGTGATATGATTCTGAGGGTAGTGAGGGTTGATACTCATTATATTTAAAAGAACAACAGATACCATAGCCTTCAGGAAAAAATCTCAGACTTTATTGGAATATATTTGAAAAAATATCCCATATAGTCTATAAATGCCTACTTTCCAACACTATAAAAATTTTAGGAGAGTGATCTACAAACACATTGAAACAATCCTTTCACAAACTCCATTCCACAGTAGTCACATCTGTATTGTCACACAACTGACTGAAAGATACAGAGAATGAAAGACCCTACTGTGCTTATTTGTGTTTTGGTTAGTTACTGTAAGAAAAAAGAATGTGATACAGAGAAGCAAAAAAAGCTATTCTCCAAAAAAGTGTTATGCATTATTTCATGAAAAGTATAGCAACCAAAATAACTTTGGTCTATGATACTCAAATTAGTAAAAATTAGGCAAGGAATTAAAGAGAGTGACACATACTTTCCAACCAGGTTTTCTATTAAGGGGGATGATCATCAAAGAATCTGATAGCTGGGTGATTCATATAGCCACAAAGTGGTTAGAATGCTGAGATTAGAATGAGGAAGATTTGGGTTTAAATTCTGTGTCAGCTAGTTACTAGCTGTGTGAACCTGAACAAGTCACTGAGTCTTTCAGGCTCAGTTTCTTCATTTGCAAAATAGATTTAATGGCCTCTAAGGTCTGCTTTGAACTAATGTTCCTATGAAGAGCAGCCTACTTGTTGTCTACTAACAGTTTCATCAACAATTCCTTCCATTTGTATGTAGATAATTCATAGAAAGATGTGTGTAGGTAGGGATAGTTTTATCAGATGATAACTACTGGTATTTTTTTTTTTTGGTGTTAGAAAGTCAGAGATTTGAGATTTTCTCCTAAACCTTTGTCATTCTCATCTTCTTCATGTATCTTACATAACAGTTTCTCAGGGCTCTCACATTTATTTATTCTCTAGCACATATCTATTTTATGTCCGCATGCTTGTTCAAATCTAGCTACTTTTCTCAACGATATTTTTACCTCCCCTATAATCATATCTGGAATTGTGATGCTAGGACAGTAGGGCTCAAGTCTCCATTTAACATTCTTTAATTCTAAAAATAGTTTTAATAGTAACCTTTACGTGTGATTCCTATGTTTCTCAGTTGTGCCTCTCTCATTTTCATCCATAAATGTTTTCAGGATGATGTTACTTAATTGGATCTCTCTTTAGGTTTTAGTTTTGAATCCACAACCTCTGTATGCTTTATTAGAGAGTAAGGGAAGAATCTACATGGGCCTCCTTCCTTCAGCATAAATGAATGAATGTATAGAATTATAATGCAAAAAAACACTGTTTACCATTCTCCAAACTCTTTCTTTGCTTCTAACAAGGAGAAATTATTCAAGATGGCAGTCATCCTCTGGTCCTATTTAACTACTACCTTGATCACTTAACGCAGACAACAAGATGTATGAATTGTAGAGAGGAATATTACCACTAATAGTAATTACAATAACCTCATAATTATCATACTCCTTAAAACCCTTTTTTACTTTATTTTTTTATTTTAATTAGTCTTTCCCTCCCCATAATTCCTTCCTATTAATTTTTTTTAAACACACACACACACAATTCGCAAAACAAATTCTCACCTTCGCTATGTCTAAATATAAATATCTCTGCATCTTAAGATCATCATCTCTTTGTCGTGTTCCATCTTCATTCTTTTGGATTTGTGGTTTATCATTTCATTGATCAGAGTTCTAAAGTCATTCAAGGTTGTTTTGCCTCTATAATGATATCACTATATACATTCTCATCTTGATCATTTTGCTCTGTATCAGCTCATAAAAATTTTCCCAATTTTCTTTTTAAATTTTATTTTTATTATTTCTTATTTCATGATAATATTCTATTGTATACACATACCACCATTTGTTTAGTCATTCCCCAAGATAATTAGCAAGATATTCCTTTATTTTCCAATTTTTGGTTGCCATTTAGTTCCTTTTCCTCTTTCTTTGCTACTTTGTGGGTATAGCTCTCATAGTATTATTGCTGAGTTAAAGAGTATACATAGTTTGGTAATATTTCTGGGCATAGCTCCAAATTGCTTTCTAGAATGACTTCCCTATAACTCTAACAATGTACTAGTATATCTGTTTCCCAACACATCCTCCAACATTTGCCATTTTTCTCTTATTTTATCTTTACCATTCTGATAGGTGTTGGGTGGAACTTCAAAGTTGCTTTAATTTTCATTTCTCTATTAATGATTTAGGGCATTTTTTCATGAGTTGATACTTTATATTTTTGATTTTGAAACCTGCCTGTTTATATCCTTTAATCATTTGCCTATTGGGGAAGAACACTTAGTCTTGTAAATTTGAATCAGTTCCTTATATAGAGCTAGGAAATTAACTCTTTATTGAGACACTTGTTACAACGACTTTTCCCCCCAGGTTCCTGTTCCTAATTACCTGAAAGAACCATTCATTCCATGAGCAAAGAGGAACCAATCAGATGGAGACCAAAAAGAGCATAAAAAAAGAGATTTCTGAGTAAGAAGACCCAGGAAGCTCCAGAGAGGTCTTCATGAGGAAGAGGACAGAGAAAGAAGGAGCCCCATTGTCAGAGGAAGTGATTAATGGGAAGGACAGGAACACCACAGAACCACAATGCGACAGTGAAACTCAAACTTATCCATTCTCTTATATTATGAGTTACAAGAACTGTGTGGGCCCAAGAGAACCTGGGACCTTCCAAAGAAGGAGAAAGTTGTATGATTTCCAAGATTTTCTTTCCTTACAGTCTTGGCTTCTGACTATCATACTTTGCCACCATAAGGTTCACCTCTGCACCATGGAACACCCATCAGTCCTTGTGACCATCTCACCCTGGAAAATCCTTCCCCACACACTGATTTCCTTCTCCCATTGGCGAGTTTTCCCTGGGGTCTTCATTTTGGGGCAGGATCTAGAACAGCCAAGTTTCATTCTCCTTTCAGCTTTCCTTCTGACTATCTGGACTTTGACTCTATACCATCTTCCTGATTTCAGTTCCCTTTTGTTCATTGTCTTCTTCCATTTGAGTGTAACATACTTGAAGGCAGAAACTATATTTCTTTTTTCTTATATTTGTATCCCCTGTCCTTAGCATAATATCTTTCACAGAATATACTCAATAAATGTGTGTATATATATATATATACATATATATAATATATGTCATTCTAGAAAGCAATTTGGAGCTATGCCCAGAAATACTACCAAACTATGTATACTCTTTAACTCAGCAATAACACTATGAGAGCTATACCCACAAAATAGCAAAGAAAGAGGAAAAAGAACCAAATGGC
>CM053770.1:457443060-457567520 GCA_028658325.1 Potorous gilbertii
TGTATATATTTTGTCTTACCTTGTTTTCCTTCTAATTGATGGGGCTTTCAATTTGTAAGAATTTTTCCCCCTGTTCATGAACAAAATGGTCCATTTTATCATGGGTAATCTTCTCTATCATTTGCTTAGTCATGTATTCTTCCCCAATCCATAGATTTGAAAGGAAATTTCGTCCTCACTCTTCTAATTTGTATATGATGTCATGTTTCCATTTGAAGCTTATCTTGGTAAATGATGTGAGCTGCTAGTCTAAACCTAATTTATGCCAGACTATTGTCCAGTTTTCCTAATACTTCTTTAGGTTCACAAAATATTCTTCATATAATCTAATTTTATTCTCACAAGAACACTATAAAGTGAGTACTAAAGGGATTACCCAGCCACCCTCATATAATAGATGAGGAAAGTGAGTTATATCTTACCCAGCTATTAAGTATCAGACTCGAGATTCATACTCAAGTCTTTTTTTTTTTACTCCATGTATGATTGGCACTCTTCCCATTACAACGGTCATATTATTCTATATTTACAAAGTCAAAAATGAAAATCTCCTCCATTTCTGTCTGTCCAGTTTTGACAATAGAATAGTACTATTCTCTAAATTGATTATCTTCGGAGCTTTGTTCATATAACTTAGAAATACCAAATAACCTAAGTTTGTCAGTAACACTTTAAATGAAGCCTTGAATCCCTCATATAAATTAGTCTTCTACAAGGACCAAGATAACAAGCAGGAGCCTCTGGTCACATGAGTACTATGGCAAAATATGGAAATATGTTCTGCATGACTACACATATATAATCTATGTTAAATTGCTTGCCTTCTCATGATGAAGGGAGAGGTGGGGAAGAGAGAGAATTTGAAAATAAATCTTTTTTTAAATGAATGTTAAAAATTATTACATATAATTAAAAAATAAAGGCATAGGTCAGTCTGCACACAGGCTCTATGGAGTGGTCCCACTTATATAGATCAAAGGGACTCCCTTAATTACCCCCATTCTAATATTACATTTTGCCTCTTATAAACAGGACTTGAATTTTTTAATACAGGTAAACAAATTGAAAATAGGCATAATATCATAAGATAGTTGCAATATAAATAATAGAAAATATCATTCCTACTTCTGCTCCCCAGGAATTGAAATTACTTTATTGGATTAACTGATCAAACTATCAGTGAAGAGAAATCGAAGGTATATAGTGTATGTAATACAAAAGAAGAAAGTGAATTTAAATAAAATGGATTGTCAAAGGGTATTAGAAATGATCCACAATTTTGTGACTTGCTGTCTCCAAGAGGACTTGCAATTCACATCTGATACAAGTTATTTCCATTTCCCTAGAAGCAGTTTTATGTCTGTCCTACAGACCTCTTTTTCCATTTAAGTCTTTATTGAAGTTAAAATTTCCTTGGGAAAGTACCAAATCATAAAATATTTCTAAGATACTTTCCCTTTACAATTATATATAAGCAGCTATGTGAAAACCCAGCTATGTAATAGTTTCACATATGAGAAAGTAGATTTTCTAGTCACTGAAAAACTCAAATGGGTTTATATAAATTTGTGTCAATAGGAAAGGAAACTTTCACATTAGATAAAACTTTCTTCTTAGAAAAAAAAAGATATAAAGAAAGTAGAGTGTATTTGGTCTGTCCAAAATGATTTTGGTTACTTTATAATAAAGATTTGTTGATTTCTTTTTCTATTTAGTAAACTCGATTTAATTCAGGACATCCATGCTTTGATGACTCTGTGATCTCGCAGCTATGAGTACTGGCTCAAGATACATACATGTCCTCCTGTGCTACTCTTGTCTATGTCTTCTCATAATGGCAGCCTTCCATAGAGGTCCCCCCAATATACTAGCTTCTAGTTCTCTTGATAGTAAGGAAGCACATAAGATATTCATCCTTCTGGATCTCTCTGAATCATTTGACACTGTTGGTCTCTCCCTTATCCATAACCTCCCTGGGTTTTCAGGACTCTTCTCTCTACTTTTTCATTTCCTACCTATCTGATTGATTTTTCTCACTCTCCTTTACTAAATCATACCTCACATCCTGTCACTTCTGTGTGAATTTGCCCCAGGGTTCTGTCCTAAGCCTCTTTTGCTTCTTATTCTATGATCTCCCTTTTGGTAATATCTTGAAAAGCAGTATAACATAATGGATAGAGAACTGGCCTCAGAGTCAGAAAGACAAGTTCAAAGCACTTCTCTTACATAAAATGGCTTTTGTTATCCTTGACAACTGACATCCTCTTAGTGCTACAATCTGCTAAGTTGTCAATCTGCATTAGCAGAGGGATTTTTCCTCACTAGGAAGCTCTCTATACTGGTGAAATCATGGGTTCAAATGTCCTATTCCAAATTTATATGATCTCATCTCTTTTCTGAGCTCCAGTCCAATATCACTAATTGCATATTAGAAATTTCTCTACTTGTTATGTGTTACATAGGCAATTCAAATTCAATTTGGCACCTCCTACCAAAATCCATCCCCTCTTCCAAACTTCCACATTCTATGTGTGACCTCCAGAAGTATCTTTACCTGTCTCCAGTTAGTTCATCATTTGAAAAAGGAGGAAGTCAGACTAGATGGACTCTGAGCTCTTCTATATGAACTGACTCCTATTCAAGATCATGCACCTTTCAGTCACGAATGTTCACAATCTAGGAATCATCCTTGAGTCATCACTCTCCCTTGATCCACCCTTTTGTCTATATCAAAGTCAAACCTATGCTTTAGAAATATCAATTTAGAAACTATATGGATGGTGAATTGGAGAAGGGAAATACTGAAGACAAGGAAATAAATTCAGAAGCCACTGTCATGCCTAGGTCAGCAAGTCTTCAAGTGTGGTCTGCAGATTCCTAGGATATCCAAGATCCTTTAAAGGGAACTGCAAAGTCAAACTATTTTTATAATAATACTAACACATTATTTGTCTATTAAAATACTGCTCCCTTTTCCAACTACATATCCATGTTTTGCTCAAAAATAACATATTATGCCAGTTATTAAAGAGATTTACAGAAATCTGTAAAACAATGCCATTCTTCTTACTATTTTTATTTGGAAAAATGTTATTTTATATAAAAAAAATTATTTATGTTATCACATGTGCTCGTTATTGTATTGTTATTTTAAACTCACTAAGAAATATTTTTAAAATAATTAACTTTGGTTACTAATATAGTAAATATTGATAGGTATAACTCATATAACTAAAAGCTTCTATGGGTCTGATACATTTTTTGAGATTGGAAGAGTCTTGAGATCAAAAAATTTGAGAACAGTTCACCTAGGTAAAATGTGATAAAGTCTTGAACTAGAAAACCAACCATAGGCAAGAAAGAGAGGAATGTTTGAGGGGTTGTTATGAGAGTTGACAAGATTTGGTTATTAATTGGATTTTAAGTAGCCCCTTGAATTAAACTGTGGATACCTATATGCTAGGCAAGCACTATAGATACACAATTAGATGTTTCCAGAATTAAACAGAAAGCGATGTAGCTAAACAGTAGTTCACCTGAAAAATATTTGAGAGTTTTAATAAACTATAAGTATAATGTGAGTCAACAATTTGACATGATAGCCCAAAAACTAAAGTAAAATAAAACAATCTTAGGCTAAGTTAAGAGTCAAAACATAAGAATAAGTAGGTGATAGTCCTACTGTACTCTGCTGATAGTCAACATTTTCCAGCACCTACTACGTGTCAGACACTGAACTAAACACTAGGGATACAAAGACAGGAAAAAGACAGTCTCTGTCTTCGAGGAACTCACATTTTAATGAGGAGACAATCTGCAAACAACCATGTGAAAACAAGCTATACATAAGATAATTTATAAATAATCAACAGAGGGAAGAAATTAGAATTAAGGGGACTGGAAAGGTTACTTATAGAAAGTGAGTTTTAGCTAGGACTTGAAGGAAACAGGGAGGCCACATATGGGAGGTGATAACATAGCATTCTAGGAAAGTGAGATAGTCATTAAAAAAAGTCTGGAAACTAGGGAAAATAATAAATTCATCTGAAAAGAACAAAAGGTCAAAAATATCAAGGGAAATAACAAAAAAAAGTGAAGGTGACCTAGTAGTACCAGATATTAACTATATTACAGAGTGGTAATCATCAAAATAGTCTAGTACTTGACTGAGGAAAAAGTGGTGGATCAGTAGACTCTATTAAGTACAAAATACACAGTTGTAAATGATCATAACAATCTAGTTTGATAAGCCCAAAGAGTCAAGCTTTTGGGACAAGAACATACCATTTGACAAAAATTTCTGGGAAAACTGAGAAGCAGTTTGGTGGAAATTAGGTATAAACCAGCATCTCACACCATATACCAAAATTAGGTCAAAATAGGTAAATGATTTAGACATAAAAGATAATTTCGTATGTAAATTAGGAAAGCATGGAAAAATTTAATTCTCAGATCTATGAATAAAGTACAAGTTTATAATCAAACAAGAGATAGTGAGGATTATGGGAAGTAAAATGGATAATTTTCATTACATGAAATGAAAAGGGTCTTATACAACAAAACCGATGCAGTCAAAATTAGAAGGAAAGCAAGAGATTGGAGTAGGGGGATTTATAGCAAGCTGCTCTGATAAAGACTTCATTTTTCAAATATGTAGCGAACGAAGTCAAATTTTCTAAAAGCAATAATATGAATAATGAGTCATTCCACAATTGATAAATAGTTAAACCATATGAATACACAGTTTTCAGAAAAAGAAATTCAAAACTATAGACACATGAAAAAATGTTCTAAATAGCTATTAATTAGAGAAGTGCAAATTGAAACAACTGAGATGCCACCACACGTCTATCAGATTGGCAAACATGAGAGAACAGGAAAAGAACAAATGCTGGGGTGTATGTGGAAAAACTAGGGACACTAATGCACTATGGTAGTGTTGTGAACTGGTCCAATTGTTCTAGACAACAGTTTGGAATTATGCCCAAAGGGCTTTAAAACAGTGCACACAAACTGAGCATAGACCACTGCCTGACACTGTACACAAGTATGGATGTATGATCTAGGTAGAAAGATTGATACTATAAACAGATTAGGGCAGCAAGGAATAGTATATTTGTCAGATTTATGGAGAATGGAGAAATACATGACCCAACAAGAAACAGAGACATTATGAAGGGCAAGATAGATAACTTTGATTACATTAAATTGAAAGGTTTTTGCACAAACAAACTCAATGCAACCAAGATTAGGAGGGAAGCAGAAAACTGAGGATTTTTGCAACTAGTATCTGTGATAAAGGCCTCATGTCTAAAACATACAGAGAACTGAGTCAAATATACAAGAATACAAGTCATTCTCCAATTGATACACGGTCAAAGGATATGAACAGGCGGTTTTCAGAGGAAGAAATTAAATCTATCTATAGTCATGAACAAATGCTCTAAATCACTATTGATTAGAAAGATGTAAATCAAAACAACTCTGAGGTACCACATCACAGCTATCAGATCAACTAACATGACAAAACAGGAAGATGATAAATGTTGGAGAAGATGTGGGTGAGTTGGAACAGTAATTCATTGTTGGTGGAGCTGTGAGCTGATCCAAACATTCTGGAGAGAAATTTGGAACGATGCCCAAAGGGCTACAAAAATGTGCATACCCTTTGACCCAGCAATATCACTTCTAGGACTGTAGAAATCATAAAAATTGGAAAGGGTCCTACATGTACAAAAATATTTATAGCAGCACTCTCTGTGGTGGCCAAGAACTGGAAATCAAGGAGATGCTCTTCAATTGGGGAATGACTGAACAAATTGTGCTGTGAATGTAATGGAATATTATTGTGCTATAAGAAATGATGAACAGGAAGGCTTCAGAGAGGCCTGAAAGGATTTATATGAATTGATGGTGAGTGAAAGGAGCAGAACCAGGAGATTATTGTACATAGCAACAACCCCAGTATGCAAGGAATTTTTCTGGTAGACTTAGCCCTTCACAGCAATGCAAGGACATAAAACATTTCCAAAGGACTCTTGAGGCAAAATGCCAACCACATTCAGAGAAAAAACTATGGAATTGGAAAGTAGAATGAAGCAGAATGTTTTCTTTATTTTGTTTTGTTTGGATTTTTCTCATGGTTTCTCCCATTCATTTTAATTCTTTCATGCAACATGACTAATGTGAAAATGTGTTTAATAAGAATGTATGTGTATAACCCATATAAGATTACATGCCGTCTTGGGGAGGTAGAAAGTGGGGAGGGAGGGGGAGAAAATCTAAGACTTATGGAAATGATTGTACAAAATTGAAAACAAATTTTTTTAAAATGTCATCCATAAAAAATAAAACATTGCATACACTTTCATCCAATAATAACATTACTAGATCTGTATCCCAAAGAGACTAAAGAAAAAGAGAAAGTACCTATTTGTAGAAAAATATTTATAGCAGCTCTTTTGTGGTGGCAAAGAATTGTAAATTGAGAGGATACCCATCAATTGGGAAATTATTGAACAAGTTGTGGTATATATACCATAATTATATATATATATATATATATATATACGTATATATATATATATATACGTATATATATATACGTATATATATATATATATACGTATATATATATATATATATATATATATAATTGTGATGGAATACTATTGTGCTATTAGAAATGATGAGCAGGATGTTTTCAGAAAAACCTGGGAAGACTTACATGAACTGATGCAAAATGAAGTGAGCAGAACCAGGAAAATAATGTGCAGTTACAGCATTATTGTAAAGATGGTCAACTTAGTTTAGTAGACTTAGTTACTCTGACCAAGAAGACGATCTAAGACAATTCCAAAGGATTCATGACGAAAAGTGCTATCCACCTCCAGAGAGAGTACTGATGAACTCTGAGTACATATTGAAACATACTTTTTTCATTTTCTTTATCTTTCTTGCTTTTTAATGTGGGGTTTTTTTGCACTAGAGCTAATGTGGAATTATATCTTACATGACTACATATGTATAATTGATATCATATTGCTTGCCTTCTCAATGGGTAGAGGAGGACTAGAAGACAAGAAGAGAATTTGGAACTCAAAATTTTTATAATTAATGTTAAACATTTTTTAAAATGCAATTGGTAAATATTGAGCAAAATAAATGGAAGTATATGTTTAAATAACTAGAGTTAATAGTCTATTCAAGGAAAATCAACGAGTCCAGGTGTAAAGTCATGCAACTGTGTCTTGGAAATGTCAGAAAAGAGAAAGGTGAGATATGTAACAAAGATTAAATCAATGGTTTGTGAGGGATGAAAGAAAGTGAGGAGGTGAGAATAGCACCTAGGTAATAAGCCTGAGTAGCTGAGAAGATAGTAATGCTCTCAACAGTAACAGAGAAACTAGGAAAAGGGGAAGGTTTAGGTAAAAAAGATAATGAGCACAGTTTAGGACACATGGAGTTCAAGATGTCTATAGGATGCCCAGTTAAGCATGTCCAATAGGTTTTTGGAGATCAGGAAAAAAGGGTTGGATGTGGGTATGTAAACTGGAGAATCATCAGTACAGTGATGATAATTGAGTCCATGGTGATGAGATCACCACATGGAATTGTATAGAAAGAAAAGAAAAGAAGGTACAGGATAGAGTTCTGTGGGACACTCAGGGACAGCAGGTATGACATGGATGAAGATCCAGATTATTATTTTCAATTCTTAGACATATTTTAGAAAAAA
Organism: Potorous gilbertii; assembly: GCA_028658325.1. NCBI lineage: Eukaryota > Metazoa > Chordata > Mammalia > Diprotodontia > Potoroidae > Potorous > Potorous gilbertii. Next base: position 457,450,799 of record CM053770.1, read on the forward strand.
CATTAATGAACTGGATGTATCCAGGGGAGAGGAACCAGAGTGATGAAAGGTCTTGAGTTCATCTCATATGAGTTTCAGTTGAAGGAATAGGGGCTATTTAGATTAAAGAAGAAAAGACTTAGAGGGAACATGATTACTGCCTCCAAGTATTTCAAGGGCTATGTTAAAAAGAGGTATTAAGTTTATTCCATTTGGCTGCTTAGGAAACAAGGAAGAACAACGAGTAAAAGTTTCAAAAGACAAATTTAGGTTTGATGTGAGTGAAATCTTCCTAACAGTTATATTAGCTATGAAAAAAGTGGAATAGGAGACCTCAGAAGATAGTGTACTGACCTCACATGGATAACCCTCTGGAGGCTACATGATCATGGGGTAGGAAGGTCATAAAAGAAATCTTTTCATGTACAAGTTGGACTAGATAATCTTAGACACGTCCCTGTTAGTGAGGAAATCTGTGATTCTTAGAATTACAGAATGAGGAAGAGAGCATTTGGAATTGTATTTGGGAACTTATTCAATGACTTCAAGTCACTCCCTGAAACCAGTTTGTCCTTTGAATACCGCTTTTCTCCCAGGATTGCCACATGGCTGAATCATACTGTAAAACAATCAATCAACAAATATTTATTATGGGCTTATTATGTTCCAGTAATAGTGCTAAAAACCAGAAAAGCAAAGGCAAGAAAATGTTCCTGCCTCTGAGGAACTTATATTCTAGTAGAAGACACAATTGGAAAAACAATAGTGATAGCTAGATTTTATATAGTTCTTTAAGGCATGCAAAGTTTGTTTTTTTTTTCTTTATATCCTTACAAGAACCCAAGGAGGTAGGTGCTACTATTTCCCCATTTCACAGAGGAGAAAATTGAGATTAATTCTGCACAGGGTCCCACAGCTGGTAAATGACTAAGGCTGCACCTGAACCTGTGTCTCACTGTTTCCACACCTAGCTCTCTACTCATTGTGCAATCTAGCTGCTTCAGCTGCCTGGCTAAAATAACAAGAGCATATTTAGATACAAACAAGACACAAACAAAGTAGATAAAAGATGTGGAAGCATTACCATCTGGGAGGATCAGAAAAGACCTCCTGGAGATGGTGGCACTTGAGCTGAGAACTCCAAGAGATAGAAGGAAAGAAAGAAAACATTTCAAACACTGGGAACAGTCAGTGGAAAGTAATGGAGATAGGAAATAAGAGTATTGTGTGTTGGAAATAACAAGGCTAGACCACCAAGTATGTAGAAAAGAGTAATATGTAGGAAGGGGTTGGTTTAAATGCCAAGCATAAAAGTTTACATTTTGTCCTTAAAGTATTAGAGAATCACACAATCTCCAAAGGGAAAAAAAAGGAGGGGGAAGGGCATGGTGATCAAAGGTCAATGGAGGGACATATTGTGGGTGATTTGGGCCTGAAATATTTTCTTTAATGATCTATACATGATAAATGGTATCCATACCGAGGTCTATTGACAAAATCTGAAGAATGAATGAAACCTGATCTAGGTTTTTCCTCAAAATGTAAATTCCAAGTAAAACTCATCAATAGGAAAAGGGGGCCCCAGGGGCCAAGGGAGAAGGTTGCTGAGGTATAGTGGTGAAATCCAGAGAAACCAATATGTATATATGCAATATATACCAAATGTACATACATAGGCATACATCGGACACAAAATAGATACAAGTTGATTTTAGATGAGGTTGAAAGGACAAGAATTGTAGTAGCTGAAGGATCATGGATGGGTTCTGATCTGCATCACTGAAAGTACCCACATCATTGAGTTCAGTGATGAAGTCATTATAATACAAATGTAGGGAGGGCAAAGAAGAGATCTCAACAATATACTATCAAGGCATTTCAGAAATAATCAAGCCCTTAGGGTTAGGAGAATCAAGTAAAACTTCAGAGAAGAGATGGACTTAAGCTAGATATTGAAGGAAGAAGAGTTTAATGAACAGAGATACGTAGGGAGTACATTGCAAACATGATGAAGAAGACACATGAAGGCATAAAAACCAGTCTAGAATGAGATCAGAAAATAGCAGATCTGTTTATTTTGAGTGCAATATGTAGTTTTGAATATGACATAGTATATAAGACCAGGAAGGTCGACTGAAGAAATATTGAGAAGGATTTTAAATTCAGACTAAGGAATTTATTGTTTACTCTCTAGGAAATAGGGTGCAACTGATGGTTTTTTGAGTTAGGGTGTAATAATGTCAGTTCTGAACATTAGGCAGACTTTTTTTCAATTTTATTTATTTTCAGTTACAAATTCTTTTCTATTCCCTCCTCCTCTCCTGCCCACTGAGAAGGCAAGAAAAATAAAAACAGATGTGTATGTTCATGCAAAACAAATTTCCACATTAACCAAATAATACAAAGAAAACAAACCAAAAAATACAAAGAAATAGAAGAAAATAGACTTTAATCGGCATTCTGATCCCATCAGCTCTCTATTTGGAGATAGGTAGCAGGTTTCATCATGACTCCTCTGGAATTGCACTTGGTCATTGTGTTGATCAGAGTCTTTCAAAGTTGATTATCTTTATACTATTGCTGTTACTATATACATTTTTCTCCTGGTTCTGCCTACTTCACTTCGCATCAGTTCCTATGTCTTCCCAGATTTTTTTCTGAAACCATCTCCTTCATCACTTCTTAAAACACAATGGTATTCCATCATATTCAAATACTATAATTTGTCCAGTTGTTCTTTAATAGACAGGCATTCACTCAGCTTCATATTCTTTACCACCACAAAAAGAGCTGCTATAAATATTTTTGCACAAAAAGGTCCTTTTCCTTTTCGTTTGATCTCATTGGGGTATAGCCCTAGCAGTAGTACTGCTGAATCAAAGGGTATGCACAGTTTAATTGTGCTGGGGGCATAATTCCAAATTACTTTCCAGAATGGTTGATTAGGAAGATTACGTGAAGTCTAGAGGATGCATTGGTACAGAAAAAAACCTGAAAGCAGGAAAATAGCTCAGAGACTATATTTATACATAAATACATTTTAAAAGCATTATTATTAAACCATGCCAGTATTTTAATAACTACTTTTAGGTTCTTTAAAAGTAATAATTTTCCAGATACAGACATCTACTAAAGTTATTCATTAAAATATGAGCTTTTTGAAAGTAGCAACTCTTTGGTTTTGGCTAATACCTCGACCCAGTAAATTTTATTTTTTTGAATATATTTTGTCACTACTATTAAAATGTAAGTTCCTTTAGTTAAATAACTTTCATTTTTGTCTTTGTGTTCTTAGTACTTAGGATAGTCCCTGACTCGTTCAGCTGTTTTCTAGTCATGTCTGGCTCTTTGTGACTCCATTTTGGGGTTTTGTTGGCAAAGATACTCGAGTGGTCTGCCATTTCCTTCTACATATTATTTTACATGAAAGGAAACTGAGGCAAATAGGGTTAAGTGACTTGCTCGGGGTCGCAGAGGTAGTAAGTGTCTGAGGCCAGATTTTAACTCATGAAGAGTTAAGTTCAGGCTTAACTCTAGATTCCTAATTCAAGGTACAGTACTGTGTATACTATACCATCTAGCTGCCCTCCCTGACACATAGTAAATGCTTAATTAATGTTTATTTGTTGATCAATTGATTTTTACGCTCAGCACCCAAGACCATGCCTGGCACAAGCAGGCCCTTAATGAATGCTTGCTGAATTGAATTTGAATTACTGATAAATCAGATCTATTTACAGGACCAAAAATCTCATCAAATTGTGCTAGAATGAAAGAATTCAAGTAACTGAGCCTGAAAAATCCATTTGTAGAAATGTATTAGCTTCAACACTACAGACAGGAAGACTTGATATAAAAAAACTGACAATTTCAGTTTAGCATGTTATGATGTATAGAATAGATGACGAGTTATGTGACATGATTTTATGGCAACTATGTATACTTATTTTTTACTTCACAATTGAGGGGTATTTTTTCAGAATAAAATAAATAGCTACCTCTACCTGTATTTTTCTGTTATAGTGATCTGCTGACAGTGATGTGAAATGTGATGTACTCAGAACCCTGAAAAGAAACAGTTAGGATTTATTTGCTAATGATTTGAAAAATAAGATTTACTATCTTTTAGATTAACTGGTTCGATCACAACAAGTACAAGTAGTTACAAAAATATGGACTGATAATTTTCTGTTTAAAAAAAAGCCAATTAATTTTAAAGAATAGCATGGCCGTGGAGATAAAAGATTAGATAGATAGATACATTCATACATACATCTAGCTATAGATGTGTGTATTACATTAAAATGTATTTTAAGCAAGAAATTTTATTTTTTAATGAGTATTCATTTTCTAGCTTTCTAGAAAATGAATACTCATTAAATATATGCTCATTTCTTTTCTAGGAAGGAATGAAGGAAGGAAGTCTTCACAACTAATATTAGTGTAGCAAAACAAATTCCCACATAGGTCACATCCAAAAATATGTCTCAATTTGTCTTTTAAGTCCATCAGCTCTCTGGTAAAAGAGAGGTAATATGCTTCATCTTCAGTCCATTCGAATCATGTTTTGTCATTATAGGAAACTTTATTTTTTAAGTGCTTAGTAAACTCAAAATGTTACATAAATGTCAATTACTATAATTATTCTTTTTAAATGGTAATGACGTAATCAAGGGTAACCTGTTTCTCTCTTAAAGGCCCTATCTCTACCACATCATGGAATCAGACCACAGAAGGGATGCCATTGTAATGTGAGGGACTGTGATAACAATTACAACTCAGTAATACCAGGCAAATGAAGCAATAACTGAAGTGAATAGAGCCAGAGGTGGGGAACCTGCGGCCTTGAGGTCACATGTGGCCTTCTAAGTCCTCAAGTGTGACTCTTAAACTGAATTCAAATTTGTTTTGTAAAACTTGGACTCAGTCAAAAGCCACACCTGAGGACCTAGAAGGTCACATGTGGTCTTGAGGGCTCCGGTTTCCCACCCCTGATCAGAGCTAGAAACAGGAGTTTTTTCTGGCACGTTTTCTCCAATATAGCTTTAACTTCTCTAGGGGCAATGATACCATTGACTGGGATCTGCGACTTACTGCTCTTTTACCTGGAAGACCAGGAGAGTAAGAAAGGAAGTACAGAAGCAGAGGACTTTGGAGCTTGATAAAATGTCAGGGGTCTTATAACTAGGAATAATCTAGACCAACAGGCAATTTGCCCTGGGAGTAGTCAGCTAGAGTAGTCAGTGGGAACCACAAATAGCAACAGAGAATCTACATTTGAGCAGATATTTGAGAGGGCAAGAGTGACCTGAAAAAACTGTACCATGTATGTATTTTCTGCCTCAGGCAATCATCAATTATGAGTTCACTAAATGCAAACTAACTTCTTTGCTGGGGGAGAAAGAAAAAGGGTAGAATAATGGCTTCTCTACCCAAATCAGGAAAGAAGGGTTATCCAACAGAGAAGAAACAACCTAGAAAAACACTCTCAGGAAACAAAGGCCAACAGTAAAGACTGCAGAGGGAAAAAAAGGAGACATAGAGATAAGGCAAGAAGAAAGACCTCTGAATGTCTGAATGCACTAAATTCTTCCCACATAGAATATGTTTGGACCATCTGGAGTAAAAGAAACTTCTCATGCTCCACAGAATGATAAGTAGGAGGGGTTCACAAATTTCTTGTCAGATATTTTGGTAACTACATTTTTAAATAATTATTTTCCTTTGTAATCCTAAATATTTTACTTCATACATTTATTTAAAATTCATTCTGAAAGAGGATCCATACGCTTTACCAAACTGCCAATGGGGAATGGAATAAATATTTATATAGTGTCTGCTATGCTCCAGGTATGCTAAGCGGTAACAATTATTGTCTCATTTGATCCACACAACAAACCCACATAGAAGGTACAGTTATTATCTCCATTCTACAACTGAGGGAACTGAGGCAGACAGAGGTTGACTTGCCCAGGGCCTATTAAGTGTCTGAGGCCAGATTTGAACTCAAGTCTTTCTGAATCCAAGTCCAGCATTCTGTGCCGCCAAGAATCTGTGAAAAATGAAGAATTTAAGAGACACAGATTGCAATTTTATCCCTGACAAACATTCAAACGATGGACTATAGAAAATGAAGTAAGATGCAATAGGGAGAATAGCTAGTTAAGAAACTGAGGTTTGGGAGAAAATTTCTCTTTTTCATCATCATTTCATTTTTCCATCACGTCTGACTCTTTGTGACCCCATTTGAGGTTTTCTTGGCAAAGATACCAGAGTGGTTACCATTTCCTTCTCCAGCCCATTTTACAGGCAAGGAAACTGAGGCAAACAGGGTTAAGTGACTTGACCAGGGTCACAGGGCTAATAAGTGTCCAAGGCCAGATTTTAAATCAGGAAAGTACCTTTTCCTGATGTCAGGCTCATTATTCTATCTACTGCCCCATTTAGGTGCCCATAAAATATGGAAATACTAACTAAGTATATTAAATATGATCCAGGAAAAATGTCCTTTACCTAGAAATTGGTAGAGCAGAAGGAGGATTTCTAAAAATGAACTGAAAAGGCCTGCTGAGCATGAGGAAGGAGGAGCTATTACTATTCTGACTCAGTAAGCTTGCCAGAGAGTTTCAGTAGTCAGTTCTAACTAAACCTGAGAACAATTTAAATCTTAAGCATACCAGAGTTGTGCAAGAGGAAACAGCTCTGAGAGAGTATGATCATAGACTCCACTGGTTATTCATATTCAAAATGTATTATTTTATATTTTTATACTATTATATAATATATTATATTTCAAAAATGTATTATTTTAATTTCTAAGTGGTAAAGAGTTTGGGGTTTGGATTTTTTGCTGTTGTTCATTGCTACAGTTAACCTGCTTGACTGGGCTGTTTTAGGCCAAGAGGGCTAGTAAGCTAGTAATTTAGGGGAATGCTATATGAATATTATGTTAAAAAGAAGAAAGAAGAGAAAAGACAAAAGGAACGGCTATCTGTATACCAAAATATTAATAATAGTAATTCTTTGGTAAGAGAGAAAACCTGCAGACAAAGTAGATGCCCAATTGGAAAATGGATGAAGTAATTGTAGTATATGAATATAATAGAATATTATTGTAGCATAAGAAATTACAAGCATAAGGACCTTCAGAGAACCACAGGCAGTCTTATATGAATTAACACAGAGTGAATGAAGTAAATTGATCCAGGAGTACAATTAACACAACAACTACAATAATGTAAATTAAAAGAAGACTAAAACGAATCTACCATGCTGTGTAATTGCAGTGTCCAGTCTTGGTCCCAGAGAAGAGGCAAGGAATTGAGCTTCTCACATTTCAGCAGTTAGAGTATTATGGGCACAAAGTGTTTTGCAACTGTTAGACATAATGCTGTGTCTATCAGTTTTGCCTAGCTATTTGTTTGAAGGGAATGTTTGTTAGATCAGGTATATATACAAGTGACTGTGATTTTTAAATGAAAAGTATCATTAAGACGACTATTTTCAAAATTAGTTAATTAAATTAAATAAAGACTTGATCATGTTTTCAGTTGAAAAGACAATGAACCAGGGAAAGGGGAAAGCTTGAAGATGTAGTAGAGAGAGGACCAAGGTTTTAGAGGAAATTAGAAGAGATCGGATCAAGAACACTAGCAAAGGCATTTGTTTTAATAAGGAGAAGGCATATTTCTATTTTTTGAAGGAGCTTCAGGGGGAGGAGAATTGATAGAATGTAAAGAAAAGGGAAATAGAGGGAAATAAGATGGCTTCAGTCTCCTCAGATAAGTAAAAGAGTCATCTGCTTAGAATGATGCTATTTAGGAACAGGATGGTGGTATGGGTTTGCCACCTCTAGATTGCACTAATTTGTGAGAGCTCATTGGTAAAATTTTAGTATGAATGCTTACAACTTGTGCTCATCCTTCGTTGCTGAAGAAGACCATGCCATCAGAGAAATTATGATATGACTTGCACCTGACTTTGTTTTGAGTAAGGAAGGGCTGTGCAGGTCACCAGCCTCACTTCTCCTCCAGAGTCATCTGAATCCAGTGACCAGATATTCATCATAACTTAGGAATCAGGACACACTATCAAGTGGGGCTTGATTTTTGGTTTTATTGCCCAGACTTAAGAAAGTGAGGAAGAAAACATTAATAGTACAGATTAAACTTAAAAGTGTGTCATATGTTCTTTTCTTTCAGAAACTGATAGTTAAACATTCACCAATATACCCCTGGATTGAGGTCTTGAGGAGAGTAGAAAAGGTTTGGAATAGCTGATGTAAACAGTGAGATAAAGGGTTGACAAAAGATGTATATGAAAATTGCTAAGCAACAATGAAGACCCAGCTAGATAAACAATAAAAACATAACTTTCTTCAGGAATGTTTGGCAGCCCAGGCATAGAAGAATTTGATGATATAACACTATACCAAACTCTCCTTTGTTTATAATTATAGGAGATAATATTAAATATTTTAAATTTGTGGATTATATCAAAACTCCTTTTTAGCAAAGGTTAACGCTTCCCTCTACTGATTGTTTTACCATGGTCAGTATATAGGTATAACACAAAATTCAAGTTAGGAAGTAAGGTTTTCTAATTATTTGTTTGGTTTTATATATATATATAGAGAGAGATAGATAGATATAGATGTATATATAGATATATGTTACAGCATCCTATTTTAAAGCATTTTTAAAGGCATGTACTATGACTTTAAAAGCACATACTACATGCCTATAAGCTCACCACTAGGTCAGGAGCTGGATATACAGCTACAAAGAATGGAACAGTCTTCTTATGGTGATGTTTAAAACCTTTCACCATATGGCTCTAAACTATCTTACCATATTTATTTCACATTACTTCTCCATGTACAAGCTATGTGCTCACAACCTAGACTCCAAGCTGGTCCATTTATATAGTATCGCATCTCCCACATTTGTATCTTTACACAGTCTATCTTCCATGTTTGCAATGGTTTCCCTGCTCACCTTCATCTTTTATAATATTTAATTCCCAACAGGGTTCACGGATGCTTCTATATAAGGACTTTCTTTATTCTCTCCAATGCCAGTTATTATAACTCCCTCTCTTCCTGAAATTGCTTTATATTGACTTCACACACATATAATAGGCATATAATAAATGCTTATTGAATTTAATTGAATTAAATTCTATATTTTCACCTGAGTTAAAATTTTAAAAATTAGTTCTACTTTGAATATTTTTCTTTCACAGTCAGTTTGACCAATAATAGAAGTACACTGAATGCCAGCTTTACGACTCAACTGAATCACAAAGACTTTATATGAAATCTCTTCTTGAAAAATATTGAGAAAACACCATTATGTCTGCCATGTAAATTAAATCTCAGCCTTGGGCAGCTGTGAAGTATGGGTCATTCATATTATACAGTAAAATGCTTTGCATTCTCATAAGAGGCATGCATTCCCTCTAGACTTAGAGCAAGAGTCACTCTTATTTAAGTACAGAAAATGCAAATGACTGTCACTCAGATTCAGGTGGGATGCCAAGAAATATACATTTCAGGCATTACATATTTTATTTTCACATAGGTTTCCTCATATAATGCTTCCCTCTTGAGTATGAGGAACTTTATCTCTTCCTTTTCTTTGTGATATGCAAATTCTAAGGAAAAAGATTTAATTAAATTAAAATGTATTTTTGAAAATATAAAAGGTATTTTATAAGCATTTTAATATGTTAGCCTTCTATTCACTACATGATTCAGTTCCCATACTTATCCCTCCTCTGCTTTTCATAGACTACACCTAGAAAAATATAAAATAAAGAAAAATGATAACTATCTATTGCTTACTTGCACTTAAGCAAGTCCAGGTGTCAGGTAAAGTCATGTGCTCTCATCTCCCACCATGATGAAATGAAGCATTAGTTGCTAACTTCATCATATGCATGGATTGAATTGGGTGTAAGCTTTCCACAACACAACAAACATAAATAAAATTATGTATGTCTCTGTAATTCCCCTGAAAAGAGAAACATGTGGGGAAATAAAGTCAAAGAGTGCAACCGGTACCTTTAACATTCAGCCCAACTTAACAAATATTGTCCCTGACATGTGACAGTCTTTGTGCTAGATACCTCAAGAGAACTACAGATAAATGTGACAGATTCTCTGCCTTCAGGGAGTTTACACTAGCACTGTGGGAATTGGAGTCATATACATATAGTATCATAAAAGGCAGAATATAATGATAAGCAAAAACTAAACTCTACAAGGGTTGAGAATAAGATCCCCTGTGGTTGAAGGGAGAAAGATGTCATTATTTCAATAGTAAAATCAGGCACTATTGCCTATTATTTTTGTCTTTGTAGCTTAAGCAACTTGGACCTGGCTAAGTACTGGAATGTTTGCTGAACTGTTCATTTGAATTCAAAGAATACCCATTTGTCAAGCTCCTGATTATATATATTGATGTGCTAAGAGCATTGCTATTCAGTGAACAAAAAAAAAGAAAACACTGATAACATGTGTCCTTTAACCAGGACCAAAAAAAGTGAATTTTTGCAAGGTAGTCATGAAGGCTAGACTAAATGTAGTCAACATCTCACAAATGTATTAACAAAATTCAATTGATTCAATTCAAGCAATATTTATTAAATTCCTGAATGTGCAAAGCACTGAAGAATGTGGAGACCAAAAAAAAAAAATCCTCCCCTCAACGAGCTTAAATTCTACTGGAGACAGGGGAAAGAGAAATGGAGAGAGACAACAATCTAATCTACACAGAAATTCCCTCTCCCAAAGAAGGGTGTAAAGTATCAAACTATACAAACTAATGACTTAGATCTAATTCCATAAAAATGAGAGGCACATAGCTACTAAGTTTCACAAGTAAGATTTGAACTAAGGTCATCAAAACTCCAATCCCAGAATTTTAGCCACTATGTAACACTGTCTCACTCCAAAAGACCCACAGAACAACATGTGCCGAGAAATGAAACTGAGAGTTGTGTTATTGGTATTAATACTTAAAAATTTGCTATTTGTGTTGTATGCTTTTGTTTTTTATAGCATGATTTGATTTTACTAATGTAAATTTTATTTCACAAACAAGTACATTGAATACCTTAATTATCTTTTGAGACTTATCATAGAGCAACAGATACAATAAAAGTGATTGTTCTCTTTTTAAAGATGAAGAATATATCTAAGTAGCATATATCTTCCTAACTTTCCTATGAGAAATTTATACAGTATATATTTTGTTCATAAAGATCAGTCTTTAGGGACATGGACAAAAATTACACAAAATGAGGTATAACTGGGTTTTGCAATCTATATCAGGAGAAGTACATATGCCAATGAGATCTTGGGCCCATAAAAACCTTGAAGTATAAATTTATCTTTATTGTTCTTTAAAGACATAATCAATAATATGTACAGAGAACCTTCCTTGGGTTACTCCCTGTAACAGCAAGCAGCCTGGCATACCCAGGATGGCCTGCTAGCACAAGTTCTTTTGATCTACCTTATAATGGAACAACGGTTTAAAAGGGATTAACAATTCCTACTTTAATTACAGAAAAAGAAGTGAGTATAGAAAATACAGGCAGAGAAATTAGCACAAAGACCAATAGAGAGGGCTCCAGCTGTCTGAACATAGCAATGTTGTTATATGCTTTATATACATCACTGGATCAAGGGAGTACAGACATCTGAGCAGTCAAGGGGGCTCTGAACATATGGCTACTCAGGGTCTCAACCAAGAAAAACAAAGATTTTTCTCATGAGCTCTGAACATATGACTACTCAGGGTCTTGACCAGGAAATCCAAAGATTTTTCTCATGGGTGAAACTCCAAAGCAAAATACCAACTCAGAGTATATATACATTTCTCAGAGCCAGAGACATCACAACCCTCATAACCCAGTGCCTAATCAACTTAGTACGGAAAGGTATGGAAGCCTTCCTACAAGTAAACCTCCCCCTAAGCAAGTTCCTCCTCAGGCAATTCCCCTTCCCCCCACAATGGATTCCATGTGAGACCCATTAATGAGTGGGGAAGCTCTTATTATTCCATTAACATTACACTTCCACAGTTTGCACTCAGATTCATGGGTTTGGTCCCCAGAAGCAAGCTGTTCTCCTTGATTCTAGGGCTACCCTTTGGATCTCTACTCCTAAAATTATAATTTGATACTTCTACTAGTAAATTTTACTCTAAAAGAAAAAAATAATTAGATTTGAAACAAAGGTATTTACTCAAATCAAATAATTAAGAATAGCAGTTACAAATATTCCTTCCATAATCTTGGGGTGGTTTTAAAGAAATATATACAAAGTTAGTTGAGAGAGTGGACACAAGCTTTGAGTACACTAGTGAAGAGCTATATCAGCCCATATCTATTTTCTTGATGTCTTTTCTCTTCTCATCGAGTCCTTATGCTACTCCCCAAAGGCTAAAACATCTCTACTGGGCAGATTGTTCAGCCAGACTACCAGTGTATACTATACAGCCTTACTTGAGACTGACAGCTAGTTCTCTTTTAAATGTATGGTTGACTCTCTTCTTTGCTGCCAGAAGTCTTGATCTTTGAAGTTACTGCCTTCTTTTCTGTGACTATGTATATCAAGAGAGTGTGTATGTCTCTCTTTGTTGGATATGGTATCTTCTACTGGCCAAATATCCCTAGATCAAAGTAATATGGAAGACAGAGGAGAGGAAAGAGAAAAGATCCTACCTTCCCTTACCATGAAGGTCTAGAGTAACTTCTTTCTCAAAGTCTGATTTGTTGCTTGAGTGCTGACTCCTGCTTGTACTGACTCTAGAGGTGAGAAACTTAGTTTTTTAAGAAAAATCAGGGTCATAACCAATCTCTTGCCAGCCTGTGTACATGCTGCCCTTCTAATTCTTTCAAAGAAATTCTTTCACATGATACAAAGGAATAATATGTAAAGACATTTTTAGACTTGGTTTAAAATCTTATTATCTGTTCATTGCTTTCTATGAAAAATATCCTATGCTTCCAGGATTAAGAGCTAGTCCCCCTAAAAAGAGGAGCTTTTGGTTGGGTAATAAGGACAGAAGAACTATCAGAGTGCCACAGTAGTATCAACTAAATTTTAAAGAACCAAAGTATGGTGTCCAGCATATTGAATAGAACCTCCCTAGAGGATTAATGAGGAGACATGGACAGGAATCTCACAAATTAAGAAAGCACAGATGGATTGCTATTAGTTCTAGTGGAGGGATTAACCATATCAATAAGACCATATACCTATTAAAGTATCAAAGTATAAATTGGCCTCAATTATGTTCTAAAGGAAATGTATCTTTTTAAATATTTTAAGAATTCTTAGCTATTTTTTTGGATCTAAGAAAAGTTGTAAGACTTTACTCTTGATAGATATATGATCCCAGCAAGGTGTGTACTGCCTCCATAAATGCATAATAGCTAACAGTTATAGAGATCTTTTAAGCTTTGCAAAATGCCTTACATATATTATCTCATTGGATCCTCTAGAGAAAACCTGGGAAAACCTGACAGATGAGGAAACTGAAGTAACTTAACGCACTTTTTTGACAACTCAACTTTTTAGGAGATGTTCTTTATATCAAGCCAAAATTTGGCTCTGCAACTTCTACTTATTGCTCCTAGCTCTGCCCTCTGAGGCCAAACAGGACAATTGGATGACTTCGTGCACACTCCCATTTAAAACTGGGAATACTTGAAACCGATCCACCAGATCTTTTCTTCTCCATGCTAAATATATTCAACGTCTTCAAATCATCTTCACGTGGCATGACCCCAAGACTTTTCATCATCTTGGCTGCTTCCATGTGAGCCTTTCTAGCTTATTAATGCCTTTTCTAAAATGAGTTACCCAGATCTGAACACAGTTCATGTAGTTGATGTATGGTCTAACCAAAAGACACAGAATATAATACTATTTCCTCCCTAATCCTAGACTATACTTATCCTTACAGCCTAAGGTAGCGTTAGAGTTTTGTTGTAGTGGTGGTTGTGATTTGCTGCCAAAGGAATTCATATTCCATTTGAAATCCATATAAACCAAAAGATCTTTTGTCTGCTGTCTAGTTAAACGTCTCATCTTGTATGACATTTATTTTAAGCCAAGTATAAAACCCTACATTTACTCAAAATCTCAAATGTGTCTTTGACTTCATCAATTTGGCTACCTAGTCCAAATGATGACTTTAAGTCATCCATGCCTGCCTATCCCACCTGCCTCTAGTGCTCCTCATTAGTTTGCTACATAGAGTCCATCCAAAATATTGATGGGCTTATTAGCTTCCACCAGATTCTGCACTTATCTCTTTTAAATTTCATCTTATTATGTTTGGCTCAACATTCCTATCCATCAAGATTTGTTTTGTATTGGTATTTATTTTTCTTTTTTAAAATGAACTTTCTTTTCATTGGTGCTGCTTTTACACAAAACTGAACAAACACAAACCCACTGTATCAATTAGAAGTTGGCTTAGGATTTAAAAGGGGAGAATGGTGGGAGGGAAAGCCTAAGAATATCAAAGGAAAAGGGACAGTCATTGTTAAGTTGGGAGTCCCTAGGGGAGACTTAGTTGACTTCAAACCAAGAGCAATCAAGAGGTTAAAAATGGTTTAAGAGGCCATAATCACTGAAGCAAGATTGGGTCAGGAGTCAGGAAGCAATTTGACAAATGGGGTATAGGAATGAGCCTCCCTTGCTAGGCTGACCCAACCCTTTACATTTAGTTAATAATAAATTTGATGATCAATCTCGTCATTCATAATACCTGGTGAATTAAATATAACCTCGTAGGTTTTCGTCATCTGAAAAACCTGATAAACATGTTATCAATGCTTTTTCAAGTCACTGATTTAAATATACATATACGTGTGGGTGTATGTATATTGTAGTACAGGGCCTGCACAGACACTTGGAGCACTCAGTCAAGGACCTTCAAGTTGACACCTTGGAAATAAGAAACTTAAAAGAAAAGTTTCTTGAGAACACGAATCATATCATGCAGATATTATACACCATTCCCAGTATACAGTGGGTGCTAAAAAAAACCCTGCAAATCATTCCTAGCAATATGGTATTTCATCAACTTTAGCTTTATAAAACCTCAAGCTATAAAAACTGAAAAGGAAGAGTCGGACTTTTAGCTTTGCGGTGGTAAACATTATTACATAAAAATCCAGAAGTGCTTTGGATAGAAGCCTTTCAAGACCCTAAACTACAATCAAGTCATAATGCATTTGACATTTATGTGACCAAAACATTAAGTCCTTTTTATAGTGGAAAAATGTAGAGCACATTTTTAGTTATTTTTTTATGCTCCATTTGATTCATGGACCTTGTTCAGTGTTCACCTTTATTTTTTACTATGAAAATCGGTATTTACTAGTTAAGTGTTTTCTGGCAAACCTTACCCTTAAACATGGCACTAACTCAGATGTCTAATTAGTAGTTTGGGGAAGGAGGGATAGGAGAGGGGAATGGAAATTTCCATAGAATTAGAGACCTTCTATAGATTGTACTCTGGAACATGTAGATAAATAACTCTGAGATTTGAAAGGAATGAAAAACAAGCATATTTAAAAAGAAAATGGAACCTCTCAGTGTGTAATGTAATAATTTATATAGTGATTTAGGTTTCCCAGATATTTTCTCTCAATCTTCCTATGGAATAGGGAATGCAGATAGGATTATTCCAGTTAGAAGTTTTGACTCACCCATGATTACATACGTTGAGTGGGGGTCAAGCTCAAAGGTAGAAGTAGGTACCAGGACAAACTGTGCCTAACTGTGCTCTGTCATGTTAATAATGGTGTTAGAGGCATTAGAGGCAACTGGTGATCCAACAGTTAGAGTGCTTGACCTAAAATCAGAAAAATCTGTGTCCAGATTCAAAGACTATACCAGACACTTAGCTGTGTGACCCTGGGCAAGTCATTTAACTAATCTGAATAATAATAGCCCCTACCTCCTAGGGTGGTTGTGAGGATCAAATGAGATAATATTTGAAAAGTGCTTAGCATTGTTGGTGCTATACCAACGTTAGATAGTATTAGTATTACTATAATAGTTATTAATTATTATTTGCCCTAAATGATACTCAGAAGTCCTCACCTTGCTTTGATTCAAGTCTAGGGATCCATGGCCTTCTGAACACCACAATGATGAACGTCAGATGAATTTACTGTGTTTTCATAATTTAAGTACAGAATATAGGTTTAAAAGGTAGCTGTAGTTCATTGTCTGAAGAAACAAATAACACTAAGCAAAGAGCATAATACAAAAATGTCTAAGAGGCAGAATCCACTTGCTTCTCAAGTTCATGTGAATCTAAACACATATGGGTGGCTATGTATAGGCCAAGGTTTGCAACGACATCAGTAGGCAACAATATTTGGCAGCAGTCAAGGTGCAAGTCCATCTGCATTATTAACTTGACAGATGTAGGCCTTTTTTTTTTAATATGAAAAATGTAGCTACTCCTAAAATATACAGAGTCATAATAACTAGGTAGATGGTTTATCCAGATTTTTACTAGATTTATCAGATAGTTTGTATAATATAGATAAGATTTAATAGAAAGAACTTTAAAATTTTTTTAATTACCAAAAATCTATTCTCCCCTGCCCCATCCATTTTCCTCTCCCTGTCCCTTACTGGAAAAAAAGAAAAATAAAACCTATATATCAAACATCTATGGTCAAGAAAAACTAATTTTTATATTGGCCAGGTCCAAAAACTGTACGTCTCAATTTGAACTGAGTCCATCTCCTTAAGTCTTGGTCTGACCATTGCACTTTCCAGCTCAAAAATCTTCAATGGTTCCCAATTATCTCTAGAACAAAAAGAACTTTTCTGCCTCGTATGTAAAGCTCTCCACTGTCTGGTTCCAACTTGTGTTTCTGAATTTCTTATTTCCCTTTACACTCTACATACCAGCTGAAGAGTTCTACATGCTATTCCACGTACTCAACATTTGATCTCATATGTCTACACCTTTGCATAGGTTGTGCCCATACCTAGAGGGCATGCCCTCCTCATCTCCACTCCTTATAATTCTTAGTTTCCTTCAAGACTTAGGCCAAGTATTGTCTTCTAGGTTGTATAGGACTCCTGATCCTGGACATTGTGAGTGTTCTCTCTCTCATACTCAATTTATCATGCATTTACTCATCTGTTTACATACTACATCATCCCCAATAACATGTAAGCTTCTTGAGGGCAGCAACTCTCTTTGTCATCTCTGCATTCCCAAGGCTTTGCACAAAATCAGCCTTTAAATATTTGTTGAAGGTACTTAAATTGAGAGGGCAAACAATAAGTTGTTAAAAGGAAAAATAGTGATCATTAGGGTAAGATCAGAAGTTAAGGGATTTGAAGGAGCAAGGACTTAGGGGATTTAATAATGAAACCTGAGATTGGTATCAAGGAAATTTGAGAATAGCAGAGAGAGATTTGAGTGAGTGATCTGGGAAGAAGAAGACAAAGAAGAAGGAGACAAAGGAGGAGGAAAAGAAGAAGAAGAAGGAGAAGGATGAGAAGGAGGAGAAGGAGAAGGAGGAGGAGGAGAAGGAGAAGAAGAAGAAGAAAGAGAAGAAGGAAAAGAAGGAGGAGGAGGAGAAGGAGAAGAAGGAAGAGGAGGAGAAGGAGAAGAAGGAGGAGGAGGAGGAGAAGAAGGAGAAGAAAAAAAAGAAGAAGGAAGAGGAGGAGGAGGAGAAGGAGTAGGGGAAGAAGAAGAAGAAGAAGAAGAAGAAGAAGAAGAAGAAGAAGAAGAAGAAGAAAATGACGACGATGAAGAAAACTAAGGAATCACTTAAGCACACAGTTTGGTTTTGGAAGGGTAGGCCACAGGACAAGGAACTTGGATTTTTGCTTGTTGTTCTACTAGAATATTGTCAAATTAGATTAGATAACACACATACACACACACACACACATATACACGCACACTTAAAATTTTTAGATCCTTTTTCTTTAAAAAAAAAAAAAAAAGAATGAACATTCTGAACCACTACATAGAGGTAATGTGAAGTTTTGCTCTCCTGGATGTCATGATCTCCAAGATCTTATCATTCTGCAACATGAAACAGTGAGGTGGTGCAGTGGATAGAGCATGGGACCTGGGATCAGGAAGAACTGAATTCAAATGTGACTTCAGATACCTACTAGCCATATCACCATGGCAAGTCCTTTAACTTTTGTTTGATTCAGTTTCCCCATGGGTAATATGAAGCTAATGACAGCTACCTCCCAGGGTTGCTGTATGGACCAAATGAGACAGCAACTGTAAAATGCTTAGCACAGTGTCTGGCACGTAGTAAGTGCTTATATAAATGTTAGCTATTATTATTATATCAGCTCTGAAACATGCTTCCTCAGCACTCTCAGTCTCTTTCTCCCTTTGGAGGTCTTGGAGGCAGACATTAGAGAACTCTTCTCACATACTCCATCATTTAAGGAGGTTCCCGGGGGAATTCACCTCATCATTCTTCTCATCATAACATACTCTATTTTCAACCTGGTTAATGAATGCCTTCCATCCCCTCTTGACTTGATTTGCCTGAAATATTGACTGTAGAGCAATGCCAATGAGAATTTTCCCCAATTTGACAGGATAAGCCAAGCCTTCTGAAATCACAAGGAAGGGAGTTTCTCCAAAGAGCACTTAACTGGAGAATACTACTAAAATTAAATATAGTTTCTTTAAAATAGTGTAAGGCAACGCTAAGAGTCACAACTAACTATCATTATACTTGTGGAGATTCTTTTGAATTCCAAGTAGGGAGGAACAGAATGAATGAATGAATGAATGAATGAATGAAAAAAATTATTAAACTGAGTGAAAATGAAGAGTTGAGAACACCAGCCTCTCAAATCTGAGTGACAGGGAGGATGTCAATGTTCTCAATAGTAATAAAGTTCAAAAGATGAAGGAGGAACTATAAAGAATTCTGTTTTGCATAGGTTGAGTTTGAAATGTCTATAGGACATTCAGTTCAAAATGTTTAGGAGGCAGTCAGTGATGTGGGACTATTGCTCAGGAGAAAGACCAGGAATGGATATAGAGATCTAGGAATAATGGTGCATAATGATGATACAATAGTTGTTATGGTAAACAAATGAGATAGTATAGAGGGAAAATAGAAGAAATTACAGGACAGAACATTAGGGGCTGGGGGAAGAAGGGTGTTCATAGTTAATGGCCAGGACATGGATGAAGATTCAGCAAAGGAGAGTAAGAATGAGTGATCAGACAGGTAAGAGAAGCAGGTTATAGGAGACTGGAAAACATGATCCCTAGGCCTAGAACCCCTGTGCCCTGCTGCTCTGTGTTAGTTATGTCTCTGATAACATCACCAGAAAATTGAATATTTTTAATACTGAGATAAATTCTCAGATTAATATTTAGTGTCCCAGATTACAGATACTGCTATGCAGTAGAGGAAATGAACTGCAATCACCCATTCTGAGTTATTGGAGTCGTCATTTTTTGTCTGCACAGGAGATCAGTTGCATTGTCTTCCTTCCTGAGATTGATGAGAATTCCACTGTGCTTGCCACACTCCAGTGCAGAGGACTGGAGGGCATGTAGCACATGGAGAAGGGTCAAAGTGAGACTGTATCAGTCTCTGAACCTAAAAACTCTGAAATCTTTCCCACCCATTAAAATGGATGAAGAAAAGCTATGTTTTGATGTGCAGCACCCCATAGACTTGCTTGAGGCAGAAAGGAAAGGAAATGCTATTGCTTTTAATAAGGAACACTTGTCTGAAACTCTCAGAGCATATACAGGAATAGAATGCTATGAGCCTCTCCCATTCACAGAGCAATGACTCCTTCCATGTCACTTGAGTTGCAGAAACTCTAATGTAGAAAATACATTTCCACATTC
The DNA here is from genome assembly GCA_028658325.1 of Potorous gilbertii. Lineage (NCBI taxonomy): Eukaryota > Metazoa > Chordata > Mammalia > Diprotodontia > Potoroidae > Potorous > Potorous gilbertii. Next base: position 457,470,688 of record CM053770.1, read on the forward strand.
AGGCTTTCTTTCTAGCTAATTTTCAAGAAACTAAGTCACTCTTATTCAAAGGGAGGGTTGTTGGGAGTTGGTGGTTGGGGAAAAAAGGGGGGGACAGGGGGAGGGTTGCAGCATGCTAAACCAATTAAATTGATCTTGAAAGGTTTTCCACTTAAAGGCTGTTCTTAGATTTGGTTGTTGATGGAAGCTGAGGGGAACCGAGAAAGTCACTAATTAGGATGGAAAACAAAGTGTCTGAGGGAAGATTTGCATCACTAACCAAGTATAATTAACTTGGGTTGAGTACTTTTTGACATTTCTCCCAAAACACAGAATTTTGCAGATTTCATGGTATAGTATAGTGTCTGTGAGACACAACTCTATCAAACCTGTCAAATAATTTTGATATTCAAGTGAAATTTTATGTGTGGCTTATTCTTGCTTATCACTTACTTCATTAACATTTCAGAGTGATCATGACTGAATTTTATAGTTTAATCTTTTACCCAGAATTCTTCCTCCCACCACCTGTCTTCCCCTGGCAGCATTAATCTCCAAAAACTTCAATTCTGTGGAATGTTTGTCTTCATAAAGAAAGTTACATGATAGCAAATAAATGTGCATAATTTATGTCCTCTCGAGTTAACTCTGGGAAAAGTCTCCATTACTTTCAAATAACTGGGTTAGCATGGTTTAATAATTCCCCAACCAATGGTCAACCTACAGATAGATGAAAGCAATTAGGTGGTGCAGGGAATAGAGCGGGGTATCGCCACGGTGATAACCACAGCACTGAGGGCAATTATGAATATGCCAGTATAGTTCTGAATTGCAAAGTATAACAGACTTTCCATATAGCAGATAGAAGAAAAACATTTATTCAGATACCAGAAAGCCAAAGCCCAACACCAGAAAGCCAAATTCATCATCATAACCAAGAAGTCAATACACATTAGCCCTGTAAGAGACAAAGTCATTTCCAAGCCTTGTCTACTACAGACTCCCTGGTAAGGCCTTCCTACAAATACTCACAAGACTAGCTGTGCCTATCTAGGTCTTTTCTCCTCCACCCTCACCACTCTCACCAACTTCCACCCAGTTCTGCTCCACCTCCCTGCTCTACCCATTTTGCAAGCTCCTCCCACCACATGTAACTTAGGCTTTTATTTGATTTAAGCAGGTCACATGGGCCTATTAATGAATTGGAAAGATCTTCCCATTTAAATTACCATTACAAGTGCTGGATCTGAAATCAGGAAAGTACTGAGTTCAAATGCAACCTCAGACTTAGTAAATGTCTGGGCAAGTCACTTAACCCCCTTTGACTCAGTTTCCTCATCAATAAAATGAACTGGAGAAGGAAATAGCAAACCACTCAATATTTTTGCCAAGAAAACGGGTTACAAAGAGTTGGACAAACTGAAACAATTAAACAACAACAATGAACGATGGATAAATACATTAAGCTAGAACAGACCTTGGAAAGCATGAATATTCTGTTGCTAGGGCTATACTCAAAAGGTTTCCATCTTTCTAGTACCTACCAGAGTTTATGCTCTATTAAGACTCCAGAATCACCTCCATTCTACAGTGAAACATTGATAAAAGAGTCCTCTTATGCTATCCCTACATTGAAAATATTGCTGAAAGTGGGACTTCTGCTCACTTGATGTGTTGGTTAGTTTTGTTAAATTACTTTTTTTTCTGTTTTTAATTTTTTTGTGATATGAAATTACTATCTGTATGGAGCAGGAGAGAAATATATTGGGAAATAAAGGAGTTGTGGAAACAAAGATATCAATAAATATACTTCCTTTGGTTTTTTACCAAAGGGATGTTTTTACCTGCTTTTTGAAAAATGAAACACCATTAGGTCCACCAGAAGAAAAAAGGAAATAAAATACAGATCATTTCTTTCGCAAGAACAGAAAAAAAGGACCATCCATATAAAATCAAGATCCTCTCCAACTCTAAAATGCTCTGATTCTATGAAAATTATTTTCTGCACCACCTTTGCTGCATGAATGAAATTTTCAAAACTGTACTATTCCTTTAAGCAGCAAGTTATAGTTGTGTGAGGCTACAGTTAAATAATACCAGAGTTACTTTGACATTTGCCAAAGAATCTACACTTTTCAGAAGTTTCTTCGACTGGTTGAAGTAAATGCTAAGATTTTACTCTGACTCTGTCCCTTTCCATACCTCCAGGTGAAAGCAAGCAGGCAATGACCCCAAGTACTTAACAAAATTATTGCCTATCACATAGGAGAAAAGTAATCAGGTGCACACAAGAGAAAATCAAAATTACTAACCCACTATGAAAAGAAAGAAACCATAATGGGCAGAAAAACTGTTAAATTCAGGAAAATGTTTACCACCAAATAAACATTTTCAGTGCAGGAACATACTGGTTTGAAATATTTGGTCAGGCTAAGGTACTCTGGAACATAAATAGCCAGAGCCATTGGAATGTCATGCTATTTTCAGATCAAGTAATCCTTGTCCTATGGCAACCCAATGCACAGTATTTGTTCTATGTCACAATTTGTAAAAATAAGGAAGGAAATGTAAATGCATCACCCTGAAGGGAAACTTTTTGAATTTTCCCTGGAGTGGATTGTATCACTCAAGAGGGGGAAGAAGAAGACAGAGTATCACAGAACTTCACTCAGGGGCACCATCATACCATAATCCCAAGGAGGAAACGAATTCCAGTGAAGTAGCAGCAAAATGGAAACATTGTTCCTGTGTTATAAAATTCAAAGATGGAGCCTTATCCAAGAGGTATAGCCCTTGGTTTCCTGAAGTAATGTTTTCAAACAGTTCTATTTAAAGATTTAAATAAAATACCCTAGCTTCCGTTCCAAGGGTGGAAAAAATAAGCTGATGCCACGATAACAATAGCTAACATGTAAGGTTTCAAAGTTTTTCGTATATTATATGATTTTATTATCACAATAAACTTGTGAGGTAGATACTATCATTGTCTCCATTTTACAGATGGAGAATTGAGGCTAGGAGAGCTAATGATTTATCCAGGGAAGTATATGTATGCCTTACTTATCATTTTGGAAATTTGATTAGCATTTAAAATGTTTTCTTCATAAAGATATCTTGGGCAAAAAAAAATCCAAAAAAAAATTCTGTTTAAATAATTAAGAAACAGCATAGGAGATCGTATGTGAAATGACTGGTTTCATTTCAGCTGCAAGTAGGAAAGGTGGGAAAATGGTAGAAACATTCAACCAAGCAAAGATGTATGGAGACCCAGGAGAGTATATGGTTTTCTTGGAGTGGGGGATGAGATGAGGAAAAGGACTGGACCTTTGATTTCATTGATTTGGGGAACTCCCAGGTGAAGAAAGTCCCTCTATAAGGTTAGGTTGGCCCCTTTTTTGCAATTTATAGAGCATTGAGAAGTTTCATGATTTGTCCAGCATCAAACAATCAGTTTGTGTGAGAAGTAACACTTGAGTCAAGGTCTTCCTAGCTATGAGATCAAGTCAATATCCATTATTCCAAACTGCCTCTCCTGTTTGAGAAAATCAACTTCAAAAGGCATCAAAGCACATCATTCAAATATCATAGGTATAGTGGACAGCATCATGTATAGTCAAAAGAAAGATATATTTGGAGTCAAAGAATCCAGATTCAAGTGTCTTAGGCAAGTCAGCTTCTCTAGGACAGTGTCACATGTAAAATGAAGATGCTGGACTGAACAGCTTGTTTCCCACTCAAAATCTTTATTTTATGAATCTCCTTGGCCTTAGTCTCCTCACCAGTAAAATGAAGAAGTTGAATGATTTAGCTGGAAAGCTAAGGTACCGGAGGTCCCTAGGTTTACAGACTACTAATGCCACTTTCATAGTGCAGTGGATAGAGCACTGGGCTTGTAATAAGAAGACTGACCTCAGACACCCACCAGTTAGGTGATCCTAGGCATCACATAACCCTGTTTGACTCAGTTTCTTCATTGGTAAAAAAAAAAAAAAAAAAGAGCTAGAGAAGGAGATGGAAAACCACTCCAGGATCTTTGCTAAGAAAAACCCCAAAAGGGGTCATGAAAAGTTGAACACAACTGAATAATGACAACAAAAACTTCTCTTCCAGGTCTCAATTCTATGGTTTTCTGCTTATTTCTCAGGGGAGCATAAGGCAATGAAAGAAATAAGGCTTCTCCAAATATCTGTTTTGTATATCACACAGGATAAACAGAAATATCTCTTTATTATAGACCACTTTCCATATAATTTTTTAATTATTTAACAACTATCAACAAAAACAACCAAATAAATACATAAAGTTTTACCTAAATTTTCTAGCCTTTAAAGAGGCACATGCCAAAAAAAATTAGCAAACAAGCAAATGAGATTTAGGGAAGGAGGGGTTGCATGACCCTTAAAACAATCAGAAATTTCCCTTTCTTCTCTCTTTTATCCTTTTTTTTAATACATGTATTGTAGTCATGTGTATATGCTTATGATTGTGCTTTTTTCACTCAATAACCTCTCATATGAATCTTTTCATATTTTTTTATGTCCCATATTTATAGTTTTATGGCACCATAATATTCAATTGCATTATTATATCAAAATGTCATTCTATAATTGTTACATATATAGGCTGTTTCCAATTTTTTGCTGTTATAGATAGAGAAGCTATGAATATTTTTGTAGATAGAGGTCTCTTTTCTCCTTTTGATGATTTTTGTGGGGGATAGAATTCTAGCAATCAGAATCAGTGGGCCAAAAAGTATGATCAATTTTGTGAAATATCACATATTACCATGTTTCCCTTTGAAATGTTTGTGCAAGTCTGTGGCCTACCCAACAGTATATTTGTTTTTATTTTCATTTCTCTTATTATTAGTGATTTGGAGCATTCTTTCACATGGCTGGTAATAGCTTCCAATTATTCCTTTCTAAACTGTTTGTTCATATCCTTTGCTCAATTTTCTATTCAGGAATAGCTGTTGGTCTGATCTATTTCTGTTATTTGTCTAATTGTGTTGGATACCAAAACTTTCTTAAAGATTTTTGACACGAAGGCAATTTTTCCCTTTCATAAACTACTTCAATTCTTATCCTATCGTGTATTATTAGTTTTGTTTCTACAAACGAATAATGTATTTGTAACAGTTAGTCTAGTAAGGATTGAATTCACTGCTTTTCCAAGAGGGTTAAGTCATTAAAAACCCTGGGAACTATAGTTCTTACCAACTCAAGAAGATGCCAAGCTATTGTGGGATGGGACCTAGAGGGCCAAGTTTTTCTGATGCAGAAGCAATTTTAAATCCCTCTAGAAAGAGACATAGAGAGTTTGAAAGAATAATTGCAAACAGAAAAACTTTGTCTCTTTTAAAAAGATAACATATTTAAAGAACTTTGCCAACCTTAATCTTCACTATTATTAAACTACGACTTCTGGAACTTTTAGTGACAATTTCTTCTACCTCCCACAAGGCAACCATTCTAATCCTTGTTGGTCTGACTGGTAGCATATTAATTCACATTTTCTCCACAACCCATCAAAAATGGATTAGATTTATTTGTTAACTTAAAATTTAGCACTTCACTTTTTGTCATAAGTCATTCACATCATTGAACCAAGAGACTCATAACTTACATTCACTTAACATACATACACACACCATTGTGCTTTGATGTGTCCACATTATTTTGTCCTTTCATTATCTGAAGAGCGATTCTAAAGTTGCCTTTAGTGTTTTCGGAACAATTCACCTCCTAAACCCCCCCCCAATTGTTACAGGCTCACACATACATATCAATGAAAAGCTGAATCAGAGATTTTATAGGATATCTTCTTGGGATAGACGGTACACTGATAACTGATGAAAGAAGGCAATTACATTCAGCTTATTTGGTAGCTATTTTCCCCACCAGGGAGAATGGAAAGGATGGGACAAAAATGGCTAATAGGGCCTTATTACCCAAGATAAGTAGTGAAACAGTAAGACCTACCTGCCTTTAATGAGTTCAGATCTCCAGGCCAAGATGAACTATATCCTAGGGAAATGAAAGAACTGGCAGTTGGGTTTGCTGAGGCCATGCCAGTAATTCTTAAAATATTATTGATAATGGTAAAGGGACCATAAGATCAGAGCACACATTTTTGGCCCAATTTTTTTAATAGGGGCAGAAGGAGAAGGAAATAGATTTGACATATTATAGGCCAGTGATCTCAATTTCAGTCCCTGACAAAATTATTTAACAGACAGTTAAAAATATCTAGAAAAAGATCTGGGGATCACAAAAAACCGGCACAGCTGCATCAAGAATCATACCAGATTAACCTTCCTTCCCTTTTTGGCAAGGTTAAGAGACCATTAGATGATGGGAATGCTACAAATACAATCTACCTGGATTTTAACAAAATATTTGCTAAAGTATCTTCTGCTTTTCTTGTGTAAAACATGGAGAGATGTGGACTAGATAATACTAAAATTAAGTGCATTTGGAACTGATTCAATAGTCAGAGAGTAGTCAGTAACTCAGTGTCAACTTGGAAGTCTCCAACAGTGTTACGAGTGCTTAATTCTGTGCCCATTGAGATACTTTTTAATGACTGGAATAAAAGCAAAGGCAGCACACATATATTCTTTTATAACACATGACTTTCTCCTGTAACACAAAACTATTAGAAATAAAAACATTAGATGACAGAATCAGGATCCAAAACAGATATTGACTGGCTAGAACATTGATCCTAATACAATCAGAAAAATTTTAATTATAATCAACTTAAAGTTTTATCAGGAGATTCAAAAAAATCAACTTCACAAGGAACAGATGAGAGACATGAACAGACTGCAGTTCATCGGAAAAAGTTTCTACTTTGTAAGATCTCTAGTATCTTCTCTCCTCTGACACTGTTACCACCACCACTATTCAATCCTTCCTCATCTCACACCTGGACTATTACAATAGCTTTCTAATTGGTCTCCATGTCTCAAGTCTCTCCCTACTTACATCCTTCACTCAGAAAGCTAATTGATTGCCCTAAAGCATAGACCTGACCCTATCACCATTTTCCTTCCCCCATTCAATAAATTCCAATGCGTCCTTATTACGGGTAGGTAAGTGGCATAGTGGATAGAGTGGTTGACTTGGAGTCAGGAAGACTTATCTTCCTGAGTTCAAATCCAGCCTCAGATACTTATTAGCTATGTGACCCTGGGCAAGACACTTAACCCTGTTTGCCTCAGTTTCCCCATCTGGAAAATGAGCGTAGAAAACAATGTCAAACCACTCCTGTATCTTTGCCATGAAAACCCCAAATGGGGTCATGAAGATTTGGACACAACTGAAAAGTTATTGAATAATAACCACAAAACATAGACCTGACCATATCACTGCCCTCTTCCCCCCATTCAATAAACTCCAATGGCTCCTTGTTACCTCTAGAGCAAATTGAAAGTCCCTTTTGGCTTTATAACCTAGCCCCTTTCTATCAATCCAGTCTTCTTATAATTTACTCTCTTCCACATACTCTGTGATCCAGTGACACTGGCCTCCTTGTTGTTCCTTGCACACAACATCCTATCACCAGATGGTGACTTTTCACTGCTGTCCCTCATAACTGGAATGCTTTCCCTCCTCATCTCTGTATCCTGGCTTCTTTCAAGTCTCAGTTAAAGTCTCACTTTCTATAAGAAGCCTTTTCCCACCCCTCCTTAATCTTAGTGCTTTCTTTCTGATGATTATCTCCAATTGATCCTGTCTATATCTTGTTTCTACATAATTATCTGTAGATGATCTCCCCCATTAGACTATGAGCTTCTTGAGAGCAGAGACTATTTAGGTCTGGGGTTTGGTTTTTGTTTTGTTTTTTGCTTTTTGCCTTCTTTGTATCCTTCGATTTTTTTTCCAAATTTATTAATCTATTTGTTTTGTTTTCAATAATCACTTTCATAAGTTTTAAATTTTCTTCCCCTCCCTCCCCAAGATGGAATGCACTCTTATATGGGTTCTACACATACATTCCTATTAAACATATTTTCACATTAGTCATGTTGCATAGAAGAATTAAAACAAATAGGAGAAACCATGAAAACAAATAGGAGAAACCATGAGAAAAACAAAGCAAAACATAGCAGGAGAAAATAGTCTGCTTCATTCTGCATTCCGACTCCATAGTTCTTTCTCTGGATGTGGATGGTATTTTGCATCATGAGTCCTTTGGGAATATTTTGATCCTTGCATTGCTGTGAAGGGCTAAGTCTATCACAAAACAGTCATTGCATACTGTGGCTGTTACTGTGTATAATATGAGCTGTGCTCACTTCACTTAGTATCAGTTCACATAAGTCTTTGCAGGTTTTGCTGAAGTCCATCTGTTCATCATTTCTTATAGCACAATAGTATTTTGTTGCATTCATATATCACAATTTGTTCAGCCATTCCCCAATTAATGGGCATCCCCTCAATTTCCAGTTCTTGGCCACCCCAAAAAGAGCTGCTACAAATATTTTTGTATATGTGGGGTATCATTTGATTTTTTACACAGTACTTTGCACATAATGGATGCCAAATGAATACTTGTTAAATGACTTAAAGTTCTTGGGGTGTTAGTAGACAGGATGTTCAATATGAGTCAACAGTATGATTTGGCACAAAAATACCTAATAGAATCTTAAGTTAGAGTGGTGCACTACCCTCCCACTACCAGCACCATCTCCACACTTCACCTCAGAGACTTTTGCCAATCCAAAATGTATATAGTACAGCTGCCACCTCCAGTGTCCTGCTGCTGTGGTGCCACTCTCAGGACCTCTTTCTACTCAGAGACAAGTGCTAAACTGTCTGATTTCCATGATTAGACTGTCTTATCCACTCCTGCCCAGCCCCATTCCTTCTTCCACTTTACTCTTTTTATCCAGGAAAGGAAAAAAAATAATGTTTAGCTATGACTATAGTAAGAGTCTTATTGTTCACTGCCTTAGTCAGATAACTTCTGGAATATTGTGTTTAATCCTAGGCACCATGTTTTAGTGTAGCAGCTGGGGAATCTACCTGTTGCATGTGGGGCCCTGAGAAACGCTAGGTGTGTTATAGAAGAGTTCCCTGACCAGGTCCAACTAAATGATCTCTAAGGTCTCATCCAATACTGAGATTCTGTGATTCGGGGACTTAGATGAAGTTTAAGAGAATGGAATTCATGTGATTTATATATGTATGTGTGGTGTATTTCAATTTTTAAAAATAATTTTGACATAAAAGCTCAAGGCTGCACATATGTAATTTTCAAGCAGATAAAGATTTTTATAAGATTAACATTTTTTAAGCATTTCACTGTAATAATAAAGAAACAGTAGTAATTCAGACATGTAATGTAATGTGATGTGATAAAAGGGGAACAGAAAGGAGAAAGCAGAGGAAATATGCAAAAAGAAGGAAAAACAGAGAAAAGAAATAAATCAAATATGGTGATAATGCAGTAATAGTCATTTTCAGTTCTTATTTCTCAAAATAAGACAAAGTTAGCTACTGCTTGTTCTCATCTTCCCAGGGTGCCAATGAGGTTGCTGCAGGGAGGGAAGAAAGCCAGATGTTACTGTGCCTTCGCAAAATACATATATAGTCATTTTCAGATATAAGAAGAAAAAAATAGATTATCGATTTTATTAAACTTGCTAAATTATCAGATGTTGCATAAAACAACATTTTCTCTCTTTTTCTCTTGTCCAACAAAATCCAAAATAATTTTGTAAGAGAAAAAAAAATTAAGAAAGTGACTTTCCTAAGGCCATACAGGTAAGAAAGTGTTAAATCCAGGATTCAAATTCAGATCTTTTGATTCCACATCTACTGTTCTTTATTTTATAGCACAGATAGCCTCAGGATGAGCTCAGTATCTGTCCTGAGTGTCTGGGAATGGGTGTATTGTCAAGAGGAGCTTCTGAAGTTCCTAGACTTGGGGAAGCACGTATTAGAGAGTTGGGAGTGCCCAGGCACTCGAGTCTTCCTGGAAGATCGATGGTGGATTCTTCAGAAGGATTGTACCATCGAATGCCTGCTTCGGTTTACTCTATAAGAAACCAGAAATGCTTGATTTGACAATAAAAATATAATATTAATTATAGTAATGAGTCGAGTGTTTACTTTTACTCTACTAAAAACCTACCCTGAATCTTTAACTCTTGACAGTTTGGTTGCAATCTGCAATGGGGATTAAATACCCATGTCAACTAAATTATAGGCCCTTCAAACATCGAAGAAAGTCGCTATTAATATACCTTGGCTAGAACCAGAAAGAGTTTTATGTTCAGTGCTGGGTGTTATGTTCTAAGGACCCTGATAAGCTAGCACTTGTACAGAAGGAGGTAATCAGGGTGACGAGGGGTCTAGAGACCATATCATATAGAACTTAATGGAAGGAACTGGGAATCTTTAGCTTAGAGAAGAGATAGCTTGGAGAAACGTGATAGATGTCTCCAAATACATGAAGGGCTAACAAAGAAAAAAGACTAGGTTTGTTCTGTTTGACTTCAACACATAAAATCAACAACGATGGCCAGAAGTTACGAAGAAACAATCTAGGCTAAATCAGTGAAAAGACAAAAATATTAAGGAATTAGAGCTATCCAAAAGTAGCATATTGAATTCAGCACTTCAGGATGTAGTAGATTGGCCTTCACTAGGGATCTTCAAGCAGAGGTTAGATAACCATTTGTCCATGATGTTGTAAAGTTGTTCCTGGTAAAGAAAGGGATGGACTAGAAGGCATCAATAAAACAACAAACCTTTATTAAGCATTTACTATGTGCCAGATACTGTGCCAGGTACTCAGGAGGCAAAGAAATACAAAAAAGAATTTTTGCCATCAAGGAACGTGCATACTAATAGAGGTCACAACATCATCAATCATCATCATCATATTTACATAGTGTTTTGTGTGATGTGAAATGCGTTAAAAATATTGTCTTATTTTATCCTCACAAAAACCTTGGCAGATAAGTCACATTGTTATCCCTATTTTACAAATAAGGAAAGTGAGGCATGCAGATTTTAGGATGACCTGTCCAGGGTCACAGGGCTCACAAATGTCTGATGCCCAATTTGAACTCAAGTCTATATGTCCAGGGCCCTATCCACTGTACCATCTGTCTTTTTTTTTTAATCATAATTTCAAATACAGCCAAAAAAAATAGTCAAGAAGGATCAGAATTGAGAAAAGATCAATTGATATGGTAATTAAGACCTTGGAAACCTTGAAGAATGTAATTTCAATTAAACAAGATACTGCAGAGGTGTTCAGAATGAAAAGAAAGTATATGGAAGCACTGAATATGGCTGACATTTTCAACGAGTTTATCACAGGAGAAAAGAGAGATTTGTTAGTGATAGAAACAGGAGAACCAAGTGAGGGTGTTTGGAGGATGGGACAGATAAGAAAATGTTTACAGGTAGCAAGTAAGGAGCCAGTAAATGGGAAGAGATGAGAGAGAGCGGGAATGATGGTGAGGGCCATCTGTTGAAAAAGACAAGAAAGAATGAAATTGAAAGTTCTTCTTGCCCAAGTTTTGACCTTGGCAAGGAGAAGGCTTACCTCTTCATTGGAGACTGGAGTGAAGGAGTGGGGCATGATGTCAGACAGAAGTGAGATGAGGAGAAAGAGAGGAAAGGAAGCATTCATCAGATGGACTCAATTTTTTGGTGCAATATGAGGCAAGGTCTTTAGCAGAAAGGGTCATGATAGAGTATAGCTTGAAAAGAGACAAGGAGGTTTGGAACAGACAGTGCACCAATTAGGGAATCAGTTAAAGAGAAGTAAAAGAATTGCCTTTCAGATTTCAGAAAATCTTGTAAAGACTTGTATGCACTGATACAAAGTGAAATGAATAGAACCAGGAAAACACTGTACATGGCATCAGCAACATTGTTTGATGATAACTGTGAATAACTCAGCTCTTCTCAGCAGCACAATGATACAAGAAAGGTACAAAGGACTCACAGAGGAAAATGCTGTCCACATCCAGATAAAGAACTGATGGCAGATCTAAGCACACTTTTTTTCACTTTGTTCTTTTTCATGTTTTGTTTCTTTTGATCTGTTTCTTCTTTCACAGCTGTGACTAATATGGAAATATATTTTACATGATAGCACATGTATAGCCTATATCAAATTGCCTGCTATTTTAAAAAGAGTGGCGAGGAGGAGAGGGAGAAAAATATGGAACTCAAAATCTTGTAAAAAATAAATGCTAAAAATTGTTTGGACCTGTAATTGGGGAAAAATATTAAAAACTATTTAAATAAAAAGAATTGCCTTTTTGCTGTGAAACTCCAGTTAAGATTAGATAACAAATTGGTGGTTATAGTGATCAACACAGTTTCATGACTTCCTCAGATCTTGTCAACAGCATATGAATAGAAGCACAGAGAGCAGATGGTGAGAGTGAGCTAGGTTTGGGATTTGGCAAGGCATGATATGGTGGGTGATAGGACAAAAGGACAAGGGATTCTAGAGTACAGGATGATATAATGTCCAAGAGACTGAAATTGGGAAGGGAAGACGGCATGGCTAGTCCGTAAGGCAGGGGCCAGAGGTTGGGAGGTCGGGGGGAAGGTGAGGTGGAGAGCAACTTGGGGTCCTACTGAGGTAGAAAAAAAGGTCTAGGAGTCAAAAGGCACTCTGGAATAATGGCAAGAGGATTCGATTGGGAGATGGAAGTCCCCAAGGACGTTTCAAATTCTGTCTCTCCTACTTATAGGGCATTGTACAAGTCATTCAATTTTTCAGAGTTTTATTTTCCTTGTCTGGAAAATGTGTTAATGCCCTTGCAATAGATGGGATTTGAACAGTCTTACAGAAAGCTAAGGAAGGCAGAAGTGAGGAGGAAGAGTATTTAGTTATGACGAAACTCATTCACCTATAATTTATATTTCTAAAAAAAAACAAATGGCGAAATTACAGCACTTCATGCACAGTGAGATGGTTTTGTTCAGCATTTCTGCAGCATGTTAGGTAGAATAGACTGCCTCAGGAGAGAGTTAGCTCCTTCTGAGGTAGGTTTTGTGGAGGATTCTTGTTAAGGGTTAGAATAGAGGGCACCTGAGGTTCCTGTTAGTTCTACAATCCAACACTCTGTGAGAGATAAGATACAAGGAGTGGCAGGTGACCATTTGACAAGGAAAACAGTAATAACTCACATTGATATAGAGCTTTAAGTTTCGCAAAGCTAGGCTATCCTGTTTATCCTTATAACAACCTAAGAAGTAGACGATTATCCCCCTTTCACAGATGAAGAAACTAAGGCTATAAGAAGTTAAATGACTTGCTCACACAGTCACACAGCTACTAAGAATCGGAGGCAGAACATAAACTTCGGTTTTCCTAATTTCCAGTCCTATTCCCATCTAATACACTACCTAACTGCCTGGAAAAAATGCAAGATAAACTATAAAATCAGATAGAAGAATTCCAAAACGATCATCTGGGGATACGGAATATAGGAAAGTGCAAGACAAAAATTTTCCATTTAAGATAGCAATTTCTCCCCTATTGGTCACTGAATAATACAGAAACTTCTTAGGTTATTCAAGCCTAGCCCAATTTACCTTTATGGATTTATTTCACATTGGTTCCCAGACAAACTAGATTACTCACCACCATTACCTAAACATGTTTGGTCACAGTGGCGCTGTCCCTTGGAAGGCCCTGCTTCCCACCCACCTGTCTGCTTATTGGAATCTCATCTCCCTTTCACAGAAGACCCATCTGAAACACTTCCTCCTCCACAAAGCTGTTATAGATTGTCCCCGAATGAAATGAGCTCTGTTCTCTGAGCATAGTGCTGTTTAATGATTTTTTTTCAGTCATTTCTGATGCTTCATGACCCCATTTGTGGTTTTCATGGCAAAAATACTGGAGTGTTTTACCATTTCCTTCTCCAGCTCATTTGACAGATGAGGAAATTGAGGCAAATAGGGTTAAGTGATTTGCCCAGGGGAACATAGTTAATAAATGTCTGAAGCTGGATTGGAACTCACAAAGAGGAGTCTTCCTGACTTCAGGCCCAGTACACTACCCACTGCACCACCTGGCCGCTATCTTAACTTCTCTTACACAATTAATTATTTTTGTATTATGGTTATTTGCATCTCCTCTCCCCTACAAGATCAGAAATTTCATGAGGGACAGGCAGGGGTTGAACCATTTCTATCTTTGTGTCTCTCTCAGTGTTTTGCACATAGTAGGGACTAATTCTTTCTTGAACTGGTTTGTTGAATCAAAAAAAAGTTAAAGAAAGGAGTTTTTGTTTTGTTTTATTTTGCTTTTCTCAAAGGGTAATAAGCAGTCAGCACTTTGGAAAATGTGGCTCTTTAGAATAACTATTCCACTCAATTCTACGCACGGTTTAATTGAAGCAAATCCAGAAGCATCCACCTAAATTTGTCCAAATCTAAAGAGACTGACTTTAACATATGGTCTTAATTTATTTATATAGAGATTTTCCCAGGCATCTTGCTTTGACAAGTAATTAAAATCATGTTGACTACATTCAAATTGAAAAAGTAATTTTAAACAAAATTAAATATTTCCATAGTTTCTGATTCATACCTTTTAATTAATTGAATTATAAAAGTTGATATCAATATTTTTACTTTAAACCAAAATTCTATTAATACAATTTCCAATTTTAAATATATTATACAAACAGTAAACCTTAGACTTTTTGATAATGATTTGCTTCCACTGAAATAATTTCATATCATAGCTAATAAGATGTAGAGTTTGAAGGGGCCTTGAAGACCACCTAATCTAATCATTGGTGTGCATGCAGCATGGGCCAGATGTGCCAGCACCTCCACGTTTACCCAGTCCATGCTTGGTGCACACCTATGAATTCAGTGCTTCCATTTTGCAGATGAGGAATCAAGGCTCAAAGATACTAAGCTACATACTAAATGTCAAATAATGAATAGGACCAGCACCTAAGTTCAAATCTGGCCTCAGACAGTTAGTAGCCATATGACCCTGGGCAAGTCACTTGACCTCTCTTTGCCTCAGTTTTTCTTACCTGTAAAATGGGAATAATAGCAGCACCTATCTCCCAGGGTTGCCGTGAGGATCAAATGAGATATTAATTGTAAAGCCCTTAGTATTGTACCTGCTATATAAATGGTAGCCATTATTTGGACCCAGGTCTTCTACTATCAAATATAGGACTCGGCATTATGTAATATTACTGTTTCAACTACAAGATGAATACTGAGTAACATCCACAGAAAAGAAGAAAAATTAGCAAATTTCTTAAGTTAAGAGTCAGTTTTTCCTTTTACTATAAATGCTTACTTGTTTTTCCTTGGAATTTCTCTTCCATTGTTAGATTCATTTTTGCCTATTAATAAAAAAAAATAGTGCATGAATTTCACAGTAAAGGTGCATCAATATTTTAACAAAGCAGTTTACATTTTCTGCCTATCTGTTTATCTCCAAAATGTTGCATGCAAGTTATTACAACCTATTTCATTCCATCATCTATTCAAATTTATAGCTCCAGGCCTCCATTTTTTTTTCTTTCTGAATTCTAGACCAACAATTAATCACTAAATCACATGGTAGTGCAAAAATAAAATTGAAATAGAATACAAGGTAAATAGCAAGGACTAAAACTTGGGTCACACACCTGCATATCCCTGTTTCTGCACTCTAGTTCCTGGAGAAAAGTGGGGAATAGGGAGTGTAAAACCCTGCATACCCCACTCTTCAGGTCATTTCTTAGCAGGTAATGGATCTGAAAGTGTATGTGACTTGTCCAGTAAATGAATGCTGAAATTTTAACACCTGGGAACAGAGTTTCTTTCAGCACTGAACTAAAGGATTATAGAGTCACAGATTTAGAGCTTGTAGGAATCTTTGAGGATATCTAGTCCAACTCCTCCCTGCCCCCTCAACTGAAACCCAAAAAGACCAAGTGACCTACCCAAAGTCATCCAGTATAGTTTGGGCCAACCCTGTCTACTGAGACTCGGACCTCCCACAAACTAGATATGGCCTGACTGCTCTTCTCTGTTATAGCTGTCTTTCTTGAACATGACGCCATACCAGACCAGTCTTTTCATGTCTGATAGAATATTCTTACTAAGTGAGAGTCTGTGAAGTTCCAGCAACCCTGGAAATAGATAATTATTCTAGAGGAGAGAAAACTCAAGAGAAATTAAGTATTTGAAGGTCTGTCATATGAAAAAGGTCTCGGACTTGTTCCAGCTGACCCCAGAGGGAAGAACCAAGGGCAACGGGTAGAAGTAACAAAGAGGTAAACTTCAGTTTCATCTGTGGAAAAACTTCCCAACAATTACAGTCAGGCCAAAATGTAATGAGCTTCCTCAGAAGGTCATGGATTCATGGGCATCATTAACTGAAGACTGGACAACCAGCTGTCAGAGATGTTAGAGAAAAAATTCCTGTTAATGTATACACTAGACAAAATGTCCATTGAGGTCATTTCTAGTTTTAAGCCTCTGTAATTATTTTTGGACCTTAGCCTCTCTTTAGACATAATACATATAATGGCATGTGTCATTGAAGTTGAGAGAATAAATGCTCAGTTCCAAGTATATACTGTGGGAGGGTCACCTGTTGGCCAGTTCCTGTACTCAGTCTGTATATGTTCCAATCCAATCCTTAAGGGAACTTGAACGTGAGAAGGAACTCAGGAATAATCCACTCAAATCCCTTTAATTTTACAGATCCACAAACTAAGGGCCAGAGAGATAGATAATCATTTGCCAAAGATCATCCAATGACACAACTGAGACTAGAAGCCTGAGTCACCTTGCTCCCTGTCCAGCATTCACAGCATCACACTGCACTGTTTCTCTTGGTGACTACAGTATGACGAAACTGTCCTTTTAAGAAAACTTAGATACATGACATATTCCTTTCAGAAGAATTTCAGTCACCACCTAGGAGACTATGATTGCAATTCACAGCAATTGCCACCAGGTGGTGGTGGTGTCCTTTCAGGTTACTAACTCCAATCCACAAGGCTAACTTCTATTTTAAAGATGAAATGGAAATTGTTTTTAAAATGTATTTTATTAACAAAATAAAAACTTATGCTCTCAGGAAAACTTATTACAAAGATATTTTAGTTAGATCCATGTGACTTAATATGCTTCATCATTGTTATTTGTTTGTGCAGCAGTGAGGTGGTACACCAGGCCTGGAGTCAGAAAGACTCATCTTCCTTAGTTCAAATCCAGCCTCAGACACTTCGTAGCTGTGTGTCCCTGGGCAAGTCACTTAACCCTGCTTGCTTCAATTTCCTCATCTGCAAAGTGAGGTAGAGAAGGAAATGGCCAACCACTCTAGTATCTCTGCCAAGAAAACTCCAAATGGAATCACAAAGAGTTGGACGCAAATGAAAAACAACAAATAATCTTGGTTTGACATTGTGAGACAGTGATCAAAGGTCTGGTTCTCCGTTCAGTTTATTTCCATACTTGGTCTCAATGGCTGCCAAAACTGAAAAAATACCTCTCAAAGAAACCTCAATTGAAATGGAAGAAGTGAGTCACGGCTCTGCTTGCTAAATCATGAGGTCATTTTTCAATCCTATACATCAATTATGCAAATGTTGTAGTTGAAATCTGACTAGTTAATTTCTATCTTCTCTGATGTCAATCAATTATTCATGAAAGCTAATCAGAAATTGTGGCTTTTTTTAAATCTTTTAATAAATTGTTCAAATCCCACTCTTTACTTGAAAATTTTTTAAACAGTTTAGGAAAGTCAGGTTCCAAGTTTGTGTGCTGATTTGAGTGCTGCCATGGGTTCATAGGATCATAGATTCTTGAAGGAAACCTAGAGCCTATTGGGTGCAACCCCCCTCTTATTTACAGGTGAAGAAATAGTGACACAGAGAGGAAAAGTGACTGGCCAAGGGTCACACAGCTAACCCATCTCAGAGGCAGCATTCGAATTACTTTAACTGAATCTAAATCCAGCACTTTAACCACCACACCACTCAGCTGCCACAACTCGGCATATTTACGTTGGTTTCAACAATAAACACTTTGTTTTTAAATGCCGTATTCAAAGAAATGGCTATATATGACATTAGCTCATTTCAAGGCACAATATATACTTAATGATAAAGTTCATAATTACAGCAAATATAAATCCACATTTGAAACAATCTTGATCATGTTAAAGTTGTTTGGCTGACCTTGTCAGATCCGATTCAGTCAGACTGCCATTGTTTTTCCTCTTTGGGAAGGTTAGGAAATATTTCCTCCTCTCAAACAAGCAAAAATTTCTTTCTCCCTGGACCCCATGCCTCTCCTATATATTGAATGCTTTTCCATATTTAAATATGGCCTTCACTTTCTGTTTTGTTGTTATTTTGCTGGGTTTGGTGGCTACTAATAATAACAAAGAACTCTTTCTAGCCTTGTTATTTTCTTATTTGTATTAGCATTAGTACTGTCTTCAATATATGGGTGGGTTTTAGAGGGGTTGTTGATTTGGGGAGAAAAGAGGGGTTTGCAGGAGTCTTCTTAAGGAATTTTTTAGGTAACGAACTAAAATTCATTACAATACATGAACAATTGAGAGTACAACCATCATTCTCTCTGTGTTATTGAGAGATTCCTTAGGATACCTCACATGATATATGTGACATGTGAGCATATGATGGACATATCAGGTAAGGATACCAGTTTGAATGCGCATATTTTTATGGCTGTTCAGTTGTTAGGTTGTGTCTGATTCTTTGTGATCCCCATCGATTATAATCTTTTTGGGGTTTGCCATTTCCTTCTCTGGTAGATTTAGGCAAACAGAGTTTAAGTGACTTACCCAGAGTCACACAGAGACACAACAAGTATCTGAGGCCACATCTGAACTCAGGTCTTCACTTTATCTGTTGAACCACCTAGCTGGCCTCCTATGTAAGCAGGGGCTAAATGACTTGCTGAGGACACACAGCTAGTAAGTGTCTGAGATCTGATTTGAACTCAGGTGTTCCTGACTCCAGACCCAGTACTCTATCCACTGAGCCATCTCGCTATCCCAATGGTTATATTAAATCCTAATAAAATAAAATTTATTTCCTAAGAATACTTCATATAATATATGTGTCATGTGTTCATACAACATATAAACCAAGTAAAGGTACCAATGTCAATGTATATATGAAATCCTAATAAAACTTTCTTTGCATTTTAATTTTAAAAAATAAATTAAAATCCTAATATACTGTCCTCATACCACTAATGGATTCTTTTTCATAGCCCCTCAGGTGCATCTGTTCTTTAAAGGCCACTACTGTTAGTAACAGATGAGTTACTGATCTGAATCAGTGAAGAGTATATCTGCATGGAGATTTGCATATACTGATAAAATTCCACATCTGGACAAAAAAAAAAGAAGAATCAAATAATTTAGCATTATAAACCATTTATCATTATAAATCATTTATTGCTTCAACAGTTTATCATTAGGTAGAATAGATAGCTAATGGAAATGGTTAACATTCATCAGGGATGCTTATTCGTGTTCTGATGGGGCAAAAAAAAAACGTAGTAAGTGCTAAATTCTCAATACTTACCAGAATGTCTGAGATTTTCTATCTCTTAGCTCTATCTCCCACTACAGAATAATGTCACTCATTGTCTAGGAGGTTTCTGGATTTGTGGATATAACTAAATAGAACATAGCTATAAGCACGCTGGCATACTTGCTAAGGTCCTCCCCTTTTTTTGTTTTTTTTTTCATCCTCTCCTTTGAATATGATCTGTTTCAATGTGGTATGTGACCATGGGATAATGGACTTAGCTCCCGAAGGAAGCAGATATACATGCTACTATGTCAGTTATTTTTTTTTAATCTTTATAAAGAAGTAATAAGTAAATAGCTAGTACTTGATAACTAGAGAACACAAAGTGTAATAACGAACATCTACCCAGCAAATCCATTGCTTTCCAATATCCCAGAAGTTCCCCCAGATACAGAATCAATCTAGACCCAAGGATTCTAAGCCATCAAAAATTTGTCTTCCCTTGAGTATACAAGGGAGTTTCATGTACTGTTCTTATTGGACTCTTGACCCATATTTCCCCTAGACCAGTCATTAGGTACGTACTGAGCAATTTTAGAGTTATATTCTTGCCTCACCCACAGTATAGGATAATTCTGCGAATTAGAACTCAGGAAGCCTAGAGAGTCCCCAGATCTGTTCACTAGTTCCAGTCAACCTTTTACAGCACAGGGAGAGTGCTGCCTGCCTCCTTTTCACTCTGGCCTTTACTATAACTCTCCCCTACTACTATAACATGTCACTCTCCACAAGTGTAAATCAGCCTCACTGCAGAGACATTGAGTAAGGAGCATGACAAATATTTCAGGACCTATGATTTCATCTGAGTGAGTACTCCCTCCATCAGTACAGACCGCACTCCTTCCACAACTTTGCAGGGAAATTCATGAATTTCTGTAGCCAAAAGAATCATTTGATGACATCAATTAACATAGCTGGGTTAGTCCCTGCATGACTGGCATACAGTACATTGCTTGGCCCGTACTCAAAACTTTTCTAACTTGGTTAGCTGTATCAGAGCGGGTGATTTACTGCCAGAAACTTGGTAATACTTTATGCCATGATGATGCATCAGTGTAGGATGTCTAATAAACTATAAATAACTACCTAATAAAGAGTTGAATAACTCAATAGAAATAACATAAGGAATAATATTTATAAGAAAAGGAACACCTACTACCATATGGTACTTCATCTACGATCCCCTATTATCAAACCTAATCCATTTAATTAAACCTTTTTGTCCTCTCTAAACTGTAATATGAAAAACAGCATGGCATACTTCCTGGTCTCCACATCAGGAAGACCTGGGTTAAAGTCCAGCTTTTGGTATATATTAGCTGTTTGACCATTATTAAGATAATTTAGGCAGGTCTCTAAGACCATAAGAATTGAGAATTGCAGGTATGCATTGGTGGAGGGAGTTTTTTTCCACCAAGGAAATCAATCAATCTATCAATAAATATTTATTAATATATCAATAAATACTTACTATCTGCCAGGCATTTTGTCAAGTACTAAGGATTCAAAAAGAGGGAAAAGACATACAGTACCCCCCTCAAAGAGCTCACAATCTAATGGAGAAATTTAAATCATACACCTGGAACAAAAAGAAGCTCTAGTGTTGTTCCATCCCTTACTCGTAAATATCTCAGCTGTAAATTCAAGCAGCAAGATCAGAAAACTCTAGGAATCTTGATATTATTGGTCTTTCCAGGACTGAGAACTCTTAAGCTATTTCAAACATGATGATGCCTACCCACTTCTAGTGATTTGCATGGGCACAAATGATACGACTAGAAGGAATCTCAAAAGTATTTTTAAGGCTTATGAATTCTTAGGCAAAAAGAAACCCAAGTCTTCAAGAACACACCTGGTCCTTTTCCTTACTGTTTCTGATTAAAGATGGGGACTTCAGACAAAAGAAGCCGGTATGAGACGATGTTTGAGAAAGAACTTGGGATATGTCGGCCTCCATTAAAAACGCAAGTAAGATGGGCTCTCGGCCAGGGCTATATAGTGCACTTAAAGAGGACTGAGGGAAAAAAATGTGTATTTGTGAAGATTGGATGCAAATCTAATCAAAAAAGCTTTAAGCTGGAAAAGGAAAAAGTCAGGATGAAACTACCTACGTATATTTCCCAAGAAGGCAACCTGGCATAATAGGAGAAGGCTAGGCTTAAAGTCAGGAAATATTGGATTCAAATCCATCCACTCACAATTGCTACAACTACTGGCAAGTCTTTTGTCCTTTCTGTGCCTCAGGCTACTCTCTAGTACTTCTACACATAGATGGGTTTCCATCTGTATCTGCTTCTGCATATCTGGAGGGAGTTTCCACACAGGGACTTCCTCAAGCTGAAGAAATTAGAGCTCCTTCCAGTATTCCATATATACCACAGAGAGTAGGCATATTAGAACAACAACAGGGATCTCCTGAAAGTCTCAGGAGTCAAAACCCAAAAAGAAAGGAGGCAGAAATAGAAGCCATGGCCTCAGGTGTCTATATACAAATGTAGAAAGGATAATGGAGTCACATCACAGGCACTTTTAACTCAACTAGGCGGGCTACGAGAAAGGGAGAGAAGGAGGGAGGGAGAGAGAGACAGAGACAGAGAGACAGAGAGAGAATTATTTTATTGTCAGAATCCATTACAGTATTGACCACTTTGAAACCCCAAGACCAGTCAGCCTTATACTGAATTCTGCTCATCCTGGGTCATCTCCAGTCATCCTGATGAACATTTGGTCACTGGATCCAGATGGCTCTGGAGGAGAAGTGAGGCTGGTGACCTGCACAGCCCTCCCTCACTCAAAACAAAATCAAGTGCAAGTCATGGCATCATATCTCTGATGGCATGGTCTTCTTCAGCAAGGAAGGACAAACACACTAAGGGTTGGGGGGGCTCTGTAAAAGCCGGGAGGTTCAAGTGTAATTGTCTTGAACCAGGTTTTCCTGACTCCAAGGTTGGTTCTGGGGTCACTGAATAGTCTTCCTCTTACCATAATTATAATGGCCATACAATGTGAAACTCGGAAGCTGCGTTGTCTATTTTTTTGTTTTATGAGAAAAAATATATACTTTTTTTTTACTAAAAATGTTATATATTTAGTTAGTAAAATTAAATTGAATTTCTGCTTAATCCAGCATACATTTTAGTAATGAGTTTGGAAATCAGTTCAAAATTTGCCACAAGGTAAAAAACTAAACTTGGAATCAATCACATTTAATTCCTCACTTAGGAAAGATTGTCAGTCCTAGATACTTAACTTTTTTCCCCTTCTGTAACTATGGAGTAAATAGAGAATGAATTATCACTCATCAGAAATCATTTCGGATCAATGAACTTCTAAATGGTCCCTGGAGCTACCTGCCATTTCATCCAATTCCATGATAACCTAGGTTTCTTAAATGGCTTGAAATGCTCACTTACCAGGTCGGAAGCTTTGAATTCTAATTCAATTCTCTCACACACTTGCTATATGTCATTTTTCTCACCTGTGTTTCAATATGCCCACTGTGAAAATGGGCATAAAATGATTACCTTTCTCACAAAGGCATTGTGAGAGTTAATTAATTAACGTGTGCAGACAATTTAGGAGACTTTGGGAGCCTCATAAGAGAAAAAAATATAGAAGTGAAATGGGGCCAAGAGCATTTATTCTTGCAGAAGGATTTGATGGGGTTCAGACTCTGGGAGCCTCCTTTCCTTGAGCTCCCCTTGAATCTACCCATTTAACCTGGCCTTTCTTACTCAAATCTAATCTTCCCATTTGTTCCGGCAGTCTCCGGAAGCCCAGGGGCTTTTCATTATCATTTCAGGTCTTCGTTGTACTCCCCATCCTAGATCCCATCAAAATCCCATTCCCCAGGCTGCCATCAAGATCTGTATCCATTCCCATACAGCCCCTATCGAGATCTCTGGATTGCCCCACCTGCTTCCCACCCAAACCCTCCATTGTCTGATATCTCCTGATAGCCTCCAGCTATTTCCAGCCTTTGACCCTCCTTGGAGTTCTCAAGAGCCTTCTTAACCCCCTCCTCCCATCACCCTGGACTACCAGACCACGCCCCCCATATTCTTTTCTGTATTTAAGTCCCTCCTTGCCTCCATGAAGGCGCTCAGATTCAGTCCAGCTCAGGCTCTGTCTAGCTGGGATTCTATCTGACCCGCTTGTGAATACAAGCGTCACAAATGCTTAGGCTCTGTTAAGAAGCAACCCAATTAGGCAAATCCTTAATAAACTTTGTTTTCTTTGACTTTAAGAACGCTTGAGTTGAATTCATTCGAGCAGGACCCGGACTGTCCGTATTTTGGGGTCCCACCACTCACCCACAGACCTTATCAGATTGACAATGATGGCCTTTAGCTACTAACCCCTCCCCTCCAAGATGCATTCAGGGTGTCTCCCTCCCTCTCTTCCCCTCCTCTCTTCTCTCTCTCTCTTTCTCTCTCTCTCTCTCTCTCAGTCTCTCTTTCCATCAAGTATGTGTGCGTGTGTGTGTGGGTGTGTGTGTGTGTGTTTCTACAACTATCTTCAGAGTCAGGAAAATTTTCAAGGCCTGCCACTGAAGGTTGTGAACAAGTGTCATAGAGGCAAATGTTTTCCCTAGTCTCAATAGTAGGTGCTAACTCTATGAGAATAATATTACATACTGTATACCCTGAGGCAAGGAAGAAGGGAATGGAATTCATTTACTGTAATTTGGTTAGAAGTGAGGGATTAATCTTTGGCTGATAAGGGTGAGACTTCACAATTACCTAAGGGACCCTTCTGTGTGGGATTAGTGGATTAGTCCCAAAACATGTTGGTCCCAGAATTCTCACTGTAAAAGAGCTAGCCCTTAACACTTTGTAAAGGAAAGGCTCAGCTGTAGCAGTATCAGCAGAACCTCCATGAATTGATGGTAGCAGATGGTACTATGGAGGCAATGGCCCAGCTGGAAACCAATAGAAAATTCAGGGTAGATTAGAACAGCAGGAGCAAAAAAGTATCTCTCTGAAGTCTTCTCAACATCATAATTCCTTCAGCTGATCCTCAAGCAACTGATCTTGAGACTCCCCACCATCCCCGTCTCCTTCTTGCTCCAACTTTTAATGCCCTTCCTAAGGCATGATGCCCAGATCATACTACAGCCACTTCTATAACATTCATTTCAAAAACACAAATTTTTCCAATGTACTTGCTATATTAGAGAAAATTTTGAGCATAACACAAATTTTTGGTTTGTTTATACACAAATAGCACAAATGCCGATGAAACCCTTCTAGAAGCAAACTTCAGTTCTTTTTCAAGGTAAGTTGTTATATTTATTGTCTATCTGCTGGTGGCAGCTGTGGGTAGAGAGGAACTGATCCCCATACCACACACACACACACACACACACACACAACCTCCCTACCTTCCTTCTACCATGATCTCTAGTTGTGCAGGTCTAGAGTTGCCCGTACCCAAGAAGAGCTGTGGCCAGCCTGGGCACAGCTCAAGCTGTAGCGCAAAACTGGGATACTACCACTATTTATTTTAGTATTTCTGTATTCTTAACCATTTAACATACATAAAACTGCCCTATTGT
The DNA here is from genome assembly GCA_028658325.1 of Potorous gilbertii. Taxonomy (NCBI): domain Eukaryota; kingdom Metazoa; phylum Chordata; class Mammalia; order Diprotodontia; family Potoroidae; genus Potorous; species Potorous gilbertii. The sequence goes on from CM053770.1 coordinate 457,495,812, forward strand.
TTTATAGGGTTCCTATCTTTTTTTATGCATCACTGACAATATTATTTAACTTTGTGCCCCTAACCCCATTTTCCCCTATAAACTATAAGCCTTATAGTTTTTATTGAGCTATTTTGCATAATGCAGTGTCTTTTGGGAATGCATCATATGTTGTATTATGGCAGAACTGATTGCACTCCAGATGTGGTCTGACCTAGAGTACTTTTAGACTTTTATTTCTTTTATTTTGAATACTATGTTTCTTCTTCTGGTCATATTACTGACTTCTTTTGAGCTTGGAATCCACTAAAATCCCCAGATCTTTTTCATTTAATAATAATAATAGCCAACATTTGTACTGGGCTTTGTGGTTTGAAAAACACTGCACAAATGTTATTTTATCCTCACAACAGCCCTGGGAGGTGGGTGTTTCTATTATCCCCATTTTACAGATAAGGAAATTGAAATAGACAGTAGGAAAGTGACTTGCCCAGGGCCAAATAACTGGTGTCTTGGAGCAGCATTTGAATTCAGGTCTTCCTGACTTTGAGTCCATCATTTTATCCACTGTGCTACCTAGCTGCCTCTACACATAATAAATGTAAAATAAATGTTGTAAAAACAAGAATGCCAAGGCATAAAAGAAATGCTTCTATATATCATGAAATCATAGATCTTTCAAGCTAAAGGGAAACTCAGAGGTTTTCTATTCTTGCTGTTAGCAATGTGTAGATTCTACATTATTGTGTTAGTTGTGTAGCTTGACCAGGGTGCTTCTGGTCATACCTGCTACAGTAACAGTGCATAAGGCTGAAAGGGAGCTTACTGGGGCTCTCCATAGGGAGGTCACTGAATTCCCCCAAACACTTTCCTATCATAATGAAATAGTGTATGTGTAGCAAACAGCAACAATTTTCAGGGGCAGGAATAATTCTAATATTACACTGACAACCCCAAATCTTCCCTTTGTTTAGCTGCATCAAAAGCAAGTAACAGCCCATCATTAACCTATTATATATTAAGCCTTATAACTTGTCATCTGCTAAAGATATCCCTGAGAATTGTACAACAATTGAAATATTTCTTACATGTACTAGGAGGCGCTAGCAGTGTCCAATTCCCCAAAAACCTGCTCTAGGAAGCTACTTCTATTCACTGCTGAGCTCTGCTGGGTATTTTAAAGCTTACTCCTAATAATTCAAATACTTGAAGCTATCAGATGAGCTCAGAATTCTTTCCGATATTAGGCTGTCTGGTTGCACTCTGTCTGTGGAATGCATATTCCTATTTCTATTGCAGGGACCAGCTGCTGATGTACATCTGAATGTATACTGATCAGGCCATTTGAAGTGGTGATCCTCTTATGGGGGATACAGAAAGAAAGGGCAGATTCCAGGACTGGTTAGCTGGCGGAGGACTCCTCTGAACGAACGCTGCCAGCTTCTTCCTTCCACTTAAGGAAGTGTCAGAAATACTCATTTTACAGAAGAGGCCATTGAGGCAACTGATATCTTCAGAGAGATAAAGTGTTTTTAACGAAGATCATTTAAGGGGGAGGGAGCCCAGGTGTCCTGAATCCAGAAACCCTGCTCTCACCACCACTCCACACTGGCTCCTTCTAAAAATCTTATAAGAGCTACTTGCCAAGGGGACAACCTAGATACTGAGATATTGTTTAAGGCAGTTAACCATAATTAGACGTCATATTAGCTAACTGGAAAATAATCCAATTAATATAGTATATGAATCAATAATTATATTAATACCAAATTAATAAAACATATAATAGAAAACATTTATTAAACACCTACTGTGCTGAGCTTAATAAGTTTATACTCCCAAAACAGTATATTGGTTTAACTATATGAATTTAATTTATTTTTAGTGTGAGATAAAAGGCAAGAAATTTATAGTCAGCAAGGCAGTAAAACAAGAAATGAAATGAGATAACATAACAATATTAAAAAGGCAGCCTGGCATAGGATAAAGAGTTGGCTTCAGAGCCAGGAAAACCTAAATTCAAGCCCTTCCTCTGATACGGACTGTCTTTGTGACCCTGAACAAGTCCTACATCCCCTCTGTGTTTTAGGCAACTCTGAGACTACAAACGGCATTGAAATGTATGAGAAATTCCTCAGTAGTAGCTCACTACAACCATGGAATAATAGATCGGATCCCCATCCTTATGATGGGGAAAAAATTTGAGATTAAAATCATTTCTAAACATCACAAATTTCTGGCTCTGCCATTTATTAACTGTATGCTCTTGGGTAAGTCATCTCAATTAGCAAACCAAACATTGGCTCTGGAATCAGAGGTCCTGAGTTCAAATCCTGTCTCTGACATATCTTATTTGTCTTTGGGCAAGTCAGCTTCCCTTGGACCTCAGTTTACTCATTTGTAAAATGAGAGGGTTGGACTAGAAAACGGATTCTTAACTTTTTTGTGTGTGTTGTGGGCCCCTTTGACAGTCTGGTAAAGTCTATGGACCCCTTCTCAGAATAATGTTTTTAAATAGCATGAAATAAAATACACAGAATATACAAGAAAACAATGATCAATTAAAATCAAGGTGCAATTTTTTTTTCCCATATAAGTTCACAGACCCTCTGAAATCAATCCACAGAGGCTCTTGAAATCCAAGTTAAGATGTCTTGAGCTAGATGAGATCTGGGTTCCCTTCCAGCTCTAAAGCTATGATCCATGAAACTCTCTGGGCTTGAGTTTCCTCATCTGCAAAATGGGGGAGGGAGGAATGAAGGGAAGGAGGAAGGAGGGGAGATGTTGATTTGATTATCTTTTTTTTTAATTCTGAATTAAATAAAACAAGCATTTCCACAACAGTGGAATAAAAAAAGGGGGATTGTACTTGAAGATCTATTATGTATAATCTGCTATTCTTTTTAAATATACAACAGTTATATAACTCTTTTTCCCCTCCCTACTCTAGAGATGGCTACCATTATACACAAATACACATACATATATATATGTATGTATGTATGTATGTGTATATATTATATATATATATTTGGCTTGATGATCTTGAAACTTTCTGCCACTTCAAAATCTATGGTCCTATAATACATTTTTAGCAGGTGATCCTTACTATAAAATCAGGTTTCCAGATTCCAAAAAGGCTAGTGAATTATGTTGACTCTTACGCAGCCAGCAATGTTCCAGCCCTCTTTTGTGACAATTTTTTGAGGAACATGTAATCCAGCTATTATTTAGCACCTACCTACCTAAGCAAACTCTAAGGCAAATTGCCCAACAAATTATTCTAAGAAACAAGAACCACAATTCATACTTCAGTATATTGAAATGTCAAGGGTTCATCGGGTGAATTCTGGGACAAAAATTGCCTATGAATGTACAAAATGAGATTCCAAGGTTCACATCAAAAATTCTTCTTCAACTCCTTGAAACATGAGTCAAACCTCTTGGGATCACCCCAATGAATTGCCCAAATTTGGGGAAGATGATACATCTGGAGGTAGAGCCTGTCAGTCCATCAATAAGCATTTATTAAGCATTTACTATGTCCCAGGCGTTGTTCTGAATATTGGAAATAAAAAGAAAGGAAAGAACATGGTCCCTGACTTCAAGAAGCTCACCCTACAATGGAGGAGTCAACGTACAAAAAACTATGTACATAGTCAATACACACAGTACTAATGGGAGGTGGTCTCAGAGGGTAAGCACTAGGAGAGGCAGGGATAATAAGGAAAGTAGGAAACTAGGAAAGGTTTCCTGAAGAAGATGGGATTTGAGGTGAATCTTGAAAGAGGTTTGGGAAGCAAGGCAGTAGAAGTGAGAATGGAGGGAATTCCAGGCATGGAGGATAACCAGTGACAATGTGTGAATGGTATCTGTGACTATTTCTGGAGAAAATGTTGTCAAGACCAATTCCATTCTCAGTAAATATTCAAAAGTTCCTCTTGTATGTAAAATGCCACCATGAGATGAAGAATATGATAAAATGACTGAAAGTTCTCTATATTCTTAGATCCATAAACTCTATCCCTTTGCAATTAGCAAGAGTACATTCATTCAGTATGCTGTAGAATACTGTAGAATCAAAAAAAAAAAAGAATATCATAGAGTCTTTTGAAATCAACTTGGCACTGAAGTTCACAAATCAGACAAATTTAATAGTCCATGGGCAATTATTACTATTCAGTTATACTATATAGGCATCACTTCAAATAAGAAATTCTTGGGCACTGGCACATGATGAAAATCTCTAACACCTTTTCTGTTTGTGTATGTTGCCAGCAAAGTCAATGATCTAAATACATTTTGACGGTATATAGGCTGAATTAGCCAGCAAAATCCCAAGTGGGTATGGTCCCAGGAGAACTTGTAAAAGAGGAATAATTTGGCACCAATATCCTCTGTACCTCTTTTGATTTGTCTTTCCTTCTACCCTTCATCACACACACACACACACACACACACACACACACACACACACACATCCCCTGAGGCCTCCAGTACCTCCTGTTCTTTCTCTACAATAATCTCAGACTTCGGGAGTCATAAAGAATTACAGATTTCGAGCAAGATTGGACCTTAGATGTCCAATCCTTTTATTTTCCAGATGGGGAAACTAGGCCCAGAAAAGCCAAGTAACTTAGCCAAGATCACCTATGTAGTAAGTAACAGAGATAGAATTTGAGCTCAGATCCTAATGGATCAAAATCTAGTTCTCTTTCCTCTGTGCCTTGCTGCCTCTCAATGGCAATAAAAGACCAAGAATCTCCTGAAGCCAACTCAAATAGTTCTCAAGAACCCATTGTTAAGCTTTCAGTATGAGCACTTATTTATCAGATATTGTCAAACACTATAAATCAGGGCTCAATTTATTATTTTGTTGATTGTCTATACTTAAGAAAATGACTGGAAGAAATGCAGATTAAACTTGCATACCATGTGTCTTTTTTTTTTTTTTTTGAGGAATCATTTGTTAAACATTTCCCAAAATACCACTGAATTAACAATTAAATACCTGAGATATTTTTGGACAGAAAGATTTGTTGGTATCCTTCTAATCACACCAAATAGACAGCTTTCTTCTCTATCTAAGTATTTATTCCAAGAATGATTTCAGAAAGTTCTGCATCTCATCAGAAATGATACCTAAGTCATCAGGTTTCTAGTCAAGAGTCTGTTCATTCACCATGAGTCTAGAAAAGCGTGACTAGATTAAGGATATACTGAATTTTTCCCCTCTTGGTTGGTGTATACTTAATATTGTTATGTTTACCCCTTTTAATTGAACAGGCTTTTGATGAAAGTTATAATAGCACAGATACCCCTCCTCACCCTAATAGCATATTTTATAGTGGGAAATATTCAGTGAATAGAAATTAAACTGAACTGAATAATGCCTCAAAGTCTTCCTGGGATATTATGAAATTAAAATATAGAAATATGAATAAACATAAATAACATTATACTCATCAAAATATAGACCATACCTCTACCCCTAAATCTGATTTGCATAAAACTTGATTGTGGCATATAATCAGTGTTATTTTTTCAATACCTACACACACACACACAGACACAGACACACACACACACACATTACACATACATGTGTACCCATCTATCATGACCTCTGAGGTCTTTTCTAGCTCCAGAACCACTTGTCCTACATGATGTTCCTTTCCAAGAGTCTTATTTTAGATATGTAACCTATGTAATCACAGGCAGCCTATGTTCAGAGCAGTATGACATAGATATGAACTAAAATATACACCATTTTCATAGACTTCCTGTTCAAACATATCTCACACCAAGCCCACCAAGTGTAGGTCTGACCCACGACTTAATAACAATTTAAAGAACCCACTCCAGTATTTTTGCCAAGAAAACCCCGAATGGGATTACAAAGAGTTGGACACCCCTGAAACGACTGAATTAAGTCCCTTCAGAACTTTAATGTCTTCAAACAGTATTGAGGGAGTTAAATGAGAAAAACACAGGTCCTGGTGGGGGAAATTGGTCCTGTTCTGAGGATTTTGAAAGGATAAAGAAAAGAGAAGGTAACAGGAGAAATACACTACTATAAAAAGGAGGAAAAGAGAGGAAAAGGAACTTGCTATTTCTCATAATTAGTCTGCTTATGAAAAATACATAAATATGAAAAAAGTGATGGTAGGAATAGACATCAGACAAATCTCATTTTTATCTGAAATGGACACAGGGTGTTACAACATGTTTTTATTGAAATACTTGAGACTAACAAGGAAAACAAGCAAGCATAGGATAAAGAACCATAAAGAGAAGAGATAATACTGAGAAAAGAATGATCAAAAGCTAAAGAAACTTCCTGATGCTAAAGGGAGTTATTAAAAAGGGAAGAACTAGACTACAACAAGAAGGGAGGTGCCATAGATCGTCCCATAGATAACTGAGAAATGGCTGAACAAATTGAATACGAATGTAATGGAAGGTTATGTTCCATAAGAAATGACAGCAGCAACAATTTCAAAGAATCCTGGGGACTACGAACTGATATAAAGTTTTGTGAGCAGAGATGGGACAATAATTTATACAAGGATAACAGTATCGCAAAGGAAAACAACTTTGAAAGACTTAAGAACTCTTAGCACTGAAATCACACACCACTACCTTCTCCTCTCTAGTCTAACATGGAGAGGTAACACTCCCCCCCCGCCCCGACAATGCCAAATCTTCCATATTGACCCTTGATCACATCTCCTCCTATTTTTTCAAGTCATTTGCTCCTCTCATCCCCATGTCTTCAGAGGACCTATGATGAAGCATGTTACCTATCATTTGACATAAGTAATAGACACAAAGTGCAAAGAGATGTATTTTTAGACATAACCACAGCACAGATTCATTTTGCTTAACTATGTTCATTTGTTTCAAGAATTTTTTTTTCTTTTTATTAATGGGGATCATGGGGGTGGGGTGGGGAGTTATAAGGGCAAGCAAAGTAGGATCTTTTGCTGTTTTTGTTTTAGTATAATCAAGAAATACAATGCCTATTCAGAACATCATCAGAAATGCTTAGAAGTCCTCTATGTCATTAAAGGTTTGTTTTTTTTCCTTTGTGGTATTTACTTAGCTTTGGACGTGGACAAGTAGGAGAGTGAGAGAGAATTTATTATGTAGAGATACATACATACATATATATATATATATATATATATATATATATATATATATATATATAACCATATACATCAAAGCAATAAGTGTGAAATAGAGATTCTTTTTTTGTAAAATCCTCTTTTTCAGTTCTGCTATGTATCTAGAAAAAAATTTTATGCTTAAGTTCAGAATGAATAAAAGAAAGACAATGCAAGGAGAGGAAACTAAGGTGATAAGTATCGAAAGTTTTTGTAGGGAGTCTGGCTGACAAAGAGATGAGGTAAAGGAGAACAGTGATAATAAAAAGACAGAGGTTATTTAAGAATGTATAGGGAGAGATTGAAGATGGCCAGAGTGAGAAAGTGGGAGCCATCTCTGCAAAGAAGGAGTAGAGATGGGATCAAATATACATGTAGAGAAACTGGCCTTGGCAAAGAAAAGGATCACCTTTTCATATGGTGGTTATGGTTGGTTATGATTGCTACCCTTCGTTTTTGAAGAGGACCAAAATGACATCACCATGATAAACTCAAGTCTCAATGTGTCTGACTGTGGAATGCTGTACACAGGTTGGGCACAGATAGTCCGTGTGAACATTTGGGGTGGATATTCCAAATTTGTGCATCCTATGTTTCCTTAGCACTGTTTCAATTCTGCATTGTTCATAGAGCACAGCACCTTTTCTGATGTGGGCACACCATGCTGAGTGGTCCTGTGCCAGTGTCTCCCATGTTGCACAGTTAAATTCAAAGTTCTTGAGAGAGACCTTGAGAGTGTTCTTGTATCACTTCTTCTGACCACCATGTGACTGCCTGCCCCATGTGAGTTCTCCATAAAATAGTCTTTTTGGCAAGTGTATATTTTGCATTCAGCCTATTAGAGTTGCACTCTCTAAAGCATAGTGTGAATGCCTGGCAGTTCAGCTCAAGCAAGGACTTCAGTGCAGACACTTATCTTATCCTACCAGGTGATCCTCAGAATCTTCCTAAGACAGTTCAAATGGAAGTGATTGTTTCCTAGCATGGCACTGGTAGACTGTCCATGTTTCACAGGCATACAACAATGAGGTCATCACAGTGGCTCTGTAGACCTTCAGTTTGGTAGTCAGTCTAATACCTCTTCTCTCCCTAACTTTTCTTCAGTGCTTCCCAAACACTTAGCTAGCTCTGGAAATACGTGTGTCAACCTCATTGTCAAATGTGTACATCCCTGGAAAGTACACTACCAAGCTAAGTGAATGTATCCATAGCACTCAAAACTTTTCCATTTGTTGTAAACGATGGTTTCATGTATGGATGGTGTGGTGGTGGCTGAAGGAGCACCTGTGGTTTTTTTTGGTGTTAATTATTAGGCCAAATTTAGCACAGGCAGCAGAGAATTGATCCATGCTTTGTTTCATCTCAGTTTCAAAGGCTGCACTGAATGCACAATCATCTGCAAGCAGAAAATCATGCACCAACACCCCTTCCACTTTGGTCGTAGCTTGTAGCCTTTTCAAATTGAAGAACTTACCATCCATATGGTAGTTCAAAAAGAATTTGACATGACTGAAAACATCATGCTAAAAAGCATGGGAGCAAGCACACAGCCCTGTTTCACTCCACTGGTAACTGCGAAGGCACAAGAGCATTGTCCACTATCCAAAACCCAGGCAAACATGCCATCATGAAATAGATGTACAATACTGATAAACTTCTCCGGGCAGACAAATTTTGACATAATTTTCCATAAGCCTTCATGACTAACAGTGTCAAAGGCCTTGGTCAGATCTACAAACATTGTGTACAGACCTCTGTTCTGCTCTTGGCATTTCTCCTGGAGTTGTTAGGCAGCAAACACCATATCAACTCTTCCTCAGACCTTTCTGAAGATCACTGGCTCTCAGGTATGTGACCATCTTCCAGGCGAAGGATCAGCCTATTAAGGAAGAATCCAGCAGGGATTTTTCCAGCAATGACTAAGAGGAAAGACCTCCCCGTGATTGTTGCAGGACAATCTATTCGTTCTACCTTTATATAACAAGAAGAAAGGAGACAATATGAAGAATGATGTCAAAGAGCTGTAAGATGAGAAGAGAAGAGAGAAGTGATAGTGAATGACCTCTATTTTATTGGTAAAGTATGAGACAAGGTCCCCATCCAGGAGGGTAAAAAAGAGGAAGTGATCTTGGAAGCCTGAACAGAGACTAGAAGGTTTAGAAGAGCTGATACCTTTGTGAGTGGGATAGAGAATCATTTAGAGAGAAGTAAAAGGATTGCCACATTGACCTAGTTGAGTATTAGATAGTATAAATTTTCAATGGGTCCAAGTGGTATAGTTGTATAACTTCCTCCAAATCTCTTTAGTAGCACATGAATAGGAGCAAAGGATCTGAATGGTAGGAGTAACCCAGTATTGAAATTTGGTAAAGGATGGGTAATGATCACACAAGCAAGAAGGAGATTCAAGAGTAGACAGTGTCAGGTCAAGTTGGTCTAAAAAGGCATCAGGATTGGGAAGGGACGAGAGAATAGTCAAGGTAAGGGATGCTGCTCTAGGAAAGTACTGAAGGTCCCAGCGATAATGAAGAACATATTTGGGAGGAGTAAGCCATAGGAAAAAGGGAAATAATAGGACCTTATTATCAGATAAAGGAATTTCGGAGTTCTTGATCATAGAAGTGGAACAGTTGTGGGTGACAGCAAGATCGAGAGTGTGACAATCCCTTTGTATAGCTGAGGTGAAATGGACATGTAGGCCATGGGAGTTAAGTGGACCATGAAATGCTTCTGTCATTACAGTCATCCCCTAAATGAAAATGTACCATTGTTCCAAGGCAGTGAAGCACCATGGCTATAAACATAACACCCCTGAGACATAGACATCATGACTGCTCTAACCTCCATTTCTAGAGGGAGGCAAAGTCAACAGACCACATAAATGCAAACAAGAGAAATAGGTCCCAAACCCCAAACCTCTATAGCCACGCAGTTCATCTACAGTTCATTGATATGTCCCCCCAACCATCACCTTCTAGTCACCAAAACTCTGCCATAGATATATCATAGCTACAAGTCAGTCAGAGGGTCATCAAGCATTTATTGTTTCCTACATACTGGGCACTATGCTAAGAACAGGGGATACAAAGAAAGACAAAAACAATCCATGACTAATCCTAGCAACCACGGTTTATTCTTTACATGCATTATAGTGTTTCTATCTCAGTTTTCAGAAAACACAACTCTATTTCCTTCTCCAGCTACTATAACTCTGGGCAAAACTGTTGCTGTGATACCACAACCCAGAAATGTTGGGAGTAGGAGGGGAGACCCTGGCACAGACCAATGGCATGTGTATTTTCTTTACTCTGATTACAAAGCTCTTTCTTTTAATACTAACACAGATACAGAATATTGGAAGAGTAGCACTAATAAAAATAGATATAACGTACATAGCATGTTAAGATTTTCAAAGAGCTTTACAGGTTATCTCATTTGATTCTCACAAGCATTCTCTTGTGCTGTTATCCCCACTTTACAGAGAAGGAAACTGAGACTCCAAGAGTTTAAGTAACTTTTCCAGGATCATGTAGCAGCTAGTAAGTGTCTGAGATGGGACTCCATGTCCAGCACGCTATTCCCTACATCATTCAGTTGTCTTACTATGTCGTGCAAAAACTATGCAGAACTACACGGGTTTCAATGAGTTGGTTTTTTTCAATCATGTCTGACTCTTCATGACCTCATTTTGGACATTTTCTTGACAAGGATGCTGGAGTAGTTTGCCATATCCTTCTCCAGATTATTTTATAGTTGAGGAACTAAGGCAAACAGGATTAAGTGACTAGCCAAGGGTCACACACCTAGTAAGCATTTGAGATCAGATTTGAACTCAAGTTTTCTTGACTCTAGGCCTAGCACTCTACTACACCAACTAGCAGCCCTACTGAATTCAGTTTAGCAGACACTAAAGTTCTAGCTGATATGGAAAGACTAACTGATAATATGGTCCAGTTTTTCAAGGATGGCTGAAACAGGCATGAGCAGGCAACCATATCTAGACTCTGAGAGGTCAGAGAATCAATAATCAAGGTTAGGAAACTTTAGGAAGACCTGCATGAACAGATGCAGAGTGAAGGGACCAAAACCGAAAGAACAGCGTATACTTCAATATTATATAAACAAGTGAAAAGATTTGTGCACTCCAATAAGCTAAATGATTAACCATGGTTCCAGAAGACTGATAAAGAAGAATATAGCTTACCCCATGACTAAGGAAGAGTAGACTAATATGGAGAATGAGAAATGTACTTTTGGACATGACCAATGCAAGGATTTGTTTTACTTGGCTATGCTTATGTTATGCAAATATTCTATTTTTCCTTTCTTCCTTCCTTTTTTCTTTAATTCTTTCTTTCTTCCTTCCCTTCCTTCCTTCCCCTCTTCCTTCCTTTCTTTTTCAATAGGCACAGAGGATATGGGAGAGTGAAATATCAAATGCTGGACAATTTTAAAAAATAATAAAATTAAAACTTTGATGTTAGAGAAAAGAGCAAATAATTCTTCCTTTTGATAGTGATTTTTAGATATAGATAGACATGGTCTTCTAAATTTTTTGTTATAGAGAGAAAGAGACAAGAGGAACGCAATTTCATTCTACTCCAATTAATATAGGTGGCACAGGAGGTGGAACAATTATGAGGTTCTCACATGTAGGCACAAAACATAAATTCAGGAAGGCTAATTTAGATAATTAACAGCTGACATGCTCCAAATGCACTGTTCTCAAAATAAATAAAGGACATTTGGGGGTTACCTCCCTAAACTTTTTTCCTCTTCCAAGTTATACCTTGGTGCTACTGCCATTTATGCAATGCTGGGCTCCAAGGACCATGGATCTGACCTGATAGGGTAATAATGGTGTTCTAATTCATCATTACAGAGCATCTGTTTTAAAATATAGTTTTAGAGAAACTGTCCCTAAGGTTGTTTCCTTTATGGCTACATTAGATTCATAGGACTGTAGATTTAAAGATAGAAGAAACCCCAGAGGCTGTCTAGTACAACCCCTTCATTTTGTAAGTGAAATAACTGAGACCCAGAAAAGTTGTGACTTAATCAGTTATACAGCTAGTAAGTGTCTGAGGCAGGATTTGAAGGCAGGTCTTCTAGATGCTAATTCCAAAACGCTATTCATTTAAATGGAGTGGGGGGAGGGGGGAGGGGAGGGGAGAGGGGGAGAGATATTTGACCTCAAGGTCACATGTGGTCCCCTGAGTCCTCAAGTACAGCCCTTTGGCAGAATCCAAACTTCACAGTGAAGGGCCGCACTTGAGGATCTAGAGAGCCACTTGTGACCTCAAGGCTTCAGGTTCCCCACCCCTGCACTTACATGCTGCCTCTCACTAAATTTAAGTGATAAAAAAGAAAAAATCATGCGAAGAGTGAGTTTTGATTTATACCCCTAAAAGGAAAAAATCCTATCTAGAGAACAATACTGCTTGTTTCCCATTTTACTCGTATAGTAGAAACCTCAGACAAATGCAGAAAAAATCTGTAAACTCATCAACTTGGGTTATTTCCAACATCAATGAGATTGGTAGGTCCTAGGGAGTTGGTCAAAACAGAGACATTAAGAAATTTACCCAGGGTCATAAATCTAGTATCAGAGGTAGAATTCTAAAGCAGCACTATATACACTGCATGACACTGTCTCTGCATAATAGCCTTAATTCTGATCAATTAAATTAAACTAGCTCTTAAAATTACAAGTCATAGGCAATATTAGCAAGTTTCTCACAAAACTTACCTGCAATATTATTTCATTACGCTGCTTTCTTACCATTATTTTTAAGGACTATATTTGGAAGTCTTTGAAAATTTTCATTTCTTTGGACTATCCAAATAGACATACTACACATTTCTAAAATAACTTATTCTTTAAGGACCATCATAGTCATAAAGAAATATTTCGGTCAAGTTTGGGAGAGGTTTTTCCCTTTGAAAATTCTCACTTTATTGAAGAGATCACACCTTCAAAGGTTTTTACTCCAGAGGGATTCCCCCTTTGAGGATTTTAAACATTGCATTAGAAATGTATTCTTTGAAGATTTTCATGTTCAAAAACAGTTGCATGGCTCGGGTATCCTCTTTGAAGACTTTTTTAAAAAAGCAGTATTTAACGGATTTCCCTTTTGAATGTTACCATGTTGGTAAGTGCTGCCCCTATTCCTTTCACAGGAATGACTTGCCTTTGATTACTTACATGTTACTGCAAAGTCTTTAATGCTTTTAAAGGGAATTGGAAATATTGTTAAGCTGGCCTTGGATGTTGACATAAGGTTATTGCTTCAAATTATCTGACGAGAACACTATGATACAACTTAAAGATATGTTTCCCAGAAAACTCCTTGTATGTATCCCCAAAAGGATCAGATTACATATGTGTGTGTATACATATACATAGAGAGAGAGAGACAGAGAGACAGAGATGGACTCTTGGAAGCACTATAGTCCAATCCCTAATTTTATAGATGAGGAAACTGAGGTCCATAGAGTGCCAGAGGTTACTCAGTAAATAGCAAAGCCAGATTAGAACCCAGTGGTCTTCTAATAATACTATATTGTCTTCTGAGAATTGGTCATGGCACCCTATTAATTGATTCTACTGCCTCCACACCCAGTTAAGGAAGGTAATAGAAGAATAAGGTAACAGAGACAAAGGAGACATAGTGCAGAGGTGGGATTTCACCTTGTTACTTCATAAACCAGGAAAAAGCTCTTCCTTGGTAGGATTAGAAGGGCAACTTGATTATCACTGGTTGTCCACAACCCAAGTATTCTTTAAAAAAGCTCTCTTAGCAGCCTAGAAACATTATAATAGGAGAGCCGCAGAATGTGACTCCTGGAAACAGAGAAGAGAACCAGCTATGGATTCAAGAGAAAATTAACCCTGGAAGTCATGAGTAGATTAAAGAAGAGGAGTGGGCATGGGAAACCCAGCTACATGAGTAACCTGCCAAGCAGAGATACTCTGCTTAGGGTGAAGCAGAAGGAGGACTGTATAAAAATTTAAAAAAAGACATTGGAATCCTGCAGTGCTGGAGGTAGGAGTAGTCCTGGCTATGTGTGTTCCCTATGTGTCTGCCTCAATAATGGTATATTCGCTTTGTGATCCCACTATGTCAACTGTCACTATATTTGTGAGATAGTATGCCTCAGGTTTATGGGAGCAATGGTTTTTAGCAATTAATCTTGCTGTGCTATTTGGTAAATGCCTTTTCTCTAAGTTTATTATGTCTATTGGCTGATTTCTCTCCTTATTGAAGGTAAATATACCAAAAGGGGCTCATGAGTTATACTTTTAGGTGAGGAGATCTATAGAGTACCACTGAACCTGAGGGGTGATCACTCCTCCCTTCCCCACCCTGTAAAATGAGTTCCCATGCAGGGGTGAGCTCCAGAAGGGGATGCTACATTATCATAGAAATGTTTCCACGTGCAAGTTTTAAAATGTTGGCTTTGAGGAAAATGGGTAGTTCAAAAGATTAAAAAATTAGAATGTAAGATCTATCTTGACAAGAACTGATTTTGCCTTTCTTTGTATCCTTAGCCTGAAATAATAGTATTTAATAAATATTTGTTGATTAATTTCAGATGTTGTATGGTTGGTTTTTTAAAAATAAATCGAAACCTGTGATTCCGTAGTAGCAGTACTAGCATTTCTATAGCACATTTATATGGCCGGGCACTTTATATAACTAAGCACTTAACAGTTATTATCTCATTTGATCCTTTCAACAACCTTGGAAAGTAGGTAGTTACCATCCTCCTTTTATGGTTAAGGGAACCAAAGCAAACTGAGGTCAAGTGACTTGCCTGCAGTCACAAATTAGTAAGAGTCTGAAGTCAAACTTGCACCCAGGTTGTCCTGACTCCAGGCAATGGAGTGCCGGCTGCAGAAATTCCCTCCAACCATTCTGGCAACTCCTTGGAAACTTGGTCTGTAAAGTAAAGCCTTAGAGAGTTACTTGTTTGTTACTCAGTGTTCAGGTGTGTCCAGCTTTTCATGATCACATTTGTGGTTTTCCTGGCAAGGACACTGAGTGGTTTGTCATTTCCTTTTCCAGCTCATTTTACTGATGAGGTAACTCAGGCAAGCAGCGTTAAGGGACTTGCCTAGGTTCACAGGGCTAGTAAGTATCTGAGGCCAGATTTGAAGTGAGGAAGAGGAGTCATCCTTACTCCAGGCCCAGTGCTCTAATCTAAAGTACCTACTGAGAACACAGAGAAGTATCTTGATCAGTGTCACATAGGACTGAGTCTAAAAGCAAGACTTAACTCTGAGTCTTCCTAATGCAAAGACCAGCTACAAAGACACATTCATTCCCAGCTTTAGGATACTGATGAATTAATTCCTCATCATGTTCCTAAATTAGACATGGTCAAATAAGAGGATTCAGGAAAGGTCTACGACATTTTTGTTTATTTGGGCTACACCATCCCTCTCCTATAAGAATAGGAGTAACCTTGGAGGAGAATAGATTAAAAGCTGGCCACCTGGTCTTTCAGGCCAGAACCAAGGCAGAAATGGTATTGTAGCTGCCCAGACACCAGTTAGGCAGATGAGGGGAGCAGGTGCTGTAGTCGAAGGAGATCAGAGACAAGTACCTAGGAGAAGTGCTGCTATAGTTTGAGTGCAGGCAGGGGGGCAAAAATCAACAAACAGATGATGAAAGTAGTCCCAGAAAAATCCACAAAGGCAGACGGAGATCTAAACAGAATTCTAGTTTCTGGGAAACTCATCAAATTGGTCACAAGGAAAAGGCCAAGGAGATCCAGAGTATTAGCCCCAGAAGTTGAGAACTCGACAGCTCAGAGGTTATTCTTAGTATCCCTGGGGGAATTGAGGAGAGGACAGGGCTAGAGTACCAAGATCGCCCTTCCATTCCCTAACTGCCACTGTGCATATTTTGACATCATTTTATAACAGGTTGAATATGAATATTTTTGTCAAAAAAGTTGGACAAAGATATGTTCCTATGTTAGGAAGGGGTGTAATACTCTCTAATAGAGAGGAATTCGTAATCATGTTCTCAATTTAAAAAATATATACAGCACAAACTTCTTTTATAGATAATTCAAATTTTTAAATAACTTTCATATGCACAATTTGTGAAGCTAAGATGTCTATGTCAGAGCTAATCTGAGATTTTTTTTTTTTACTTTAAATGGTATTTGTTTAGGATATAGAATCTCTATAAATTTCACCCTACTCTTATCAGAATGAATGCCTATAAGTCCCTGACTCATTTTTGGATGCAAATAGTTCTTGCACACCTGCAGATTCAGAGATGTCCATTCCCAACAGGAAATAGAAGTCAGAGGTTAAACATTCCCAACTTAATATTAAATTCACTTTAATGCTTCTGATCATTAACGCTATTCCCTCAAATTACCTGAGCTGAGCTCTGCACTCTTACCTATCCTGAACCATGAAGTCTAAATGGATTTCTTGGACTCTTGACCTACTGCTGCTTATTCGATCTAGGATACTTGTTAAATCCTTCAAGCCTTATCTGAGTACTTGGATCTTTGCTCATGGCCCTGGTTAAATTTGCTGTCCTACTGCCTCCCATACCCAGGGTGACAACCTAGAGTGCTATTACTGCATTCCATAGTCATTAACAAATAAATGCTTACTGAAAGTGTTTACTTTGAACAACTGTCACTATCACATTAGCTGTTCTGAAATGATAATCTCTGTTGAAAAACCCTGCTAAATTCCATTTAAATGTTTTCTTAATTATATTCAGTTATAGCTGAGATTTTTCATAACCTCTAGCTATGTCAAAAGAAAGTTTTAATATTTTCTTTTGTATGTAAGATGATATATCTCATTGTGGCTAAGGGGCCATGCAATGCAAATACTAAGAAATAAAAATTCTAGTTTCAAAGGTCGAAGAGATGAAGTTGAGAAGATAAGAGGAAAAAACTTACCTTCTAATTAAACGAATCATACGGTTTATCACAAGTAAATATAGAAATATACTCTCCGCTCTCTCCTCTCCACTGGGCATGAAAAGATAAGAGTATCTGGGAAAGACAAGAAAGAAATTTTTCAGTCAAGGGAGAGAACATTACTAAAAGCTAAAAATCTCCTACCCTTTGATGTCAAGTAATCAGGTAAGTTGGAATAAGAGGGCTTATTATTAAATGTTCCAGGAATTATGCTAGGAGATTTACAAATATTAATCTTCACAAGTCTCTTGTAAAAATGACATATTATTATACCCATTTTACAATTGAGGCAGAGAGAGGTTTAATGACTGCCAGAGTCACACAGCTAACAAATGGCTAAGGCTGTATTTGAACTTGCGTCTTCCTGACTTTAAGTCCCACTAAATAATTAGATCTCTGTTGCCTGGAGATGAACAATCACTTCCACAGACTCTGATATCACAGTTTACAAAGCTCATTATCCCTCAGAGCAATATCAGAGTGAGACAAAAGCTCATCACAGTGACCTATCTCAGCATTTGAACTCAGGGAGTTCAAGTATGATCGGGGGTTAAGGAAATGGAGTCTCAAAGAAATTAAGTAGCTCTAAGCCAAATTGAATAAGATTTAATTTAAATGGAATCAAGGTAAAATATTTTATTTGGGTTCCAAAAATCAACATCATCAGTGCCAGGTGGGACATGCTGGACATTTTTTCTAAAAACCATTGGGGTTTAATATTAATTCAATATGAGTCAATAGCATCGTTGCTGTATTTGTCCTTTGTTTTTGAGGAGGACCATGACATCAGGGAAATTATGACATGATTTGCAGTTGACTTTGGTTTGAGTGAAGGATCTAACAGTCAAGGAAGTTAATGTAGATTCAGGTTACATTAAGAGAGACAATCAATGCCTAGAGTTAAGGAAATGATAATTCCAACTTAGACCCTTGTGAAACCATGTTTCTAGGTTATTCAGTTCTGGAAAGACATGTTTGAAAAGACTGATAAAATGGAGAATACATAGAGGAGGGCAACAAAGATCTGTGAAGGCTCTTCCTCTTCTTCCTTGGTTGCATTTGAGGAGAAAGACGTACTGTAAGCCTCTAGAATTTAAAAATTAAATTTGTCCCGTAAATACCTTTGTCTTTGCCTCTTTGTCCTTGTTCTTTCCTGCTGTTGGGTGAAGGGCTATTGGAGACAACTACAGTCCTGAGACCCTTGAAAAATCAGCATGCCAAACCACCAGGGATTCAGGAGTCTTGGTCATTTCCAGATTTTTCAGGTACCCCAAACATTGAATAGCAAAGACCTCAGTGACACAGATAAAAGGCAGCCAAAAGGGAGCTATAGCAGTTCATTTATCAAATTTGAAGCAAATTTGGAAGTGAACTTGGTGTAGCAAATGCTATGGAGAAACTGCTAAGTCTGAGCCTATTCTCCAAAAGAACCAAGGATCTGAAGAGTAAGCCACCCCCGGGGATTTGTACTTTTGTTCTTTCCTGTATCTGTGAAGTAAATATTCATTTGTAAAAACTATTTTTAAGTTAAAATTATAACTGAATTAAATTATACATGCAATTATAATATAATTTAAATATGCTAAATTTAAAATTATATTAAAGTATGCTATATTAAAATATTTATTTTGATCAAATATTTGTTTTAAATATTAAATTTGTGTTAATTAAATATTAAAATTTCAATAATTACAATAAAAACCATAATTGATTTTAAAATGTGCTTATCTGTAGCTCAGTTAATCCTATCTGTGTTAGGAAGAAACAATAGGCAAAGGACCTCAGTTCTTACTGATGAACAAATAGAATTTCTCTTCAAATAGTAAGGAAGACTTGAATTCAGTTTCTGCCTCTCTGCTTACTAGCTATGTGATTGTGGGGCAAATAACTTAACCTCCTTCAGGCTTAGTTTTCTCATCTGTACAAAGGGGATGATAACAGCACCTTCCTTACAGGGCTATTGTTGAGGATCAAGTAACCCTCATGTTAATACATGTAAAATGCTTCACAAACTTTAGAATAGTATATAAATCTTTGACAATGACAATGATGATCTAAATCCAGTGTGCCCCGAAAGGGTTTGTGTAATTATAAACCTTAATAACTTAAAACCCCACTAAGATTTTTGGATCATACTATATAGTTGATCCTCCTACAGAAATGGTTCTTTTACTACGGTCAAATGAAATGTTCTTCTGTAATTTCCAAAGTTGGAGGAAAGATATATTGGCTTTTATTTGCAAATGCAGCCCCGTACCTTTACAAATGATCATTCACAGGCAGCATTACTCTTCACTGTAATGAAGAAGATAAGTTCCTTTTCAGTGGAGTAGACTCAGTTCAAAGCTGAGTACATGATAACATTCATTACAATCCACTTGTTGGAGAAACCAACAAGGGGTAATTATCTTCTGGATCTTTTACCCACGTGTGGCAGCTGGGGTAGAAATGATGGGAACCTTACAGGAAATGACCATGACCTCTTCAGAGTGGATTGGCCTGAATGTAATAAGAAGAAATTCAACTAACATCTTCCACTTAGATTCAAAAAATCAGCTCCACCAGTCCAAGATGATTGGAGGTATAGACAGCATTTTATCTGAAAAAGAACTGAGAGTTAAGTGAACTGTTCACTCACTATAACTCAGCAGTGTGATAGGACAGCCAAGAATGTTGATATGGCCTTGGGCTTCATGAAGAAAAGCACAGCTTCTTGTAACAAGGAAGTAATAGATCCCCCTACACTGTACCCTCATCAGACCTCATCTGGAACATCGAGTTTAGTTCTAAGACACTTTGAGAACATTGGTAAGCTGGAAAATTTTCAGACATGAGTAACTAGGATGGTGACTACATGAACAAAACAAATTTGTTAAGCACTTATTATGTACAAATCACTGTGGAAATGCAAGACAATTCTCGTTCTCAACGAGCTTGAATTCTAATAAGAGAAGATAATACATATAGGGGCAGCCAGGTGGACCTGGAGTCAGGAAGACCTGAGTTCAAATATGACCTCTAACATTTACTCATTCTGTGACTTGGGGCAAATCACTTAACCCTGTATGCCTCAGTTTTCTTATCAGCAAAATGAACTGGAGAAGGACATGGCAAGTCACTCCATTATCCTTGCCAAGGAAACTCCAAATGGGGTCACACCTGAAATGAATGAACAACACATATAGGTAATCTTAGTTTCAAGATAGGACTTCGAGCCCATATTATAAGAACATTCATTGGTTGAAGGACCTGAAAATATTTAGCCTAGAGAATGATTCGAATACCAATAGTGCCCCAAGGGTTAAAAAAAAAATAGTATTAAGGGTTGCTTTTCCAATACTTTGTGAAGCCCCTAGTTTATTCTGTAACCTGAAGGTGCCCTAAAGTCCTTTGCCCCCTTATCTTGCAGCTGTTCTAAAAGAATTGCTTTTGTTTCCCTTATCCTGTGTTCCCCTGGTCCTTTCATTTTTAAACTGTATCCTTCTGCCCTTTCCTTAAATCCTTAAACCATAAAGAATTCCTTTTATCTCCTTCATCCTATGTCACCCTGTTCTGTCTTTAATCTTTAACTTCTACAAAAACCTCTAAACCTACATCATCATTCTGAGACCTCTATATAAGCCTAACTTGCCCAAATATCAGGGTCTCACTTAGCTTTCTCTAAGGAGGCCCATGGTGTTTGTCATGTAAAATAAAAAGCTCCCATTGGCTAAAAGAGGTCTAAGTGAATTCACACCTGAGCCAGTTCTACCAACTCTACACCTCATCAAGAAGAAAACACTCAGGTGAGTTATAATAAGTGTCTTCAAGCATTTGAAGGGCCATGATGTGGGAGAGGAATTAGGCCTGCTCTCTTTGACCCCCAAAGGGCAGAACCTGGTAGAAGTTTCAGAGGCTAAATAGACTTAGACTTGCTATCAAGAAATAAAAAAAAAAACAACTTCCTAATATTGCAGAAGTGGAGTCCACACTGGCCCAAGGAGCCAGAACAGAAAAAAGGGAAATTGAATTTGAATGAGGATACTTAAAAATTCTTGACTGAAGAGCAGAGACCACACCTTACAAATCAGGAAAAGGATTGGGGAAAACTAAGTAACTTCTTTCCTATGCTTGGTTGGTTGTTGTCCTTTCTTGAAGAGGACCAAAATGACATCAAGATGATAAAGAGAAACTTCAGTGTGTTTGACTATGACTGATCAGACCAGAAAAGCTCAGAATGCTCTACCATAGGTTGGGCACAGATAGTCTGTGTGAATATTTGGGGTGGATACTCCAAATTTGTGCAATTTATGTTTACTTTGTGCTGTCTCAATTCTGCTTGGCTCATAGAGCACAGCACCCTTTCTGATGTGAGCAAGCCATGCTGAGTGGTCCTGTGCCAGTGTCTCCCATGTTGCACTGTCAAATCCAAAGTTCTTGAGAGAGACCTTGAGAGTGTCCTTGTATTGCTTCTTCTGACCACCATGTGATTGCTTGCCCTATGTGAGTTCTTCATAAAGTAGTGCATTCAAACTATGCTTCAGAGAGCACAACTCCGATGGGCTGGCCACATTGTTTGAATGCAAAATGTATTCTTTTCTATGCTTATTCTAGTATTGGAAATGCTTTAGGTCTCTTGGAAGAGTTAAGGTAGAATGAACAAGATGACAGACTGAAACATCAAGAGTGAGGGATAGTGAGTGTCTCTCCAGGATAAGCCACTGAATATGGACTGATTTTAGTGAGGATAGATTAATGAGGTCTAAATTACTTTTCTAATTATGGAAAGCAATTGATATAAAAGTGGCTGGAGCTGTGTTTGAGTAGCTATGGGTCATAGCAGCATAAACACTACATTAAATAAGATATACATAGGCAGTTTCCCTGATCAGGGATCCTTCTCCAAGACTGACATTCCAGGAACTTTGTTCAGGAATGCT
This sequence comes from Potorous gilbertii, assembly GCA_028658325.1. Classification (NCBI taxonomy): domain Eukaryota; kingdom Metazoa; phylum Chordata; class Mammalia; order Diprotodontia; family Potoroidae; genus Potorous; species Potorous gilbertii. The sequence goes on from CM053770.1 coordinate 457,517,839, forward strand.
ACTATCATTTAGTGACCACAGAGCCTAAATACAAATTCAGTAGCCAGGACTTGTAGATATATTCAGGAAAGAGGGAAAGGATTAGTTGCCACACCATAGATTTATTATTGCCTCCAGAGAATTTCTTAGAGTGCTAGATTTGCCACGAGGAAGATATATATTAAAATTCCATCATGGTGGCTGGTAATTCTGAAATTTAAGAGGGCTGAAAGCCAGTTGGATATCTTCACTAAATCTAGCAATAAATATGCTAAACATGTGACCAAAGTAAAAGATCATGCTGTTAAGGAGTGGCAAGCCAGACTAGGTTGGAAAAAGGAAGCAGGTTTAAGTTTCCTTAATGATTAGTATTCAGATTGGTCCCATGAAGTTCCAGGTTGGGCAAGCTCAGGGGATCCAGTCTCCAAAAAACAAAAAACAAGTCCCACCTCAGCCACCTGCTAGATGTGTGAACCTGGGCAAGTCACTCTTGAACCCTCCCTTCCTTACTTGTAAGACTAATAGCACCTTTAGAGTGCTGTTGTGGTGACAAAAACAATGCAATGTATAAAAACACTTTTGAAAGTCCATAAGCACTACATCAATTTGAGTTATCAATATTATTACCACAGCCCTGTGGGCAGATGTATGCCCTAAATAGATCAAATAATGCAAACCAATATGATATAATGGACTGCATGCTGAATTTGGAGTGAGAGGACCTAAATCTGAATCCTAGCTTTGCTACTAAAAAACTTTTGAAAGCTTTGGTAAATCATTTCACCTATTTCCTCATCTGTAGAATGAGATAGGGCATCTAGGTGACTTTCCAGCACTAACACTGGGATCCGATCAATGATCCTTGCATTCATGAAGAGGGCCAACTCAATTTTCCATAGGGGTGTCTTTTTTTTTCTCTATAGACAATTTTTCCTTTTTTTTTTTTTCCTCCTCTTCATATTCTTAGTTAAAAGCTAGACAAGGGAGAATCAGAAATTATGGAACTCAACAATCCAATGTTTGATAAAATGGAAAACAAATTGCCTAGAAAAAAAGCCTCCTTGTCTGAGTGAGGGTCTCTTGTTCCCTTGTCTCTCTGAAGATTCCTTTTCAAAGAAAGATCCAAACCAGAGTGGCATTGTTAGTCTGGGAAGGTAAGAGGTGAGAGACTGTATAGGACCCTGTAGGAGAGAAACAGAGAGAGAGAGAGAAAGAGGAAGAGAGAGAGACAGAGAGAGACAGAGAGAGAGAGGAAGAGAGAGAGACAGAGAGAGAGAGAGGAAGAGAGAGAGACAGAGAGAGAGAGAGAGAGAGAGAGAGAGAAAGAGAGGGAGAGAGACAGAGAGAGAGACAGAGAGAGAGAGAGGAAGAGAGAAAGACAGAGAGAGAGAGAGGAAGAGAGAAAGACAGAGAGAGACAGAGAGAGAGAGACAGAGAGAGGGAGAGAGAGAGAGAGAGAGAGAGAGAGAGAGAGAGAGAGAGAGAGAGAGGAGAGACAGAGAGAGAGAAGAAGAGAGAGAGAGAGAGAGAGAATTACTCAGAACATCAAAGTATTGCCCCAATGGATACTCCAAAAACATCTGTAAAAACTGGAAAGCAGTCTGACCAAAATTAGGCCATACACTATATTCTGCAATACATTCTAAATGGATACATGACCTGAATATTAAGGAATATAACATAAAATAGTTAGAAAAGAATCAGACCATAAACCTCTCTCAACTATAAGAGATGAATTCTCTCAACTATAAGAGATGAATTCTTAACCAAACATGAAACTGAAAATCTTCTACTCAAATTTAATGCACCTAGGATAAGTAAGTAGGATAGCAGTCAAATTGGGGAAAAAAATCTTCATATCACAGCTCTCTGGTAAGGGTTTGGTATCCAAGATATATAACCAATTAATAAATCTATATAAGACTAATAGTCATTCCTCAACAGAGAAGTGCTCCATGAACAAACTGTTCTCAAAGAAATTCAAAACATTCATGATCACATGTAGGAATACTCTAAATTACTACTACTAAGAGAAATTCAAATCAAAATAACACTGTTTCACCTCACACCTACATATTAGTGAAGATAGAAAGAAATAGCAATAGTAAATGTTGGAGGGATGGTGGGATGATAGGTACACATAATTTTTTGGTAGAACTATGAAATGCTATAACCATTTTGGAAAACAATTTGGAATTATGCAAATAAAGTCATTAAAATGTTGCTTTGAATCAAAGAGTCTATCATTTATACTCAAGGAAGCAAGTGATAAGAAGAAAGTTTCCATATACACCAGAATATTTATAGCAGCAATTTTTGTGATAGCAAAAAATTGGAAACAAAATATATTCCCATCAAGTGGGGAATGACTAAAGAAATTGTAGTACATGAATGTAATGGAATATTACTGTGCTATAAGAAATGATGTGGGTGAAGTATGGGGAAAAAAAAGCACAGAAAAATCTACAGTAACTGATTCAGAGCAGAACCAAGAAAATAGTATGTGTGTGTGTGTGTGTGTGTGTGTGTGTGTGTGTGTGTGTGTGTATTTATATAATGGTTTTGTTCATTTTTCAATCATCCCACTCTTTATGGCTTTATCTGAGGTTTTCTTGACAGAGATACTGGAGTGACTTTTCATTTCCTTCTCCATCTCATTTTACAGATGACAAAACTGAGATAAATAGGGTTACATGAGTTGCATAGGATCATACAGTTAGTAAGTTTCCAGTGGATTTGAACTCAGGTCTTCCTGACTCCAAGCTTGGCATTCTATCCACTGTGCCACCTACCTGCTACAACAATGTAAATGGGAGGAATAAACACACACACACACACACACACACACACACACACACACACACACACATACACATACACATACACCCCAAAAGTGAATGTAATAAAATGGTAAAGATCAAGCATGACTTGAATTAAGCTAAATGAGAAGACATCCCCAACTTACCACTATCTAGGTGAGAGATTCACAGATGTAACACATTGTACATGTTTTTGGACTTTTTCAATGTATTGATCACTTGTGTTGATTTTTTCCTCTTTTTCTTTTCTTCTTTTGTTTTCCTTTTTAAAATATTATTTGTTATATGAGATGGCTCTCAGGGAAGGAGTGGGGTAGGTATTGAGGAAAACTATGTTGATACAAAAAACAGAAGATATCAATGAAAACTGATTTTTAAAAATACATATGTGGAAAATTATTTTTAAAAAAAGGAAAGAGAAAAGGATAAACTCAGTGATCCCTGAAGTTGGAGAACCAGAAAGGGAAGAAGGTCATAATACTGAGGAACAGAAGGCCTGTCCTTTTTTTACTCTATTATTGTGAATTATTTGGACAATGAAAGTCTGATGGGATGCTGGTAAAGGTCACTTATTTAGCAGTTCTGGAGACTGTTTCCTTTCCTAGGAGGGATCCAAGCTACAGGCTGGCACTATTAGTTTTGGAAGAAGAGAGGGGAGAAATTGTTTGGGAGCCTATGGGAGAGAGAGATACCCATAATATCAAAATATTGCCCCAATGAGTATTCCAATTTCAATTTCCTTTTGAAAAGAATTTGAACCATGGCATGGTCCTGAGTTGGAAGTATATTAGGTTCCTGGTGGAAAAAATCGGACTCACCAGAGCGGGAGGAAAATTGTGTTAACTGGCTATAGGTTCTTGTGAGTCCTTCATATGTCTTCTACATGTGTTTATGCAGACTCCTTTAGATGTATAAAGGAGTTCACATGACTCCTTTAGAGTTTCTCTATATTCTGCCAAGTAAAATAAAAGTGGTTCTGTACTTGGAAAAAAAAACCCCAACTTTCTTCAGATTCATTTTAGGGTCCAGGGAACCACAAATAGATCCAGAATATATAGAGGACCTTGGTGGCCCCCCTGAGGTGATAGTCTTGCTTCCTTAGATTGTTGACTTGCAGCTTATGATGGGGTACTTGTATCTGCCTCTGCCTCAACTTTTTGTAAATTATTTTATTTGTTTTCAGTGTTCTACAATCACCTTCATATATCTGAGATTTTTTTCCCTTCCCTCTCCACCTCCTTCCTCCCTCTTTCCCCACTCCCTCCCTGAGACAGCATACAATTTTATATAGGTTCTACACACATTCCTTTTTTTTATATAATTTTATTCGTTTTCAGTGTTCTACAATCACTTCCATATATCTTAGATTTTTCCCCTCCTTCCCGCTGTGCCTCTTACCTCCCCACTCCCTCCCTGAGATGGAATACAGTTTTACGTAAGTTCTACACATACATTCCTATTAAATATATTTTCACCTTAGTCATATTGCATAGAATTAAAATGAATGGGAGAAATCATAAAACAAACCTAAACATAATACAAAAGAAAGTGATCTGCTACATTCTGCAGTTGAATTCCATAGTTCTTTCTCTGGATGTGGAAAGTATTTTGCCTCAAGAGTCCATTGGGAATTTTTCAAGTCCTTGTATTGCAATAAAGTATTAAGTCTACCAGAAAAATTCCTTACACACTCCTGGTTCTGCTCCATTCACTCAACATCAGTTCATATAAGTCCTTCCAGGCCTCTCTGAAGTCTTCCTGTTCATCATGTCTGATATAGCACAATAGTATTCCATTACAGTCATACATCATAATTTATTCAACCATTCCCCAATTAATAGGCATCCCCTTGATTTCCAGTTTTTGGCCACCACAATGAAAGCTGCTATAAATATTTCTGTATTTGTGGGACCTTTTCCCATTTTTATGATCTCTTAGGGAGTGTATTGATAGGCAATACCTGGGAAGGGATATTGCTGGGTCAAAGGGTATACACGTTTTTGTAGCCCTTTGGGCATAGTTCCAAATTGCTCTCCAGAATGGTTGGATCAGCTCACAGCTCCGCCAACAATGAATTAGTGTTCCTACTCTCTAACATCTTCTTTAACATTTATCATCTTCCTGTTTTGTCATGTTAGCCAATCTGACAGGTGTGATGTGGTATCTCAGAGTTGTTTTGATTTGCATCTCTCTAATCAATAGTGATTTAGAACATTTTCTCATATGTCTATAGATAACTTTAATTTCTTCCTCTGAAAACTGCCTGTTCATATGCTTTGACCATTTATCAATTGGGGAATCTACCTCAACTTTTGCAAAAAGGGAACTAGTGTACATAAGCAATTAGAATAATGTTTCAGGCCTTGAAGAAGGTATTTATAATAACCCTCCTTTTGTAAGATGCCACCCCAAAGCGCTTTTCTTATGGAGAGAGATGCTTCAGGAAAACTCTTCCAGCAGCTCTTAGGCAAAGGGATATGAAGGAAAGGGAAGTCTTATGTATTAGATCTGTAAGACTGCCTATCACCTACTCACACTAGTCTAGTAAATATCATCTACTCATACTAGCATTTCTACTCACACTAGTTAAGCTTTGTGTAAATAAACTATGTAAGTAGGGGATTATTAGTAATCAAAGTAGTCCTGGAGTTATCACAGAATCATCTGAGAAAGGTCCCATAGAGTAGATTATCCTCACATGATTTGTTACATTTTAAGGAAACATTTTTTTGGTTTGGTCACTTCTTAATGGGCATTTCTTCTTAAGAGTAATTCACAAATAAGAGAGAGTTAATTCACTACCTTTGCTGGCAGTAGGATTGATCATTTGATGTTTGGCAGGATGTGAAAAGCTACAATATGTGCCAGCATATTAAGAAACACAACCTAAGAAGACTTGAGTGTCCACCGTAACATTTGTTGGTTTTCCTACAATGACAGCTCCAAATATAGAGCTGATTTAATAACAGATCTGCCTCCATCCTTGGATTAATGGAACTTCAGAGTGATAGGTCACATCTCATGAATGTGCCGCCTGATCCCATATCCCAAGTCTCGTTCTGCATCCCCAATATCTTTTACACACACACACAAAAAAAAAAAATAGAGAAATTACTTCAGCTTTGGGCATAGATATCAACTTGTGATATACAATTTGTGGAAAAATTCTTCAAGGAACTACAAAAAGGATTCAGCTAAGTTGCTTCTCACAACAGTACACCATCCACAGACCATTGGCCAAATAGAAGAGGTTAAATAATAGATAAAGCAGTTTATGTACTGCAGTTCTTCATATCTGCAGTGGGTTTGGCCTATTATTTGCCTGGGGCCAAATTTGTCTGTAATAAAATGACATACTTAATGCCTGGGTAATCTCTGTTCTGGGTCACATATGGGCATTCTTTATACTCTATTTAGTAGATATTCCAGAGACACAGCAATTCTCTGCCCTGGCTGAATGGGCATCTCATTTACAGAAGGATTATACATAACCTGGCAGGGCCTATTCTAACTGTGGAAACAGAATAGAGCAGATTTTCCCCTTGCTGGTATTAGGTTTTCAAACGTGGCTAAACCACAAACACATAAAGTCACACAGGTGGCCTCCTGGGCCCTTGATGAGAAATACTTGGGATCTTTTATCATCATCCAGTGATTGCATTCAAAACCTAACAAATTTGCTTTGTATTTCAAATCTCTTAAATTAAACCCCTGAATCCGCTAAAATGACCACAACAACAATGGTAGTGACCAGCAACTCCATCAGAGGAATATGAGGAAAAGGAGAAGCCTGGACCAGGAGGTCTTAAGGATTTCTTGTTTCACCCTTGTGGAATTGTTGCAATTGAAATTAAGGCAAACTGAGGCATAATTTATTGATAAGGCTAGCAATTACCAATAAAGGGGATATCTTGACTCAATCAATCAAGGTATAGGTATACAAGGTATAGGGGTTACTAGCTTTCAGATAGTTTGGGGAAATAAAAGAGAACAAAGAACAGGAAGCATAAAACGATATGATTGGCTACAAAGTCTGAAGTAACAACATGATTGGATAGGAGTCAGGAATGCAAGACTAATAACAACCCCTCCTTCCATCTTGTAGCTATGGAAATCTGGTGTCCACTTTCATGGTTAGTTAGAGTCATGAGATAACAGTTCAGACTTTCTCAAAGGATAGCTAGCATTGCAGAGATAACCGACTTTCTGCATCTTACAAGGCTTGTTAGTGAGTTAACAAATTTTCCTTAATTGTGCATAGGCAATAAGATGCGTAGAGACATGTTTCTTTGAATTAAAGTGATTTATGGGACAACTTGGCTCAGAAAGGAAAGCTGAACTTCTGAACTTAATAACTCAGAAACAAAGAAATATGACTTAGGCAATTTTACAACATATTGGGGGTGATCAGAATAGAATCAATCACAAATGAAACCAGAATCAATTTGATTTTCTCAGTATGAACAATGTCATAAACCTTTCCCAATGCCAGGTTTTTTTTTAAGTATACAAACATTCCTTGAGATTTAGGAACCTCAAGTTTTCAGATTATTGATGTCACTTTCTCATCACCTGTATGAGTACAATATCAGCACAAGGAGTTGAGGGTGCAAGGGAGGGTCCTAGAGGTTTTGATGAGATTCCAATGAGAAGTCAATGAGAAGTCCATTATCTTAAGTACCACTTAAAGTCATTTTAGGAGACAATGAGATTCAAGTAGGCCAGTCAATGAAATGGTTGATTGGTTGGTTGCTGTCCTTCATTCTCCAAGAGGACCAAAATGACATCACTATAATAAAGTGATGTTTCAATGTGTACTTATGACTGTGGTTGATCAGACCAATACAAGCTTGGAATTTTCTACCACAGACTAGGCACAGATAGTTCATGTGAACATTTGGGGTGGTTACTCCAAATTTGCACATCCTACATTTCCTTTGTGCTGTTTCAATTCTGCTTTGCTCATAGAGCATAACATCTTTTCTGATGTGGGCACACCATGCTGATTGGTCCTGTGCCAGTGTCTCCTATGTCCCACAATCAAATCCAGAGTTGCTGAGAGAGACTTTGAGGATGTCCTTATATCGCTCCTTCTGACCATCATGTGATCACCTGCACCATGTGAGTTCTCCATAAAGTAGTCTTTTTGATAAGCATACATTTTGCATTCAAACATCATGGCTAGCCTATCGGCGTTGTGCTCTCCAAAGCATAGTTTGAATGTTTGGCAGTTTAGTTCAAGTAAGGACCTCAATGTCTGGTACCTTATCCTGCCAGGTGATCTTCAGAATCTTCCTAAGACAGTTCAAATGGAAGCAATTCAGTTTCCTGGCGCTGGGTGGACTGTCCATGAAATAAACTAAACTAATAGTGGGCCCTCCACTCTGCAACTCTGGGCTGAACAATGCTGTACCTAGATGTTCATGGAACTCTGAACTGCTGTCTCTAGCCACCTCAGCTTTTACTCTGTAAGAATTCCTAGCCTCTTCTTTTTAGTGGGCATCCCCCTTAAGCTGGAGTCTCCCTTAAGCTTTATCTACCTTAAGGGGCAGAGGAGCCTGTTTAGTTTGTTGTGTTGTGTTTTGTGTTACCCAAAACAAATGACTGTACTTGATTTGGAGACAGCCTGAAAAAATTCTTTCAAGATGACCTTGCACCCCAACATTTTGGGGTGCCCCTGAACCTCATCATTTCAGATGGTGGATGGGTACCAGGCTGAATCAACTGAAGTGTCCTCAATACCTAGCCTTATTGAAAACCCTTCTTTTGCTATGGCTAAGTAATCTTTGTTAACAGTTAAATGACTTACAAATGTCTCATTTTGTTCCAATATTGAACCTAAACTACTGGTAACTGGTCTTTTCCATGTGGGAGATTCTACTGGCCCAGAACACTGTGCCTGAGCAACAGTCTATCCACTTTACATATATTTTGTGAGTTATAAAACCTCCTGAGTGCTGCATAAATCTACTCTCTTCTATTCCCCTTGCACACTGCTAGATGTTTGCAATTATATTTACAAAACAATGGAAAAAAAACTTACCTAAACAAATCAAGACTTAAAATTAAAAAAATTAATGCATTATGAAAAATTTATATGAGATATAGAAAGTTCTGTGGCAAAAAACAAACAAGCAAAATTCTTTCTGCAGATGGAGGAGAGGGAAGAGAATACAAGAGAAGATGCAGTCACTAACCTCTTGTCTCCATAATCAAAGTGGGAAAAAGTTATCTACCACTGCCTGTTCTTTGCTGAGGTTGCTGCTATTTGGTGGCTGGTGTTAATCTGCTTGTACTATATGTCTCACCTAGATTATCTCTCCTTTCTGTGTTCTTCCTGTTTTGGGGTGACCCTAAACTCCTTCTGACCACCAAATCTCATCTCCCTCTAGATCCAAAATCCTGCAGCCAAGATAAAAATGACCCTCTCCCCCCAGGGAGCTATCTAATTTGTGCCAGGAAGGATTTGGGTATGATGGGATACTTGGGTACTTGTGCTTGGACGTCAATTCCAAGATCACATTTTTCCCTAACCTCAAAACACTATCTCTGACAGTTTTCTCCTCAGTCCAAGAACAGTATGCCTAGCAATAACTCATGAGTATAAAACAAACAAACAAACTATCTTTCCCCATCACAAGAACAAGCTGACCTCTGAAGAAATTCTTTTGTAAAATCAGGACTATCTTGTAACCACAGAATTATCATGTATTGATTCCCAAAGTTATCATATTCAAACCAGAGGTCAAGCTGTAGACATCAGCTCTCAAAACTATCTTATAACAGACCAAAAACACACCCCTGAGAAACCCCTTCCCCTGAATGATGCCTGTGATCAAAATTGTAAGTTATCACCAAATTAGCATATCTGCCAGATAATTCACTACTTTTCCTACATAAACTTTAGCACCACTCCTGTTAAATGCAAGTTCCTTAAGGAATGTAAATTTCTTAAAGAGCTGTGCCTGCTATATTGACACTACAATAAACCGCTGCCATCTTGATTTGAAGAATGCTTGAGTCTGTGAATTCATTCCAGATGACCCTCTCCTGTACTTCGGTCCTTGGGGCATCCTTGAACCTCTCAAACCTCATCAGGTAGGGCTACACAAAGATAAAACAAGGCAAAGTCTCTGTCCTCAAGGAATTCACAATGTAATCTAAGTAGTATTCATACAAGTTAGTGGTCAATAATCATTTATTAATGTAACTACTACATACCAGACTCTGTGCTAAGCACTAGGAATACAAATGAGAAAAAGATACTTCCTGCCATCAAAGAACTTATTATCTAATTTGGGGGGGGGGTGGGGGGGAATACACAAAAGAAGGCTGAAAAGGATTCCCCCTCCACCATCTGAGGGTATCAGACAGGCATGGGGTTACAAGGAGAACAGTTGATAGAAAATGAAGTTAGCTGGAAAATTCAAGCCTTCTATCAAAATCAAGAAGAGTTTATTGCTCTATCCTATACTGTGATCAGAGGATAGAGGCAACTGAAAGTGAGGAGGAGGTGTTGAGTTTCAAAGTTGTGTCAATCTTCCTAATGATGAGATTTCAGGTGATGAGTTAATCCTGGGGGAGGAACAATGTTAACAAAGTCAAAACAAAGCAGAGCAGTTGATGAAAAAAATGTAGAGGTTAGAGAACTCACTCCTAGCTGGTGTCAGAAAACTAGAGAGGCTTCAAAAGACAGCTGGGATTTGATCTGTACCTTAAAAGTCACTGTATGACCCCTGGGGCAAGTCATCTTTGAAAACAATTGTTTTCAAATTCTTGAATATTCGAGGAGTTTCCCAAGAATTGTATCTCGTCAGAGCCCTGAAGGAGACATGAGATATACTATTAAAAATTATGTAATGAGATCTAAGAAGGTAATTTTCTCCCCTTTTCAATATCATTTCTTTACTGCATCACTGTTTGTCTTTGATTGACACATCATTCTACACCTCTGTCTCTCTGGCCCAAGGGGGTTTTGAATGTTTGGATATTTAAATACTCAAATGGATCATTGATCTAAGGAATTCCCACCAAAGATGCAAATCACAACCCATACATGCCTCCCCATCCTGGGAGATGTTCTTCCAAATTTGCCACTGAAGAGATAGACCCAATGTCTTCTCTTTCTTCTAACATTGCAAATGTGTCTGGGGGAAGACTGTGCTCATCCATCTGACATTTCCTACTCTTATCACATGGACAGCTTTTCCTTTTGTCTTATAAAGACAAACCTCTTGTCTCCTTCGTGACATCATTTACTGATTCAGAGTAAGGTTGCTCTTATTGGATATATGTTAGCCTGATTATACATATCATGAGCCTTTTCCTTGCCATCTATTTCATTGGTGTCAAACTCATATAGAAAATATTCCAGTTCACAACCTTAGAAAATAACAAATTAGTGGCAAAGAACTGGAAATTGAGAGGATGCCTATCAATTGGGGGATGACTGAACAAGTTGTGGTATATGAATGTAATGGAATACAACTGTATTATAAGAAACAATGAGCGGATAGATATCAGAAAAATCTGGAAAGACTTACATGAATAGATGCCGAGTGAAGTGAGCAGAACCAGGAGAACATTGTACACAGTAACAGCCACATTGTATGTCAGTCAGCTTTTAGACTTAGCTCTTCTGAGCAATGCAATGATCTAAGACAGTACTGAAAGACTTACAATGGAAAATAGTATTCACATCCAGAGAAATAACTATGGAGTCCAAACGCAGTTCAAAACACATCATTTTCTCTTTTTTTACCTTGTGTTTTTTTTGTTTTTGTTCTGATTCCTCTTTCACAATACAAATAATGTGGAAATTAATATGGCTGTTCATGTAGAGCCTATATCAAATTGCTTACCATCTTGGGAAGAGGAGAAGGGAAGAAAGGAGGGAGAAAACATTGGAAAGTGAATGTTGAAAACTATTTTTACTTGTAATTGGAAAAAATACTCTTAAGTATTTATTTATTTAAGTATTCCTACTCTTAAGTAGGAAAGTAGGAGAAGAATCGGGGAAAAAGAAATTTCCTAATATATTTTGGTAGACTTACAGAATTTGCTATCCTCTGTTTTCAGTTTATTGTTATTAATTATAATGACAGTATTATCATTAAATGACTATACATGTCAAATTCATTTACCTACAATTCCCCCATACCTCCACGCAAATTACCTATGTAGTATTGTATTTGTATTTATTTTATTTCTCAAATATATTTTAAACTGGCCCATGTACTCTCTATGTGGTGCTCCTCTTTAGTTCTGAGCAAAAATTTTTCCCCTTCCAATTGCCACATAACAATACCTGTGAAATATCTGTATTGAAAAGATAGTTCTTTCAGTGATTATAGATCTGTTCTAGAAAGTTTTACAATGTCTTATGACAGAATGTAATCTGCACAATGTTTTCTACAACCAGGAAAATCATGAGGGCTTCCACAAACAGGGAAACTACCTCTCAAATTGGACTCTGTTGGATGTCCTCCATCACAGTGGCATATGTTTTTGACAAGCATGTAAATCCCTGTTGTAGGCTATTTTGAGAGATATTTATTTTATCTAAGTTATGGAAGATATTTATTTCTATTACATCTTCTAAAAAATCCTAAATGATCTTAATGCACGGGTGGGAATTATCTTATTGTATGAAAGTCTGTAAAGCTCTACTGAATTGAATGCTTCTTTTTCATAATCAAATAAATACTAAGCAATGGGATCTTATATTCTTTATATTTTTCACTTAAATATCAGGTGGCAAAGCTATGATCCATTGTTGAATATCATTTGCTAAAGTCTGTTTTTCCCTTCTAGACTATTATTAAAAATGCCCTTGATCATAATATTTGTATAGATGGGAGAGCAGGAATATGCTCTGGTAGTTGCTAATGTTCTTTCAGTAGTTGGTTTGGTTTAGGGGGAGTTTTTTGTATCAGTAAAGTTTGAGATTTTTTTATACCTTTGGTATATTTCTGTTCTTTAGATAACCTTATAAATTAGTTCCTGAATGCTTCACAACTGTATAATTTCCACTTTATACACTTGATTTAACCCAGCTGTTTTCCTCATTTTTTCTTCTCATTAGTTCCATATCTAGTTCTTCTATAAGCATATTGGTAACTATGATGTTGGGGTCCAAATATGGTGGTTCCATTATCCTTAAGGGATAAAATAGTTTTTTGTAAAAGTTTTTGCAAATCTTTTTTCATTTTTCTTCTGTTTGTTATCTTCTCTCTGCTTTCATTCTTGAATGCCCTTGGGATGACTTTGTTTAGTGGATATCTTGCCAAGCTTTCTTTAAAATGGTTTTAGCCTCCATTGCTTTTCTCTACTTTATGAGACAATACTACTCATAATCGTCCATCACACTTCTATGTAAGATTTTTATAGATGAGTTTATATTCTAACCTCACATTGCCTTTGGCAGACATCTCTCTCTGTTTGGCAAGTGAGTTAAATGTTTACTGAATAAGATACTTTCTCGACTTTTTTGGTCTCCTTGTTTTTCTTTGTTTTGTTCTTACCTTTTATGCTTTTGTTTTTTCTACTTGGTATTATATTTTTTCCAATTACATGTAAAAATATTCTTCAATATTCACTTTCATAAGATTTTGACTTCCAAATTTTTTTCTCCTTGCCTCCCTCCAATCTCCCCTCCCCAAGATAGCATGCAATATGATATAGACTATACATGTACAATCATATTAGACATATTTACACTTTAGTCATGTTGTGAAAGAAGTATCAGAACAAAAATGAAAAACCTTAAGAAAGAAAAAAAAGAGAAAATAGTATGCTAAGATCTGCATTCAGACTCCGTAGTTCTTTCTCTGGATGCAGGTATCATTGTCCATCATGACTCTTGGAATTATCTTAGATCTTTGTATTGCTGATAAGATCTAAGTCTATCAAAGTTGATCATTGCATGTTGTTGCTGTTAGTGTGTATAATGTTCTCTTGGTTCTGCTCACTTCACTCAGTATCAGTTCATGTAAGTCTTTCCAGGTTTTTCTGAAATCTGCCTACTCATCATTTCTTATAACACAGCAGTATTCCATTACATTCAAATACCATAACTTGTTCAACCATTCCTGATTTCATAGCCATCCCTTCAATTTCCAATTCTTGTACATGTGGGTCCTTGTCCCTTTTTCATGATCTCTTGGGACACAGACCTAGTAGTTGTATTGATAGATCAAAGGGTATACACAGTTTGGTTACCCTTTGGACATTGTTCCAAATTGCTCTCCAGAATGGCTGGATCTGTTCACAACTTCACCAACAATGCATTAGTGTTTCAATTTTCCTATGTCTTCTTCAACATCTATAATTTTTTTGACATATGAGCCTATCTAATAGGTGTGAAGTGGAACCTCAGAGTTATTTTAATTTGCATTTCTCTGATCAATAGTGATTTAGAGCTTTTTTTTTATATGACTACAGATAGTTTTAGTTTCTTCATCTGAAAACTGCCTGTTCATATCTTTTGACCATGTATCAGTTGGGGAATGACTTGTATTCTTACAAATTTGACTCAATTCTCAATATATTTTATAAATAAGGCCTTTATCAGGAACACTGGAAGCAAAAATTGTTTCCCAGGCTTCTGCTTTCCTTTCAATCTTGGTTGCATTGGCTTTGTTTGTGCAAAACCTTTTTAATTTAACATAATCAAAATAATCCATTTTGAATTTCATAATGTTCTCTATCTCATTTGGTCATAAATTCTTCCCTTCTTCATAGATCTGACAGGTAAACTATTGCTTGCTCTCCTAATTTGCTTTTGGTATCACCTTTTATGTCTAAATCATGTACCCATTTTGACTTTACCTTGGTATATGGGATAAGATGTTGGTCCATGCTTAATTTCTGCCATACTATTTTCCAGTTTTGCCAGCAGTTTTTGTTAAATAGTGAGTTCTTATCCCAGAAGATGGAGTCTTGGGGTTTATCAAACAGTAGATTACTATAGTGACTGAATACTATGTCTTATGTACCTAACCTATTCCACAGATCTACCACTTTATTTCTTAGCTAGTTTTGATGATTGCTACTTTATAATACAGTTTTAGATCTAGTATGCATTGGCCAGTTTTATTTTAATTTTGTTTAATAAAGATAGAAAAGACCTGAACTTATCTATAATAAGAGAGTCCTAGCTACTTACTGGGGTTTTAAGTCAGGAAGACCCAAGTTTAAATCTAGCCTTAGCCATGTGCTAGCTCTGTGACCCCGGGCAATCATTTGACCTCCGTCTTTCTCAAATATAAAATGGGGATAATAAGAGGTAATTTTTACAAGAGACTTGCGAGGATTAAATGAAATAACATTTGTAAATCTCTTAGCATAATGCCTGGAACATAGTAGACATTTAATAATTACTTCCCTTATCCTGATTTGCCTGATTCCTTGACACCAAAGAGGAGGAGATTTTAGCCTTTGACAATGTTCTCTTCCCTGACTAAAAAAACTCAAGAATGTTGAAAGTCCTCTATCTCATTGACTGTCCATGTCTTCCCTGAAAAATTATGCTCAGTTTTGCTAGGTAGTTTATTCTTTGTTGTAATTCAAGCTCCTTTGCCTTCTGGAATATCACATTTCAAACCCTCTGGTCCTTTAATGTAGAAGTTGCTAGGTCCCGCATAACCCTGACAGAGGTTCTACAATACTAAAATTGGGTCTTTTTGGCTGCTTGCAGTGTTTTCTCCTTGATCTGAAAGTTTTGGAATTTGGCTATAATATTCCTTTAAAGTTTCATTTGGTTACCTGTTTCAGAATGTTATTGAGAATTCTTTCAATTTTACCCTCTGGTTCTAGGACCTCAGGGAAGTTTTCCTTGATAATTTCTTGAAAGATGCTGTCCAAGATCTTTTATTATTTATTATTATTATGACTTTCAGGGAGTCCAATAATTCTTAAATTATCTCTCCTGGATCTATTTTCTAGTTCAGTTGTTTCTAAGGGAAACTTGGGGGAATTCAGGCAACTTCCTGGCTTCTCTCTGCCACCCTGGCTCCTCCCTTTCAATCTCCTTGTTTTAACAATTCATTTACATTGGTTTAATTTCTTGATGAAAGTATGATAGCCAGTTTTAGATAGCCTTTATCCCATTTTACTCATGTCTGAACACAGCATTATTCCTGGGTGAGCCTTCATTTCCACTACCATTAGTTCCTAAGTTACTCCTACTGGTCTCAATGCTGGACCAGGTGTCCACAGTCATGGCACAGACATGTCTCCTGGACCAATCTAAACTTAAACTCCTATAGCTTCTAATCTTCTTTATCTAAAAATGAAAGAAAAAAATCCATGTGAGGAAAAGAACTAAGGTCTCATGACTACCTCAGATGGGAAGAATCCAAGGCCTCTCCCATTATGGCATTGTCTCTCTCCTCTTGCCAGACTGGAATAAGTCAAACCAAAGAGAATGGGATAAGGCCAACTAGTAACATTTGAATGCTTGTCTCTCCTTCCTCCCCTCTCCCTTCCCTACCAAATTATGGTTATATAGACATAGTTAATCAAAGAGACTTCAATGTGTTTAGCAAAGTGGAACCAGTTACAAAACATCTGTTAACCCAGGTATGGTGTCTCATTCTTATAATTCCTTTTGTAGGGAATGACTGTGACTGGTAGCTCTCTTAAGCTACAGAAGTTATGAGCTACAGAAGTGCTAAAGCAGAAAAGGTGTCCACACAATATCTGGCACTAATATGATGAGCACCCAGAAAGAGGGAGCCATCATATTGACTAAGGAGGAGTGAATTGGCCCAGATTGAAAACAGAACAGGGCAAAGATTATGTGGCAATTAAAAGTGGAATTAGTAGTGGCCATGAGTGGCCACTATAGTTCCAGACTAAATGAGATAGGGATATCCAGTCTCAAATGAGAAGGAAAAAAAAAAGACATCTATGCATACTCCAAATCTCTCTAGTGCATTTCTATTACACATTTTCACAGCTCTCCCAAAAGCAAGCTCACTAGCCTTGTTCACTTGGAGAATTCAATCAGTGGCACTTTGTATATGGCCATGATTGGACTTAGTGGCCAATCCCCCAATGCAGAGAATATGGTATCTTATTCACATACATGCCCCCTTCTTCACAGCTGAAATAATGCTGGATTCAAAGTCTGAGTCCTTGAATCAAATCCCATCTCTACCATCTGAATCCTTCACTTCCTTATTTCACCAGTTAAGCCTAGCCAAGCCTTAGCCTTGGATTGCTTCTAATATTGGCACTTTCACTACTACCTACATGCAGCTGGACAAAGGTGAAGAAAATTGTACAACCATTCTAATTGGATCCACTGAAAATGTGGATCCAAAACAATCTCAACCAGGACTTCAGTGTTGCTAGGCCATCCTATTAGACCTTCCTTCTCAATTCACGACCCCACTCTCCACAATGGTTCTTTCAGACTGTTTTCAAAATCTTCTATAACTCTCTTTCCCCAAGAACCTTGTCTCATATTTTAAAGGAAAAAAAAATTAAGGCCATTTACCATGACCTTCATTTTCTCTCCTCTCCCCCATCTCTTTCCCTCCATATCCAATTTCACCTTTATAGCATCGCTTAAACCTTCTTTTCTTCTCTTACATTTTCACCCCCTGATCCAGGCCCTCATCATCTCACATTTTGATTACTATAATAGCCTTCTGGTGAGTCTTTCTGTCTCAAGTCTCTCCCAGCCCAAATCCATTCTCCGATTAACCATTAAAGTGATTTTCCTAAATCAATTAATAAACATTTATTAAATACCTACTATGTACCAGGCATTCTGTTAAGACAAAAAGACGGAAAAGGCAGTCCCTGCCCTCAAGCAGCTTACAATCTAATAGGGAAGACAACATGCAGGATGGAGCAGAGCTGAGAGGAAGTTGGTGAGAGCAGTCAGGGTGGAGGAGAGAGGACAGATAGTCACAGCTAGTCTTGTGAGTGTTTATTTGTGGAAAGGCTGGGGGAAGGGAGAGAAGACTTGGGAATAGCAGTATCCCCTGCAGTGATAATTTGTATTGACTTCTTGGTTACTATGACAGATTTGGCTTTCTGGTGTTGAGATTTGGCTTTCTGGTATCTGAATAAATGCTTTTCTTCTGCCTTCTATATAGAGAATCTGTGATACTTTGCAGATCAGAACTACATATTCATAGTCACCCTCTCTTCTGTGAATACTGTCTTGGCCATACAATGATAAGATCAGAAGCCAGAATGTAAGTGGTTAAGAAAAGAGTTAGAAGAGAGAAAGTAGAGGCACCTAGTGTAGATGACCTTTTTGAGGAGTTTAGTTACAAAGAGCACAGGAGAAATAAAATGATAGCAGGGATGAAAGGATCAAATGAGGGTTTTTTTGTAAGATAAAGGATACATTGGTGTGTTTGTAGGCAGTAGAAAATGAGCCAGTAGAGAGGGAGAAATTGAAAACAAGTGAAAGTATTAGGGATGACAGAGAGGGCAATCTGTTAAAGGAGACAGGATAGAATAGAGTCTCTTAGCCAGGTTAGAAGGGTTAGCCTTGTTAAGGAGTCAGGTAACTTCATCATGTGAAACAGGGATGAAGGAGGTTTCCCTCTTTAACTTCTTTAATTTTTCCTTTGAGAATTTAGACACTATGTTGTTTGGTCTTATATTGACATAACGCCATTGTCTATTATGTCTTTTAGTAAGATGTAGTATTCCAGCTTATCTCTTAATTAGGTTTATTTTTACTTTTGCTTTGTCTGAGATCATGATTGCTACTCCTGCCTTTTTCACTTTGGCTGAAGCATAATAGATTCTGCTCCAGCCCTTTATTTGAACTCTCAGTGTGTCTCTCTGCTATAAGTATGCTTCTTGTAAACATATTTTTGGTTTGTAATTCTGCTATCTGCTTCTGTTTTATGGGTGAATTAATTCCATTCATATTCACAGTTATAATTATTAATTGTGTATTTCCTTCCAGCCTAATTTCTTCTGTTTATCCTCTCTCTCTCTCTCTCTCTCTGTCTCTCTCTCTCTCCCCCTCTCTCCCTCTCTCTTTTTACTCTATTCTTCCTCAAAAGGCTTTTTTGCTTCTGACCACTGCCTTACTTAATCTGCCCTTCCTGTTATTCCTCCCTCTCCACCTTTTTCTTATCTCCTTCCCCTTGTACTTCCCTGTAGGATAAAATAGATTTCTGTATACAACTGAGTGTGTGTGTGTGTGTGTGTATGTGTGTATTCTTCTCTCTTTAAACCAATTCCTATGAGAGTGAGGTTCAAGCAAAGCCTGCTCCACCCTTTATTTCCCCTATCCATTACAAAAGTTCTTTTTTACATGTTTTTTTTATGAGCAGTAATTTTCTCCATTATTCCTCTTCTTCTTTGGCATACTCCTTTCTCACTCATCTATTTTTATTTTTGCATCATCCCAACATAATCAACTCACTCTTGCACCTTCTTTCTATGTAGAATTACTTTAATAGTCCTAATAATGATAAAATTCTTAGGAGTTACATGTATTATTTTCCCATATAGGAATGTAAACAGTGTAACCTTATTGAGACTCTTATGATTTCTCTTTCATATTTACCCTTTTATGCCTCTCTAGAGTCTTGCTTTGGAAAGTCAAATTTTCTATTCAGCTCTGATCCTTTTTTTTAAAATCAAGAATGCTTGAAAATGCTCTATTTCATTAAATATTCATTTTTCCTTTAAAGGATTATTTACTCAGTTTTCCTGGGTAGATGGTTCTTGGCTGTAATCCCCATACTCTCCAATTCTGTAATGTAGTAACTACTAAATCTTCTGTGATCCTCGTTGTCTGTGACTCTAGGGTCATTGAATCATTTCTTCTGATTGCTGGAAGTATTTTCTCTTTGACCCAGTAGCTTTGGAATTTGACTCTACTATTCCTGAGAGTTTTCATTTTGCATTCTCTTTCAGGTGGTAATTGACAGTCCTTTCAATTTCTATTTTACCCTCTGGTTCTCAGATATTGGGGGATGTTTCCTTCAGAATTTTTTGTAATATAATGTCTAGACTCTTTGATCATGGACTTCAGGAATCACAATAATTCTTAAATTATCTCTCCTCAATCTATTTTCCAGGACAGGTGTCTTTCCAGTGAGATATTTCACATATTCTTCTATTTTTTAACATATTTTTACTTTTCTTGATATTTCATGGAGTCATTAGCTTCTACTTGCCCAATTCTAATTTTTAAGGAATTATTTTTCAGTGAGTTTTTTCATATAGTCAATCTTGCCTTTTGAGAAGTAATTTTCATCAGTGAATTTTCATTACTTTTCTCCCAATCCTGTTTTGTTAAGGTGTTATTTTCTTTGTATTTTTTTTTTGCCTCTTTTACTAAGCTTTACCTTATTTTGTCTTTCATAATTTTCTTTTATTACTCTCACTTTTTTTCTCAATTTTTCTTCCACCACTCTTATTTGATTCTGAAATTCATTTTTTATCTCTTCCAGGAATTCTTTTGGGGCTTGTGTCCAATTATTATTTTGCTTTGAGGCTTTGTTTTTATCTGTTTTGACATTGTTGTCTTCTTCTGAGTTTGTTTCTTGATCTTCTCTGTCACCATAATGGCTTCTTCAGGGTCAGGTTCTTTTTTGTTGTTTACTCATTTTCCTAGCCTTTTTCTTAACTTTGAACTTTATGTCAAAGTTCAGCTCTGTTCCCAGAGTGGGAATGAAGTGGGGCATTGTCCTAAATCACAGGCTTTTTTTCACTGCTTTTTTCAGAGCTAGTTTGAGGGATTTGGAAATTTTTGGTGCTTCTAAGGTGTCTAAGGTGGGGAGAGGGGTGTTCACTCCTGCTCTGCACCCCAGTCCTTACCTAGGAAGAGCCTCTGATCTCTTGCAGCTGCAAGCAATACTGCTCCTCAGGGCCCCTGCTCCTTTGTGACAGCAAGCACTCTAATATGGAATTGTGACCCAGAAGTGGGTATAGGCAATGCAGTTGCCAAGCAGCACCTTGTCCTGTTCCCAGTGATGGTACAGGGTCTCCTATAATCTTTGATCACTTGTTTGACCCCCTTTCATCTCTGACTTAAGAACTCCCAAAGGTGCTGCTCTTCTGTTGCTACCTCCAAGCCCCATAGATGGTTTTACTGCCATGTGGGCTCTGGAGCCAATGTCCACCTCAGTGTCATAGACCTCTCCTTCTGACTTTCTAAGTTGTCTCAGTCTGGAAAAAGATCTCAACTCAATCCTTTTGTTGGTTCTGCCACTCCAGAATTCAATTTGAGGAATTATTTTAAAGTTCTTTGTAGGGAAATCTTAGAAGATCTCAGCTGCTTATTCCGTTCTGCCATCTAGTACTGGAATTTTCATTGAATGGTAAATAGGAATAGCATGAACCTCAAAAGAAGATAGCTTACCAAGTGATGAATGAAGGAGAACCTGCAAGTAATACTAGGGAGCAAAGAGAACTACAACTTTCCCTCCTTGACCAGTAAGCTGAGAAGAATGAATGAAGTTGCAGTCTATAGAAGAACGGGTGACCAGGGAGACCAAGACATCAGGGAAAAGTATGTTTCAATCAAAGATAATAGATGGAATGAGTGAGAGAGGAATAGGTTTAAGATGAAAAGAAGTTTATTGCCTATCAAAGAGGCATTCTATAAGACACAGTGGAAGGATTGGCTTGAGTTAGATGAATCTGTGGATTGGGAAGGCTGAGGGGGATGGAAATGAACAATCAAGTGGTGGGGTTGTAAAATTGGTTTTGGATGCTGTTCTATAGAAGTTCAGAGTCACTGGCATGTGAAAGGGTGACCAAGTATGACAATGTTCATCATTAATTGGAGAATGCCATTCCTATACTCTCAAAGGACAGGCTCAGCAGAAGATGAGAGATCTGCAATGGAAGAAAGGGATGGTCTTCTTTGCCTTGGAGGTTCTCCACATTCCACTTGGGAGACTGAACTGGTAGCAAGAGGAGGAAGTTGCCTTGTTCTGGTACATGTGGAAGTGGTGGCTTTGGGACAGAGAAAAAATGCCTAGCCAGGCCCTTAGCAGCCTTTTCCTCAGGGGCCATGCTGCCCTCTAGAGCATCCCTGATCAGAGAGGTCTTCTCACATAAGTGCAGATCTAAACTGTGCTACAGCCCTTACTCAGTCAACTCCAGCAGCTCCCTACAAAATTCTGTTTGGCATTCAAAATCCTTCATCACCTGTCTTCCTTCTACCTTTTTCAGTCTTCTTACTCCTTACTCCTAAACATATACTCTAAGAGCCAATGACACTGATCTCCTTCCACAAACTAGATGCTCCATCTCCCTGGGCAGTTTCTTTGACTGCCCCCTGTATTGGAATGCTCTCTTTCCTCATCTCCAGCTACTCACTTCCCTGGCTTATTAAGTCTCAACTAAAATTTCATCTTCTAAAGGAGGTCTTTACAAACCTCCCTTAATTCTAATGCCTTCACTCTGTTAATAATTTTGTATTTATTCTTTTTCTACCTTATTTGTTTTTATTTATTTGTTTCTTTTCTCCCCCATTAGATTATGAATTCTTTTAGGGCAGGGGTTGTCTTTTGTCTCTTGTATTCCAAGAGTTTAGCACAATGCCTGAAACATAGTAGGCATTTATTAGATTTTTATTGATTATTGATTTGTATCCACAATGCCTAACATAGTGCCAAGCAGATAGTAAGTAATTAAGAAATGTTTTTTTGATACAGAGGAAGATCAAAGATTCAGAGAGGGTCACAGACAAACATAACAATGCTTGTACTACTATGTTCAATTTCATCTACATGGTGGATTTGCAATTTCATGGACAATCTCCATTTTCAGGCCTTCTTTGTGCATGGAAATATTAATATTTATTGATCATTGATTTTTATAGTTCATAAGGAAAAAATAAAAATACTTACAGATTCAGTTGATTTTTCCCTATGGGGACAGATAGACCAAACTCTCTCCAGTGATTATTATAGATTTTATATAGTAGACTTTGCATTACTGTGGGCCTAAAGGAGAGCAGAACAATGACATCCAGAAACAGGAATATGTAGAGGAACTCATCATCTTTAGGGAATCTCTTTTTAATCTAGACATTACACTAGACAATTTACTATATGATGATTGCAAACTATTTTAGTGAGCCCACGTCTTCCTACTAAACTGGTGGATATGATTGCTAAGTGAATCTCAGGAATTTTTGGAAGATCCTGGCATAAGGAAGCAAACAAAACATTTTTGAAGACTAGGGAATAGTAGCCTCTCCCTCACTGAGTGTCTTCAAGAAAAGTCTAGATGGTCTTATGTCAGGGATGTTGTAGAAAGCATTCTTCATCAGTTAATGGCTGAAGCTGATGGGCTCTGAAGACCCTTACATGTAAGTCTGAGATTCTATAATTCTGTTTAAGTTCTGGTCATATGGCAAATTCTGTGAGTGGGTCTTGAAGGAGTCAACAATACTTCATTATTGTTTTAATTAAAGGAATAAGAATACTACTCTACTATTCTAGAATTTTTTAACCTAATTTTTATGGGAATTAATATCATGGTCTGTTTTTCTTTTCCAGAAGAGCAGCTATGATGAACAACCATGAGTCATCATTGGGTAGTTTTGTATTTTCTCAACACAACCAGTGACTATGACAATTTCACTTTGAAAGCAAAATGCTGAAAGATAAAATATTACTTTTGTTACACTGCAGAGGTCAGCCAATGTTAACTGTTTGAGGTTTTTCTTCTTCTGAAAACATAAACATAAAATAATTTTTAGGAAGCTGAATCATAATGAAGACATCTGTAATGTATATCGTTAGATCAGATTGTTTTTCCAAACAGGATATAGGAAAGTTTTTTTAATAGTGGGGAGAGAGGAAGAAAGGGTTGAAGCAGAGGGTACTTCTTGCAGAGAATGGGTCAAAATTGGATACAAGTTTTAAGCAATTTAGGAGGTAGCATTAGGATCTGGACTCAGATCAGGAGTGGTATCAACAAGTGGGAGAAAGAAGTCCATGTGGAGAAGTGGGAGACCAATAAAGATAGTTATCCCACTTCACAATTTTGCCTACTGCCTTCTCCTTTCCAGCAACTACAGTAACTCAAACTCTAAGGCTAATAGAGTTGCCTAATAGAGGTCCTTAGGGGACTTATTTAATGAATAGATAAGAATTATTCATAATTAGCATATCAATTGTTTGTATGTAAATGATGCTTCTGAAGTACTTGAGGGTATTGAAGGTGCTTGAAATCAGTTTGTTGTCTTAATTATTTTAAACAACACTCCTCATACAAACTTATTTATGTTATTAGTTTGCAGTTTGGGGGAATAATTTGATTAACAAGGGTAAACTTTTCTGCCTAGTTAAGCTCAGTTCCAGAAATGTCATACATTTTTAGTACAGATACATTCTCAATTAGTGAAGACCCTGACTAGTCCTTAAGAAAACGTTCTCATAAGCTAGGTCATCAAAGCACAAGTTCTCATGAGTCTTCCCAACTGGAAAAGGAAAGAATTGTATATCTGCCATCCAAAGATTAGCACCTTAGAAAAACAGGGCTAGGCACTAGTAATTTAATTTAATTCAGTCGAGTCCCTTAGACATTTATGATGAAGAGACTTCTTCGTTCAAGAAAGGTATTGTGTTGGTTTTTTTTTTTTCCCCGTAGTAATTTATGGAACTTTCTCCTAAGGGATCAAGGGGCTAAGATAGTTGAGTGCTCACAAATACTCAATAAATTAAGATATTTTAATACATATATCAATCATTCAGTATTCCACTCCCTCAAGAGAGTAAAAAAAATAGATTTAGTTTTAAACTTTGTTCAGTGGAACAGAGATCTAGAATTAGAAAGAAATTTAGAAGTCATTTAGTCCAATCCACTCAATTCACAGGAAACTGAAGCTCATTGAGGCTGTGATTTGGTTAAGGTAACACAAGTGATCGATTGGGTCACGCTTTGAATGTAAGTATTCCACCTCCAAATTCAATGCAATTGTCAATTATAACTACTGTGTAAAATATGTTTTATAATGTTGTGTGAATTGTGATGAAAACCTGTAAAACTAATAGATTCCCCTCCCATCACACACACACACACACACACACACACTTTCTAACTCTTGTCTTAAGTAGATTACAGAATGATAGGACGATAAATGTGGAGCTGAAAGAGACCTCAGAGCCACCTATCATTTTATAGATAGAAAAAAAACAAAACTGAGAACCATTCATAATTAAGATAAAAATGAGGAGATCTGAGGATGTTCAAGACCTGGATTTTGTCAGACAAAATATGTAAGAAACCCGAAATCACAGAATTTTTAGGACCACATACATTCTTAGCCCATGTCTAGAGACTGAAGGGAAATGAAACTAAGAATTGAGTCCCTTTCTAACCTTAGGAGGATATGTGCTAGGAGAAAAATAAAGAAGGTCATCGTCTCTAACAATCAGTCTTCTGCTATTACAGTCCTTTACCATCAAGCATTTTCTGCCTTAGGTCAACCTGTACCTCCTTCCCGGGGCAATCTCTTCCAAAAATAGAATGAGGAGGAGCTCAGAAATTCATGATTCAGATATGCTGTCCATGACAAACCTGACCTTAAAGTGCCATCACAGCTGGTTCAATGGCCGTGTTTTGGGGGAGGGAAGACGTCCTCACATTCCCGGAGTACACAGTCTCTCTCCGACGAAGGCTTTGATGACAGTGTTGCCCTATTTCTCAATGACTCACTCCTTCCCTCACTCTCCATATATACTCATTGAAATCATCTTCGCACTGATCTCACTAACTCTCCTTCCATCTGTCCTTTGCCACTGCCCTCTATACATAGAGAATCTTTCATACAAAACTGACTTTCTGATCATACTGCAATTGTCTCTCTCCTTCTTTCTCCATATCTCTGTATGTCTGTGTCTCTCCTCTCTTCTCCTCCTGTTTCCTCTCTCTCCTCTCTTCAATCCTTTCCCTACTTCTCCCTTCTCTGAGCACACCCAGCCTGGTCTCAAACCCGTATGTACTCTGGTCTCTAATCAATGCCAGCCCAGTGCCTATGACCTGAGGCTCTTAAAAAAGCCAGTGAAATTGTAGACAGTTAAGCATCTTCCTAATATAAACAAATGTTTTTCCTTTCCTTCTCAGCTTTGTATTCTCTTTCACTCTTTAACAACCACCCAAATTCTGAATCTACACACTGTAACCTAAGAGGACATGAATCAAAAGGGGCTGTCAAAGATACAGCTTTTGATACTGCAACACATTCTTCTCAGTCAGTTACCCAAATTAGGTAGTTTGTTCTCCCTGCTTGAAGTTATAAGTTGTTTGGATAACTTGGGGTCAACCAATATGGCTTCACCAGAGGAAAACAAATGACCTACATACATCCTCTGCAATCTTCTTTCATGAGAGATACTCTGACTGAGGTGCAGCCCAGATAATCCACAGAGATCACATGGGGAAAATCGTGGATGATAGAGACATGATGCTTGAATGGGGAAGTCTCCCCATTCCATGATCTCACTCCCAAACAATCCCATACTCTGCAACAAAACAGAACTAGTACCCCCAATTTAAAGTCCCAAATCAATTAGTGAAAAGTTAGAGTCAATGCAGAAGTGACAAACTCATGGCCGGGGGGGTACGTGTCTCACAACCCTCCCAAGAGCAGTCAAACCAGATTGAAAGGTAACTTTACATTTTTAATGTACAATTTATTTAACATAGTTTTGTTTCTGTTCTGTTGTACAGTTTTCTTAGTAAAAATGCTGAAATAATTTGCCATTTCCTCCTCTAGCTCATTTTACAGATGAGGAAACTGAGGCAAACAAGGCTAAGTGACTTGCCCAGGGTCACCAACTAGTATCTCAGATGGGATTTGAACCCAAGAAGAGCAATCGTCCTGATTCCAAGCCAAGTACTCTATCCAGTGTGGCCCCTAGCTACTCCAATATAGTTTCACATATTTTAAAAAATTATTTAAAAAAATATTAAATATACAAAACAAAGAGTACGCAATTATTATATACTACATTATATTTATATTATTATATTTATTTATATTATTATATTGCAGAATATAATATATAGAATATATTGTAGAATACAGTTAACAAAATAAATGTGCGACAAAACACAGCTATATTTATGTGTTTCTTTAAGTTAATATAAGCCCCCAGGAATCCTTTTATATAATTTAGTGGCCCCTATTTCTATTTTAGATTCAAACTACTGGTGTAGTGAATTGAATCAAGTGCTGCTCTTAGAATTAGGAAGAGCCAGGTCCAAATCCCTTCTTAGACAGGCACTCACACTAGTTGTGTGATTCTGTGCAAGTCACTTAGTCACCGTGCTTTCTCTTCCTCATCTGTACAAGGATGAGGCTGGATCTGAGGTCACTTCCAGCTCCAAATCTATGCCTACGACTAAATGCTCCTAGCAGAATAAATTGATCAGCCGATTAAAGGTTGAGTTATCTACAAGGACCCCATCTGCCTCTTACTGCCTCTTGCTTTTTTGCTGCTCTAGTTTTCCTTAGGTTGCATTGTGAATTAAGTGCTGGGCCTGGAGTCAGGAACACTCATCTTCCTGAGTTCAAATATGGCCTTAGACACTTTCTAGTTGTGGGACTCTGGGCAAATCACTTTACCCTGTTTTCATCAGTTTCCTCATCTGTAAAATGAGCTGAAAGAGGAAATGGCAAACCTCTCCAGTATCTTTGCCAAGAAAACCCTAAATGGGGTCATGAAGAGTCAGATACAACTGAACAACAACACTTTCCCCCAGTGTGTTAAAAGGGGGAAATGAGAAAAGTGTTGGAAGATACCCAATTTCATTTTATCAGAGAAGGAGTATCAATTGAAAGTCACTTTCTCCTTTCCCTTCTTTCCCTCCTCTTCCTCCTTTTAACTGCACTTATCAATACAGGATAATCCTGTTTAACAGAAAAAGTCAGAAGGCTTCCACCCTGGGTCATCACCAACAAATAGGTTCATTATTTTAATTATCTTCAGACTCCACTAAGTGGCCAAGAACATTTAAGGAAGGTGTCCTAGAATTCTAGGTTTATAACATAGGGACCTACAAGACTATCTATCTGGCCCAACTCCTTCATTTTACAGATGAGGAAACAAGCCCAAAGAGTCATTCAACTTGTCCAGTGTCACAAGACTCCCACTTTATACATATTGCTCTAATAACTTGCTTGAAATTTTCTTCCCCAATCCCCAAGGTGTCATAATTTTTACTTGTGTGAGGTAAAAAAAGTGCCATATACATATATCATCTCTCTAGTGCCTTTCATAGCCAAATTCTGTGAAAAAGTTATCAATGTTCATTGTTCTCACATCCTCTCCTCTTACAGCTCAACCTCCTCTTGTAATCTGGCTTTCATCTTCATCACAACTCAAACTCTTCTTATTAAACACTGATCTATTAATAAAAAATCCAAAGGTTTTCCTAATCATCATCCTGGCTCTCTATTCCTATGATGAGATGTCTTTCTAAGAGGTAGATTCATGAACAATAACATTTAAAAATGAAAAATAGCAAAATATATTTTAGTGTACTAACAACTTTTCCCCTATAAACAGAAAGCCTGTTCCAGGGTTCTTTCTGTGAATGCTGTTGTCTTAGTAAGTTTTT
The DNA here is from genome assembly GCA_028658325.1 of Potorous gilbertii. NCBI lineage: Eukaryota > Metazoa > Chordata > Mammalia > Diprotodontia > Potoroidae > Potorous > Potorous gilbertii. The sequence continues at coordinate 457,546,212 of CM053770.1, forward strand.
TGAAGGATAAAGTCTATATTTGACCCATTTCTGAAAGTTGGTCTAAAGCCCTGGGCTCTCTGGAAATTCCACAAACATTAATTGATAGTACCTAGAATTGCAATAGAAACAGTCTAGATTTCCACTATGCCCTCCTCCCTCTGCCTCCCCTCCTTCACACTTTATAGTTTTAACCTAAGTAATTGACAGTTCTATTGCTTGAATTACATATGGGACAATATTTGAACAGGAAAAAATATATGTGCATGTGTGTGTATATATATATATATATATATATATATATATATATATATATACATATTATATATGTGTACATATGAATATACATTATACACATACACACACACACACACACACATATATATATATATAAATGAGAGACTAAAAACAATTGCTAAAAGCTTGTTCTTTTAAAAAATATTTACTTAATTTTAGTTTTCAGCATTCACTTCCATAAGTTTTTGAGTTTTAAATTTTCTCCCCATTATTCCCTTCCCTCCTCCCCAATACAAAATGCAAACTGACATAGGCTTTACACATACTTTCACATCAAACATATTTTCACATTAGTCATGTTGTAAAGAACTGGAATCAGTGGTAGGAACCACGAGAAAGAAGGCACAAAGCAAAACAACAACAACAAAAAAGAGAGCAAATGCTATGATTCCATCGCATTCAGACTTCAAGTTTTATCTCTGGATGTAGATAACATTTTCCATCATGAGCCTTTCGGAGTTGTCTTAGATCCCTGCATTGCTGAGAAGAGCTAAATCATTGCACAACGTGGTTGTTATCATGTACAATGTTCTCCGGGTATTCCATTACATTCACGTATCACTACTTGTTCAGCCATTCCCCAATTGATGGGCATCCCTTCAATTTCCAATTCTTGGTCATCACAGAAAGCTGCTATAAATATTTTTATACATGTGGATCCTTTCCCTATTTTTATGATCTCTTAGGGATATAGACCTAGAAGTGGTATCGAAAAGCTCATTCTTAAGTGGTAAAGATTGATGCATATATTTTGTTAATATCTACAGTTTATTATATGATAGCCTTAAAAAATTCACCCATTTAGTATTTTAATCTGTTCTTCTTATTCCCTCTTTGCATGAGAGCAATATTCCATGTGGAGAAATTCACAATGTTGGGGTTTAAACTCTGGGACACCAAAAACTGTTGAGGTTCGTGATGTGTTGTGGTGGAATTGTCTCAAAGATTTCAGAGTCCAACCACTTCTAATTCAAGTATAGGCATTTACTGAGATTGACTGCGAGAGGAACCAGCAACTTCAGAGAAAGCAAGGTGGATGGAATTGTACATAACAGAAATTATGATTAAAAAGGCAGGAGGGGTTAAGGGATTAGGTGATAGGGGAGCGATCCTTTCTGTGGTCCAGGGTTAAACATTCTGATCATGTTGCCCTCCAATTGGCTGGCTATTGTGGTTCTGTCTGGTCAAGATAGATCCTGTCTTGGGCTTGATGAATGATGTGACATATCAGTAAGCACCCCAACATATGCAAGGGGGCCTAGTATCACAGTTTCTTAAACCTGCATTTATAAAAGGAAAGACAACTTTTGAGGGGTCAACAATCACTTTAGTTACATTCACCATACGGAAAAATATAAGCAGAGAGAGAAAGACCAACAGACAGGGCTCTTACTGCCTGAATCAAAGCAACATTGCAATACAAATTACATACATCCCCAGATCGAGAGAGCCTTTACATGTGAGCAGTTGGGAGGGGATTCTGAACATACAGCTACTCAGAATCTCAACCAGGTAATCACAAGATCATTCTCATAAGCAAACCCCCCAAAGAAAAAAGCCAACCTCCCACTATATATAATGAAGACACAGCTCCTGATTGGTTCAGAGTCAACAGGCATGAAACCCACATGACTCAAGCACAGCTGTGAACCATCACACCTCAAAGGAGGGGTTCTGAGCCTGGAAAACAACTCCAAACAAACAAATCCCACCCCGATTGCTGCCACATGTGATTTTGCTTGAGTACAAGAACATACCTGTTCAAATATGTGGAATGGGTCTGGGGACAGTGGCCAGTGGCCAGGTTCCCATGCCTGCTTTTTCTGTAAGAACTATGAGTTCACGGACCTCTTGTTCTAGTGAGCGTAGATGAAGAAGGTAGGACATTACAGGGGTAGGAGAGGGGCCTATAATGAAGTTAGAATATTGGAGTTGGGAACAGCTCTATTAGGAGCCCAGCAATTAGGATCATGAAATCATATATTTTAGAGCTAGAAGGTTATTAGACACTACAGGGTCCAAAGAAACTGAGGGGCAGAGAGATTAAATGATTTGTCCAGAGTTGTATAGCTAGTAAGCATCTGAGGTAGGATTTGAACCCAGGTTCTCCAGGTTCCACATTCAGCATTCTATACATTACTCCAAGTTGCCTCTAGCTTCATTCAAGAAAATAGAGGAGGAGCTATGAAAAAGACTAAGGTCTTCTGACTTTTAAGGCAGGACGTTATCAACAAGATCCCGTTTCCTATTTTTATTGTATAAATATTTGGCTTCATTTTAACTTAACACTCACTGGAATTTAGATTTAATCATTTTCCACCTATGTGTAAATCTCTCCAAAAGGTCAAAGAGCTTACTTTTCAAGACGGAAAGAACAAATCCTGTATGCTGAAAAAAAACCATGAAGCTGAAAGCTATAGTACACCTACCTTCACAACAACTGATGATTGTATTGCTTGGTTAGGAAACCATTCACACACTATCTCATGGTCACAGATGGATTACTGGATAATGTTGAGATCCTAACATTTTCCTTATCTCTGACTCTTATCTAGACCTTTTGAGTTAGAAGGGAACTCAGTGACTACTTCATAAAGCTTTTTTCAACTATTTGCTGAGCATTTGACACTCCAATTATTCTAGCAACATCATCAGCATGTGTGTCTACATAGCTACAACAATAATAGTTTTGATTCTATATAGTGTTTTAAAGCATGCAAAATCCTTTAAATACATGATCTGATTTAATCCTTCTAATAATTCCATGAGGTAGGCACTACAGAAATTATTGCACCCTTTTAAAGCTGAAGAAGGTGAAGCTGAAGAGGGCAAGCCACCTGTCTATCATCATACAGCTCTTACAGCTTCTATGGGGGGATATGACCCCAGGTCTTCCTGAGGTCTACTACACAATCTTCTCATTTATACAAGAGCTATAAGGTCATAGGATAATAGATTTATATTTGGAAGGGACTTTAGAGGCCAATGAATGAGTCAACATTATAAAGCTTTCGTAAACCTAAAAATGTTAATATTATTTTTATCTAGTCCAAGGTCTTTGACATTAAATTCGGCTCCTTTCCAAATCCAGTGCTCTTTTCAGCACACCCTTCTTCATGACCCTGTAGCAATTTTGAATTCTCTTATCCCATTTTTATTGACAACGAAACTGAGTCTTGAGCAACTTGACCCAGGTTATTCAAAAAGTAAATGTCGGAGATGTGAGACCTATCAGTTCTGTATGATGTTTCCCTTTAGTATATGCATATATTTTATCTCATATTTCTTTCCTCTTATTTTTTTACTGCCCTTCACTTGTTTTTCTACTTTTTAAAAGACTGTATAAACCATGTCTGACCATGACATTGTTCCCTATTTGAAAAATTCCACTGACTCTCTGTTGCTGTCAAAACCAAATATAAAATCCTCTATTTGGACTTTTAAATCTTTCATAATGAGCCCCTCCCTAGTCTCGTTACATCTTCCCTCTACATTCTATACAATCCAGTAATACTGGCCTCCTTATCGTTTCTCAAACATGACATGCCATCTCCAGATTCCAGGCATTTTCCTGGTTGTCTTTCTGGTTTGGAATTCTCTCCCTCCTCATCTCCATCCCTTGGCTTATGCTAAGTGCCTTCCCTCTGAGATTGCTTATATATTTTCTTTGTACAAAGCCGTTTGCATGTTTTTCCCCCCATTAAACTGTGATCTCCTTGAGGCCAGGTCTTTTGCCTTTCTTTGTCATCCTAGCATTTAGCACATTTCTTAGTTCTCCTTAATAAATGCTTATTGGGCAGGTAGGTGGCACAGTGAGGATCTGGAAATAGTCAGGAAAACCTGAGTCCAAATGTGACTTCAGGCACTGTGTGATCCTGGGTAAGTTACTTAACCTCTGCCAGCCTCAGTTTCCTCAACTGTAAAATGGGAATAATAAAGCCCTCCCCCAAACCCCTTGTTACAAGGATCAAATGAGATTATATTTGTAAAGTGGTTAGCACAGTACATTCCTAATAAATGCTCCTTTCCTTCCTTCATTGTTGACTTGACTTGATACTATGCTGACAGTACAGGCATTTGTATATGGAAATGGGATTGTCCTTGCAAGAGTGTATAGTGGATAAAATTAAGATTCAATCAATTAGTTAATCAATACTTATTAAGAAGCAATGGGGGAACCAGTAATGCAGCATGGCTCTGCCCACCAAGAACCCACCAGCCAGTTAGGGAAATTAAAAACTCACAAGAACAAAGTAACAGGACAATTAATTGACAAGTCTGTGATAGATGTTATTTAATGAGTAGTTCAATTCAATGCAACAAACATTAGTGAAGCACCTACTATCTGTTTAAAATGACTGTGCATGTATTTGGAGAAATAACTTCTGGCTGGGTTAACCAGAGAAGGCTTCAGTAAGAGCTGGTTTTTGAGTTGAACCTTAAAGATTGCTAACTGTTGATGCTCAGCAGTAATTTTCAAACTTTTGGTGATTTGGTAAGTTTTCTTAATAGCTCATAATGTAAGGCTGATGCCTAGAAGAAATACAAGAATACAAGATTTAAAAGTTGTTTTTAAAAGTGAAGAGTCTTGGGGGATCATTGCAGTCTCTTTTCCTCTAGAGGGTTATTTACTGCATACCTATTTGTTCTGGATTGACCTTCATCAATCCTCTAGGCTGGAATCCTCTTCCTTTTCCCCTTTGTGTGTTGCCACTTCTACCTCCTTTGACCGAACCGATCAAGTGCCACCTCCTAAAAGGTTTTCCGAACACCCCCTTCCCCACTTAGTTATTAGTGTCTCGTCACTCCGGAAAATACTTTGCATTAATTTATCTGGGTGCCTTTCCCTTCCCAAGTAGAACGTGGGCTAGTTAAGGGAAAGAATAGTTTTGTTTTGACCTTTGTGAATATATTAATGGTAACCTGGCATGTGGCAAGTAGTTAATAAATACTTGTTGACCTGAATAGACTCACTTACATGTGTCAGTTTCCTTCTGCCTAGAACGTTCTGAATGTTTGATACTTAGTATAAATGCTGCAAGTGTATACTGATTATCTACTGAGGTCAGGAAAGCATGCATTATTGTATCTTCGTTCCCAGGTAATTTCTGTGTTCAGAAATGGGTAAGAAGAAGATGCTATAAAACACATTAGTCTGTTATGGCTCCCCATGAGCCACCAAGTGACAAAAATTATGGTGTTAATATGTTGCAGATCTGGATAGTGGGTTAATGGGCCTATTGATTGGTGAGTGCCAGATAGGAATGGATATAGCAACGCTGAAGGGAGCAAGGCAATGACCTTCCACTGTGCGCTGTGGATGGTTAAATCCTTTTTTTTTTGAGGACAGCAAGCTCAATGAGTCGACAGGGTGACCCAATAGCCAAACAAAGCTGGTGCGATCTCAGGCTGCTGTGAGAGAGGTCGTGGGGTCTGGAGCATGGGAGGCTCCGTTCAGCCCACATCTGGAGGATCGCGTTCAGTTGTGTGTGCCACAATTTAGGAAGCACAATGAAGTGACATGACAAGCTGGATCCGTTCCAGAGGATGACTCGTGTATGGGGGAGTGGAGGCGGTGCCCTAGGGGAGGAGGCACTAGAATGTTGAGCCTGCGGCAGAGGAGATTCAGGGGGGCATCATAGAGGTCTTTAAGTATTTGAAAGACGTTACTGTGGATGAGTAAAGTTTTTTTTTAACCCATGACCAGAGAGCAGAATTAGGAGCAAGGACTGGCCTTTTCAGGGAGAAGGCAGGGGTAGGCTTGCTTCCTGGCACAAGCAGGTCCTTAACAAGCGTTTATTGACTGGCCATCAGTTATAGGAAAAAGGCCCGCTGCAGAAAGCCTTAGGGTGGGTTTCCAGGAGCGGTCGAAGACCTCTCTCTCACCCAGCAGTCAAGGAAGCAAGCGAGTGTTTTACAAAGGCAGGGTGGTGCAGTGGACCCTGCCGCACCTGGGTTTTCTTCTGGGTCTGCCACTTAAGGTCTCTGGGCCTCAGTATCCTCCTCTGCCAAACGAGTGTGGAAGGGATGAGCTCTAAAGGCCGTGACGGAAGCCCGTCAAGGCTCCGTGCCTGACCCCCGGCCACACAAACCCCAAACCGCACGCGCTCTCCGCAGGGGGGCTGGGATCATGGGGGGCCGGCGGGCCTCCCCAAACTTCTGCTCCTGAGGTTGCAGGTCCGACACCGAGGGCCGCACTAGTGCGGGGAGCGGCTGCAGGTGGATCCCGCTCCTTCCTCCGGGAAACCTGCGGGGGCGGACCCGGCGGGGGCAGCACCCCGCCCAGCACTGCAGCTCGCTGGTCCGCTCCGAACTATGAAGGGAATTCCAGACGCAGAGAAGCTTCGTACCAGGAGGCCCAGTCCCAGAGGGCGGAGGGGCTGGAGGCGGGACCCTAGCGCGCGCGTGGCCAAGGCGGCGGCGGCGGCGGCGGCGGCAGCGACAGCGCCCACTCCCCCACCTCCTCGCCGCGGAGCCGCTGCTCTTCCCCCCCTCCAACCCCACCCCACCCCCACCCCCACCCGCCCCAGCTGCCCGGCCCTGTCGCGCTCCGCTCGGCTCTTTCCGCCGCCGCCTCTCGCTGGCCCGTGCGCTCCGGCACCTTCGGCAATTTCCGTCGGGCCGCGGCCGCCATTTTCTCGCTGCTAGTGTGTCTCGCTGGCTGCGCCGCTCGGTCCTTCTCAGCGGAGCTTTGTCCAGTTCGGCAATGGACGGGTACGTAGCCCGGCCGGCGCGGGCCTGGCGGCGGGTGGGACGGAGGGACGCGGGGCCCGGAGCCGCCCCGGGGTTCCCTCCATCCCCCTCCGGCGGGACCCCGGCCGGAGAGCTTGCGGCTGCCCCTCCCCGGACCGGGCTACCGTTAGCTTCCCCCCCCCCGCCCTAAAGCACACACCCCTCCTCCTCCTCCCGGGGCGGGCTGGGGGCGGCCGGGCCGGGGAGGGGGCTCGTCTCGGGCTCAGCGGGCCCTGACGGCGCCCCTGGGGCAAGAGCCCCTCCGGGCCGGGAGGGCTGCCGCGGGGGCGGAGGGCCGACCCGCGGGCCCCGCAGCCTCGGGGAGCGGCCCGGGCCTGGCGCCGTACGCCGGGCCTGAGCTGGGGGTGGGGGCGGGGGCGGAGGCGCGGCCCTCCGGCCTCCGGGAGCCAGGCCCCGCCGCGCCGCTCGCCTGGAGGGAGCCCGGCCCGCTCCGCCACTGCCTCTGCCGCCGAGCTCCCGAGCGGCGTGTTGGGGAGCTGGGGCGGGAGGCGGGCGGAGAGAGGGAGGGAGGAGGAGGGGGGGGGGAGCGCGGCGCGGAGGAGGGGGAGGGCAGATGTCAGACTCCTTTGTTTTCACCGGGGGTGGGGGGGCGATGCCGCCAAAACCCCGCAAACGCCTTTGTGGGAGCGCCCAGGCCTCCTGGGCCGGGCCGGAGGGCGCCCGGGAAGCAGCTTCGAGAAAGCGGAGGGCTGTCCGCAGGCCCTCCGGGGCCGGGGTGCGGCGTCCTGGGGAGCCCGTCACCCCTCGGGCTCGCTCTAGCGTCTCCCGCTGCGTTATCTTCTCTCGACCCCGAAGGCCCCGGGCTTGAGTTGGGAGAGGAAATGGGACCAGCACTTAGTGGGCTTTTTATTAGGGTGGTCCTCCAGGGCGGCCCATTTCCTTTCTCCCTTTGGGCTGGCAAAATGCCTTTGAACCCAGAAACCCTTCCCGGAGTCCGACGGGCTAGCGAAGGCACCTCCCGGGGCAGCGTATCCTGAAGAAAAGTTTGCTGTGGTTAGGCCTCTGGAGTTATTCCTTCGATACTGATGATGAGGGCGTTAACGTAATGGTTTTGGGAGCCAAAAGGCACCTTATGCTATCCTCCAATCCGACCTTCTTTTACAGATGAAGAAACTGAGGCCTAGAAAGATGAAGTGACTTGCCCGAGGTTGGGCAGTAAGGGAGGGAGCTGCAGACCTGAGATTAGGGCCTAGTTCAGTGCTTTTTCAACCAGGCTACACATTGATTTAATTTTTTTTTTAAGCAGAAAGTTACACTTTTTTAATAGAATAATACAGAGTACCTCTCTAAGTTTGTCTTGTCAATAAAGCATCACACCATGGACACTAGCCTGAATGAATCATTAGTAAAACTTCTGTCTACTTCTTAAAGATGATCTCTATCTAGTGAACCAGATTTATAGTTGTCCTGGAACATAATTGGGTCTCCTCAATCTTTTTTTAATCCAATTTTTGCCTATGTAATAAAATTTTGAAACTCAAATGAATCAACATAGAAGTTTTAAAAAGGTAATTATGATGTTAATTTATGAAAGACTATCAAGATGTTAAAGCCTTTCAATTTTCCTTTACAGCATTGTCACTGATGTTGCAGTTGGAGTGAAGGTAGGATATGAACTTGGATGAAAATTACTAATGTGAAAATAGTTATTTTTCTTTCTTTACAATCAGTTTTCATTTGATCATTTTAAAAACGCAGTTGAACTACTCAAACCTATGATAAAACTTAACTGAAAGTTTTTATATATATGTTTAAATAAAACAACTTAAGTTCAAGGTTGTTGGTTTTTTTGGTTTAAGAAGTTGAGTTTCATTATTTCATCATTTTGTGAGTTCATAGGGGAAGGATGAACTACAGTACTGATGGAGTTTGACAACCAACAACTCATTTGAAAGCACTTTTCCCACAATTCTAGGGTGGGTAATGCAACTTGATGAAGAATTTATAGTCCCAGGACTCCCAAGACTTAAATAAAATCTTTTATCATCAACCTTAGGATAACTTGTCGTTCTCAACAAGTAAAATATATCGAAAACCATTTTAATAGCCTTCTTTACACAGAAGGAATAGAATGTTTTTAAGGTATAACAAGATTCAGGAGTCACCTGTGATTTTGACATTTAGATTTGAAGCTAATAGCTAGTTTACCTTAAAAAAATGTCGATGTCATTTGTTGGGGTTTCTTTATGTTGTAAAGTGCTTTGTACACTTGAAAACTTGATTAATATTTGTTTTAATTTAAAAATGCTGACTTGCCACAATGTCTGTAATCCCTGCTACTAGGAGAGGCTGAGGTCAGGTGGATGTATCTCTTGAGTTGAGTATTCTAAGCTGCAGTAGTGATAAAGCCAATGGGATGTCCGCACTAAATTTGGCACCGATATAGTGAACCCCAGGGAGCTGCCTAAGGAGGGAAGAACCTTCCCAGGTCAAGCAAGACAGAGAGACTCCTCAAAGAAAATCTGTCTTATAGTTCTGTGTATTATGCATCTGAGAAAGAAGTTTCAACCACAAAAGAATTTAGAATTTAGTAGCCGGGATAAACACATGCAAATATAAATAAACTCCTATGTATGTGTATTTGTATATGAATGCTGACAGAAACAAGAACATAAACAACTCTCTCAAAAACATAAGCCTATGTAACTATACCTTGTAATTTATTTTGAGGTTTTTTGTTAGGAGAATCTTCCTGTTAGCAACTTACCTGTAAGCAACTTACTTCCTGTAAGCAACTTACGGGGTGGGAGGAAAGGGGGATAACAGTCTGTCTACCTATTTCACTCTTTTTCTTAGTTCATTTGAATTGGAAACTGTCTCCTGGTCATGTGATTAGAAATGGAAGCTACCAATAGCAGCAATTTAGCACAGTAGTTATAAAAAAGGATGTGATTACACTCCTCAGTAAATGGTTAAACATTTCTGGTTTTCCAATCTAGTACTTTTGAATAGAAATAGGTAGATCTTTATGCTCACGGAATATAGATAGATACTGCCAGATTTTAACCAGCATGCTGGAATTGATTCATTCGAACTATTAAGTTACCTATATATTTATTTTGACGATGCTGCCATTTTGTAAAATGATAGCGTAACCTTTCCAAGGATTATATTCTGAGTCTTTGCCATGCCTGGGATTATCTTCAAGGATGTCAAGTATCTCTTTAAAGATGAATTTGAGTTTTGGAAATAGGCAAAAGTTTTTCGTAACTAAGTCTTAATAAGGTGAGTGATGAAGCACAGTAATATCTGTTTTGGTCTAAAGTGTGTTTGTCCATAAAATAATAATTTTCTTGTGAAGCATGTTAACTGACTGTTAAAACTTTCCCCAAAAGTAAAAGGATGAAAACTAGACCTGTGATTTCACTGATATAGGAAACTTGCTGGTGAGGAAAACTCCCTCTATCAATGCAAGTTGTCACCTTATGTCATTCATATTCTTGGAGAATTTGCCTTGAGCATTGAGAAGTTAAGTGATTTGCCCACTGTCACATACTCAGTTCATGTAACAGACTGAATTTGATGCAGGTCTTCCTGGCTTTGAATCTGGTAAAAGTTCCCATAATATTTTGAACAGTGATCAACGTCAGTGAAATCGTCTTTCACAGTGTCTACTTGAAGTATGTATAAGCTAGTCTCATTGCATTATAGTCATACTTTATATATGACATGAATACTGAATATTTGAAATGAAAGTAATTATGAAAAGTGTGGCATTTATTGAAGCTTTTAGAGTGAAATTAGCCTTATTTTTTTTTTAAAGCTAATCTGAGTGTTCTTCATGAAAGAAAATTTTGCACTGAACATTGGAAGAGGGAATAGATAAGATTTGAGGAAGAATGTGTTGGGAGGGGATGCTAAGACATAGAGTTTACTAGAAGATGGAAAGGTTCAAGCATATCCTGGATAAAACAAATAGGTTTGCCTATTGTGAGAAGATAGACATGACAGATTTTAAGAAGGGGGAAAGTTTAAATATAACATTAAGGAGAAAAAAAGAAAAAAACAAGAGGGAAAGATAGAGTGAACACTAAGGATCATAAAGCCCTAACAAATCAGGGTTTCTAATGTGTTTAGGAGGGATTTAATGAAGAAGGAAGGGGAGCAGTAGGGATCTGTAGCAGAGATTTGAGATTGGAAAATGCACAGTCAAAATGAGCCTTGAAAGGATATCATTCTTTCTGCAATTTGTAGGATAGATCGGGATAGGAGACTGGAGACATGGCAAAGAATAAAGTTTGGAAGTAGCTTGTATTAGTGAGTATACAGAGCAAATGATGGATTGGAGTAAATAAAAAGGTTCATCAGGACAGTACTGATGCATTCTTATAAATGAGGGAGGATAAAGTTGAGAGGGCTTAGATGATTCTCGGAATTGAAGTCTGGAGAATGCAAAAGTTAATGGCTTTACTGAAAGTAGAATAAATTAACGGCCCCCATTTAGGACATATTTTAGGTGGTAATTAGCTACCTAAGATGAGGATGAGCTGTACTACATAGAATTTAAACTTGGAGAAAGGTAAGAGATTAAGGTTTAAAATCAAAGGATCAAAAATTTTTAGTAGTAAGAGTCCTTAGAGATCATCTAGTCCAAACTCCTCAATTTATATATGAGAAGTACATTTACCATATAACAAGGGGACCTTTGGGAGCAAATGTCATAGAATGTTAGGCAAACCTGAATTTGAGATTTGAGGGGTGACCACAGAGCAGGAGTATCCAACACAGAAGATTCAGAATGAATAGTCAAAGTAGTGTGAGGAAATGCCAATTAATATATTGTCTCAAAAACTGAAGCTATACTTGGCTTATATTAGCTTCCTGTAATTGTAATTTGGTGGAAAATAAGCAAATAAAATATCAAAAATAATTCCTTATCCTTTCCACTTCAGGTTTTTACCTTTGATAATGCAGATGCTTGAATAATTAAGGTCATGGTTTAATTCTTTACAGGTGTAGTGCCTCCCGTGCCTCTCAGTTTTACAGCTGTGGAAAATTTGCTGAGATAACATTTTTCTTTACAGTTTTGTGGTTTTGATCTAACCATTGTGCCATTTATCAGATGACTTATCTGTATGTTGGTTGAGGGGAGGCTGGAGATGTGGAATCAGAAAAGAAATCTATGTATACTACACATATGCTGAATTTCATCAGGAGAATTGCATTTGCAAAGTATTTGGGCTTCCATTTGTAATACTACTATTTTACCAGTTTGAAATGCTTACACATAAATTTATGGGCATATGAGAAAATCACTATTTTTCAGATTCATGGTAATTTAATGACTCTGTTCTTTACGGTTCAGTAAAATTATTCAAAGTGATGAGAATATACCTTCTTTTTATGAATAGCTTAGTTAAATAGAAGTTTTTCCCCCAAAGAAAATTACTCACTGTAGGTTGCTGGTAATTTCTAATGTTTGGAATTTTTTTGGTTATTTCTAAATTAATTTGCATTTGAGATGGTTAAAATGAGAAATTCTTGAAGTTGACTACATTTTTATGCTTAATTATTAAATGAATAAGTGGACATTCAAAAGACTTTCCATGAACAGCTCAGGCAAAGTGCCCGTAGTACTTTCCTTTTTTTCATAATGTGTCAAACTCCTGTAGATGTGCTTTATACTTTCAGTTGCAAAAGTTTATGTCCATCTGCTAAACTTGTCCACATGCAAAGCATTCTAATCTTGGTTACAAGTTGAATGAAAGGAGTTTGGTGTCTGATGGAAAATGTGAAAATTGAAAAGTACAGATGAACTAGTTCTCTCCCTCCTGATCTCTTGGTATTGGAGTGTTTGAGGTCGATTACAGCCAGGAAGTCAATCAGAAGTAAGAATGCAGGGTTAAAATGGGTAATAAAGGTATATATAGCACTTTACCATTTTAAAAACTCTTTTTCAAATGTCATTTAATTTTGAGCTTCATATCATGGTGGGGTGGCTATTAGTACTTTCTTACAGAGGAAGAAATAGATAACCTGCCCATGTTCACCCTTCTAAACTATTAAGTGGCAAAGGGGGACTAGAACCGGTCTTTTCAATTTTCAAGTTCATTATTATTTTTATTACATCTCATTGAGGAAGAGGTAAGTGGGATTTAGGGGGAAAGATACAAAATGGTCATAAAGTGAATTTCAGGAAAAGTTGTATGATAGAGAATTTAGGACAGTGAAGATGGGCAATATTATATTTTACTTCATTTGACAATACAATAGCAACAGAAGCTCAAGCCTTAAGGACCTCTTGTTGAAGAGGCAATTGAATATCCATAGAGAACTTGGATGTTATCTAAATGGCCCGGGATATTATCTAAATAGCCTGGGATGGATCCTATTTCTCATAATTGAGGATATTTGATGACAGATTAAAGCCTCCAGAATACACAAGGTAGGTACCAGAGGTGTGTCTCCTTGGGATTGCTGCCAACAGCGTCCTTGGCAGACACAGCTGTTACCCATATTTTCAGTGAGATTTTAGAAGAAGAGAGCCAGTGAAAGATGGGCTATAGAAGTTCTTTTGTAGAGTGCTTTGTTACATGAATCTTCTTTCTCCAGGATAGTTCAGCAGTGAACTAAGAATAAAAAGATAATGCCTCAATTTCCTGAGTAGGAGAAAAAAGGGATGGCAAGTCTTACAACACTACTGGGAAGTCAAGTGCATAACCCTATTTGAGATTATTAGGAGATATCCCAGATATCCCTCTGGAACATTAAAAAATCTTGATTTGGCAGGTAGAGATAAGGGTTGTTAGGTTGATATACTAATTAATTACAGGTGACTATGAAAACTTTATTAGGAAAGAGTATAGAGAGAATAACATAGGGAAGTAAAAAAAGAAAAGACAATGTTTTATAGGCAACAGGGAGCCACTAGAGTTTGAGTAGAGTAGGGGAATGACCTCTCTTCTTTTGGAAAATCACTTGGTGACTCTTTGGAGGATATCCTCTGTGTGTTAACACAGAGTTCAGCACATAGCATGTGTTGAATCAATTTGTTTGGATTGGTTTTTTTACTGTGATAAGTATGTATTGTTTCCTAAGGGAACTGTTGTTACACAGCCTTTCTCTTAACCATTCAGAACCAATTTTCTTGACCCTTTTGCACAGCTTTTCCGTTTCATTAGGAATACAAATATCCCAGGTCTCCCAACCCCCTTTTATTTCTTCATGGTTTTCCTGTTAAGAACATGCATATACATTCCCAACCTCTTGTATACACTCCAGGGAATCTCCCTGGCTTTCTGCTTTTCACACTATAGTTTTGTACTGAAAGATCCTTTTGGTGTAGTTTGGTCAACATGGTATTTCTAATTTCTTTACCATTGTACCAAATGTTGCTTTGGATCGGAAACATGAAGAAACCTTTGTAAATTTAGGTTTCTTTGATAGCATGAACATGTTAATACAGGAAAATGAAAGATAATATAGAGTGTAATTGTGTAGTTAAAGTCATGAGGTACTGAAGCCCTGGTGAGTGGGCATCTTATCTTATTACCGCCCCCCATACACCCCCAGTCATTATCCTCTTACTAGGCAACTTCTCTATCATTACTGTTCCATTCATTACCTATTCATCCTTCCCTTGCTTTTACTAGCCAGAAACTCTGCTGAGGCATTCTTCCAGTGTAACTTACATATAAACTTTGCAACAATTACCAAATAATACTTTATCTACATTATGCTTTTTTGATAGGGGAACAGTTTTTGTTTTTCTTGGATTTTAAGGAGGAAAAAAATGGCTCTCAGTGTCAAAGGTGGTGGAAAGGTTAAATAGAATGAAAATGGAAATTAGTTTTGAATTTGGGGGGAGTGGATGAGGCAGAAGTTCTTTGTAACATGGACAGAGTTTCCATAAAAGTACACACACGCACGCACACACACACACACACACACACACACACACACACGAACATATATGAAGAGAGTGATTGACAGAGCAAGAGAGAATTTGTTTTGTAGAACTTTCAGGCTTAGCTTTGGTTCCATCCATTTCACTAATCAACTTTATTTTTTGTTCTAATTCTGTTAATATCGCCTCCTTTGTCATTTTTGTGTGTACTCACATTTGTTTATATACATATATGTGTGTTTCATGTCCTGTGGTGTAAGGGAGTTTGGATATGAAAGGAAAAATACGAGAGAAGAAAAAAAATTTGGGGGGGTTCATTTCTTTGTATTTAAAATTGAGCAGCTCTTAGCATAGCTGAAGAAAAAGCTGATAATAGTTAAGAATGAAAGTAGTAATGAGAGAATAAAGGAGGAGGTTGGCGTTTTGGCAATAATTCATGCCATTCTTCATGTGGTCTCAAATTACTTGTTGAATTGGAGAACTGGAGAGAGAAGAATCTGGTTGAGCCAGGAGGAGGTTGCTGACAGACTCAGGAAGTCTTTACTTGCCAGATGATTTAGAATTAGAAAGTTATAATATTACACATGGGATATAATTTGATTATGCCAGCATTTCTTGATCTTCCCATTCTAATATTAGGTAAGAATTGGTGACTGGCCACATTTGGCTGGTGGCAAATATGTTGAATGACTTTTGGTGGTGATATAGTTAGCACAGAGACTGAACTGAGTTTGAAGATAGCAAACAAGGGGGCGTTATTGATGTGGGGGAAAAACAGGAATATTTTTTTGGGGGGAAACTTGGACTTTGGAAATCGCATGGTTTGGAGGTTAGATGAAGGCTTCTGGGGGATAAAATGAAATTTTAAAGTCAAGGTAGTGATAGCTTTTTTTGTGGAGATTGCTATCCCATGGAGTTCAAACAAGAATGTTGTAGCTAAGTGATAACATTTATATAAGATGTTAAGGTTTGCAAAATTCCCTATACTTAAAGGAAGGCAGGTTGAGATTTGTGTTGCAGATGTGATGTAGAAAGAGTATAGATTTAAAGTGATAGAGTAGAATTGAACACCTGAATGATTAATAAATGGTCTTGAAATGGGATCAGTCAGTCACTTTGATATCTTGTAGGGAGAGAGGAAAGAGGTAGGGAGAAAGATAAGGAAAGTGGAAAAAAAAATCCCCAATAACTAGACGTTGTGGCATTTTCAGAGCTGTGAAGTTTTAAGAGCTCAGTTGAAATTTTGAAAATATGTTCTCTTAAGTATATTCTAAGGAGTAGTTGGAATCTTAGTACTATTGTTACTATAGTTTAAACATTAATAAATTTTCAGTCTTCGTCCTTCTTGAACTCTGTAGTATTTGACATTTGACACCCTCTTCTGGATACTCTCCTCGGAATTTTCATGACACTGCTCTTTCATTGTTCTACCTTTCTGACTCCTCAATCTTCTTTGTAGAAATGTTATCTATGTCCTGCCACATGTGTGGGTGTATAGCCCAGGGCCTTTTCTTTCTTCATGCTTAGTTTCCATAGATTCAGTTATGATTTTTTGTGCAGATAACTAAGTCTAAATATCTAACCTTGATCTCTAGAATTCCAGTCCCACATCACCCTCTACCAGTTGGGTAGTTTGAACTGGGTATTGTATAGCTATCTCAAACTCAACATGAACAAAACAAAGTTCATATTTTTCCCAAATTTAACTTTGCTCTTTAATTGCCCATTTGTGTCATGGGGTATCATTGTCCTTTCATTTTGATAGATTTGAAACTGCAGGAGTTATCCACGACCCTTTCTTTCCTTTCTCTCACCCGGGCACTGTCAGTTCTGCCTCCATCACATCTTTTACACCTATAATAGTAGCTCCATAATCACACCTTCACTTTTTTCCATATGAAAGGATGTAGGTTGCTTCATTATTTCTACCTGTGTGGCCTTAGACAAGTTATTTAAATTCCCTAAACCACATCTGTAAGATCAAGGAATTGGACTAAATGATCTTTGAGGTCTTTTCCAGCTCTAGATATGTGACCTGTGATCTCCTGCTTAATGTGCATGAACTCATCTTACACCTTAACCTTTTTTTTTCTTTCTGACTTCCTTAATTTTATTGATGGTATCAGCAATCTCCCCAGTCACCAAGCCTTCAACTTTTTGATAATGCTTCTTCTACTTCTAGGAGTTTATAATGTAGTGGAAAATTTTGGTTCACATGTCCTTTTAGAAATCCTGAATTTTATCTTTTGTAATAGCTTTCATCTGTTTTCTCCATTATATCTAATCTACTTTAGTGGGGTCTTTTACTTCTCCCCACCTGAACTATTGAAATAGCCTTCTGATTTGTCTCTTTACATCTCCTGCCCATTCTTCCTCTAATTCATCCTATACACCATTGCCAGAATTGCTTGTCAAATGAATGGCTCTGCATTAGCTAACGTTAGATAGTGAGCTTCTTTAGGACCTTTGCCTTTTTTTTGTATCCCCAACACTTAGCATAGTACCTGGTTCATAGTAGGTGCTTAATAAATGATTTCCTTTCTTGCACTCCTTCAGTGCTTCTTACTGCCTAGTCCTGTGTTCTCCACAGTTTTTCTGTTGATTATTGCTACTAGTTTAAAAAAAGTTGAGGATGTACCTTCAATATGTTTATATTGTGGCAGTGTGTATAGTGGGTAAAGGAATGAAGAAAACATCTTTTAAGAAGAATATTATTAAAGTAATGAGCAGTACATAGAAACATTAATATCTAAAAAGACTATTAAAAATACTTAGTGGGCAGAGGATTATACAACTTATATTGACTTTAATAACATCTCTGAGGGGCATTATGACAGTGATAGAGTTGATCTTGAAGCCAGGAAGACTTTAATCAATCCTGCCTCTGACATACTGGCTATATGACCCTGAGCAAGTCATATGTTGAGCAAGTCCCAGTGTTCACAGTTCTCTAAGACTATATTTGGTAGAGAAGGTGCTAATCTACATTGGATTAGGGCAGCTAGGTGGTGCAGTAGATAAGAGCACCAGTGCAGGACTCAGGAGGACCTGAGTTCAAATCTCACCTCAGACACTTGACACTCACTAGCTGTGTGACCTTGGTCAAGTCACTTAACCCAAATGCCTTATCCTGGGTCATTTCCAGTCATCCTGATGAATATCTGGTCACTGGATTCATACGGCTCTGGAGGAGAAGTGAGGCTAGTGACCTGCGCAGCTCCCCCTCACTCAAAACAAAGTCAAGTGCAATCTGATGGCATGGTTTTCTTAAGGATGAACACACATACAGGCAACTGCTTGTTTTCTCAATAAGGGTGGGTGGAGAGAAAGGGAGAGACTATTTTAATATTTATTCTTAAAGTCTCTCCCTTTCTCCCCACCCACCCTTATTGAGAAAACAAGCAGTTCCATATAGGTCATACATGTGTAACAATGCAAAACACTTCCATAATACTTATATTGTAAAAGACTAACCACATTTCCCTCTGTCCCATCCTGCCCTTATTCCGTTCTTTCACTTGACCTGTCCTACCACAATAGTGTTTGCTTGTGATTATCCTTTTCCTCGGTTTGCTGTCCCTTCTTTTATCTTCCCTCTCCTGTCCCCTTCTCCCTTGTCTTCCTGCAGAGTAAAATAGGTTTCCATGTCCAGTTGTGTGTTATTCCCTCCTTAAGCCAAATCCCATGACTCAATTATTTTCTTTCATCTCCCCCCGTGCCCCTCCATTGTAGAAACTCTTTCTTCCCTCTCATATATGAAATGATTTGCTACATTCTCCCTTTCTCTTACTCCTAGTACATTCCATTCAACAGTAAATTTTATTGTTTTTTAAAAGGTATTCTTTTCATATTCAGCTCACTGTGCCCTCTGTCTCTCTCATATGTATATGTTCATACATATACACACATAAACATATACATACACATATATAATATTCACATACATACACACCTACATATATATTTCCTCACCCTAATACTGAAAAAGATCTCATGAGTTAAAAATAACATCTTTCCACGTAGGAATGTAAACAGTTCGTCTTTAGTGAGTTCCTTAAGGCTTCTCTTTTCCTGTTTTCCCTTTCATGTTTTTCTTGATTCTTATATTTGAAAATCGTATTTTCTATTTAGCTCTGATCTTTTCAACAAGAATGCTTGGAAGTCCTCTATTTTATTGAAATTCCATTTTTTCCCCTGAAGTATTATACTCAGTTTTACTGGGTAGGTGATTCTTGGTGTTAATCCAATCTCCTTTGACCTCTGGAATATCATACTCCAAGCCCTTTGATCCCTTAATGTAGAAGCTGCTAAATCCTGGGTTATCCCGATTGTATTACCAAAATACTTGAATTATTTCTTTCTTGCTGCTTGTAATGTTTTCTCCTTGACCTGGGAACCCTAGGATTTGGCTATGATATTGCTAGGAGTTTTCCTTTTGGGATCTCCTTCAGGAGGTGATAGGTGAATGCTTTCCATTTCTGTTTTTCTCTCTGGTTCTAGAATATCAGGGCAGTTTTCCTTGATAATTTCTTGGAAAATGAGGTCTGGGCTTTTTTTTTGATCATGGTTTTTAGGAAGACTAAATATTTTTCTTTGCCTCATTAAAGGGCTCATCCCCTGACTACTTCTTAAACAGGCCTGTTCACCGAATGGGTGTTACCTCAACCAATGTGAGTACCGAATAGACTTGGACCTAAAGGGGCCCAGGTCTGCCATTGCATCCTGGGCCTTCTCCAGTCATCCTGATGAATATCTGATCACTGGATTCAGATAGCTCTGGAGGGCTCAAAACAAAGTCAAGTGCAAGTCATGTCATCACTTCTCTGATGGCATGGTCTTCTTCGGCAAAGAAGGATGAAAACAACAACAGATTTTTAAATTATTTCTCCTGGATCTATTTTCCAGTTGAATTTGTTTTTCCAGTGAGATATTTCTCATTGTATTCTATTTTTCATTCTTTTGTTTTTGTTTTCTAATTTCTTGGTTTCTCATAAAATCATTTACTTACATCTGCTCCATTCAAATTTTTTAAAATTTTAAATGTTTATTTATTAAATTTTAGTTTTCAACATTTCCACAAAATTTTGAGTTCCAAATTTTCTCCTCATCTCTCCCCTCCCCCACCCACACCCTCCCTTCTATCACACCCCTCCCTTCCCTTATCCACATCTTCTCTCTTTTCTTGTAGGGCAAGATAGATTTCAATACCCCATTACCTGTATTTCTTATTTCCCAGTTGTGTGCAAAAACATTTCTCAACATTCTTTCCTAATACTTTGAACTCAACTTCTCTCCCTTCTTCCCTCCCCCACTCATCCCCACTGAAGAAGGCAAGCAATTCAATATAGCCTATATATATGTAGCTTTGCAAAAGACTTTGATAAGTCATGTTGTATAAGACTATATGTCCCTCCATCCTATCCTGCCCCCCATTTATTCTATTGTCTCTTGACCTTGTCTCTCCCCATAAGTGTTTACTTCTAATTACTCCCTTCTCCCATTTGCCCTCCCTTGTATCATCCCCCTCACCCCACGTGTCCCCTTCTCCCCTACTTTCCTGTAGTATGTGTGTGTTTGTTCTTCGTTGCTGAAGAAGACCATGCCTTCAGAGAAATAATGACATGATTTGCACTTGACTTCGTTTTGAGTGAGTGAGGGCTGTGCGGGTCACCAGCTTCACTTCTCCTCCAAAGCCATCTGATTCCAGTGATCAGATATATTCATCAGGATGACTGAAGATGACCCAGGATGAAGCATTTGGGGTCAAGTGACTTACCCAGGGTCATGTAGCTAGTGTATGGTCATACAGTCAAGTATCTGAGGTGAGATTTGAACTCAGGTCCCCCTGACTCCTGCACTGGTGCTCTATCCACCGTACTACCTAGCTGCCCCTCCTGTAGTGTAAGATAGATTTTCATGCTAGATTGAGTGAGCATGTTATTCCCTCCCTAAGCCAGATGTGAAGAGAGTAATCTTCACTTTTTCCCTCTCACCTCCTCCCTTTTCTCCATTGAATAAGCTTATTCTCGCCTCTTTTATGATATAATTTGCCCCATTCCATTTTTCCCTTTCACTTCCCAATGTATTCTCTCACTCCTTTTATTTTTTTTAGATATCATCCCTTCTTAACTCACCCTGTGCTGTGTGTGTATGTGTGTGTGTGTGTATGTATAAAACACGCGTATAAATATAAATAAATATACATACATATACGTGTGTGTGTATGTGTGTGTGTGATCTCACCCACTACCCAGATACTGAAAAGTTTCAAGAGTTACAGATACTGTCTTTCCGTGTAGGAATATAAACAGTTCAACTTTAGTAAGTCCCTTATGACTTCTCTTTGCTGTTTACTATTTCATGCTTCTCTTCATTCTTGTGTTTGAAAATCATATTTTCTTTTCAGCTCTGGTCTTTTCATCAAGAATGCTTGA
>CM053770.1:457568020-457596965 GCA_028658325.1 Potorous gilbertii
TGTGATTTCTTGGTTTCTCAAAAAGTCATTAGCCTCTGTCTGTTCCATTCTAATTTTGAAATAACTATTTTCTTTAGTGAGCTTTTGAACCTCTTTTTCCATTTGGCTAATTCTGCTCTTTAAAGCATTCTTCTCATTGGCTTTTTGGGCCTCTTTTGCCATCTGAATTAGTCTGTTTTTTAAGGGGTTAATTTCTTTAGCATTTTTTGGGGTCATCTTTAGGAAGCTGTTGACTTACTTTTCATGGTTTTCTTGCATCGCTCTTATTTCTCTTCCCAATTTTTCCTCCACCTCTCTTACTTGATTTCCAAAATCCTTTTTGAGCTCTTTCATGGCCTGAGACCATTGCATATTTATTTTGGAAGTTTTGTGTGCAGAAGCCTTAATTTTGATGTCTTCCTCATCCAAAAAGATGGAAGAAATACCTGTTCACCAAGAAAATAACCTTCTGTAGTCTTATTTTTGGGGCATTTTTCCAGCCAGTTACTTGACTTTTGAGTCCTTTGTCAAGTGGAGGGTATATTCTAGGAGACTTCTCTATGTTCTCAATTCTTCCAAGGTGGCACAATCAAGGGAGAAGATTTTACTCCAGGAGAGTAAACTCTTGGCCTGCACTCTCGTCTGGAAGCAAATAGAAACATTCTTTTCTGCAAGTAGGATTCCCTCTCCAGAGCCTCCAGTAGCTCTGTCACACCAGTGCTCCTCCTCACCCCAGGACAGCCACTTAGAACTGAGACCTAGATTGGAGGCTTGATTCCCCCAGGGTCTTTGGAGTGAAGGCTCCAAAAGTGAATGCTGCTGCTGCCTGCATCTGGGGCCGGGCACCAAATTCCTTTCTCACCCAGTTGAAAGAACTTTGTCAGATCTTCGAAGCTGTCTTTGGTGTTTGTGGGTTGAGACATATGGGAACCACAGCTACTACTTTTGATTCCACACCCTGAAGTCCTTTCTGCGATGTGCTCTGAGCCCCATGCAATAGACCTTTGCTGTTGGCCTTCCAGGCTTTCTTGGACTGGAAATCTCTTTCACTCTATCCTTTTGTAGCTTCTGCTAGCTAGCTCTACCTTCTGATTAGTTGTTCACAAACGTTTTCTGTTCAGGTCCTGGGTTTTGCTTTGGAAACCATTGGCCTAGTGAATAAATTTTGATCCAATCAGTCTAACCTTCAAAGACATCTTCATCATGGCAATACTTACTTTCAAAATTTAGCTTCAAATCTTCTCCATTACTTACTTTGTGGCCCATATACTCTCTTATGGTACATCCCTTGCTTTTATTTTTCTTTCCTTTTGCTCATGCCAGTCTTTTAGGATGAATTCCCTTCCCCCACAGTTTATCTGTGTATTATTGAAACTCTATCCGATTTTCCAAACCCCAACAAAATCTGCCTTATCTGTAGGTGTTAACCTTACTTCATCAACTCAGAACGCTCTTTTCAAAATTGTCAGCATTCCCAAATCTTTTGGTTTTTTTCCGATCTTCATACAAACCTCTGCTGTTTTTGACTGTTGTCGTTTTGTTACTACTTCCCTCTGGGTTTTCATGACAGTACTCTGTCAGCTCATTTGCTAGCTTATTATCCATTTCACATCCCTTAACTATGGATACTCATCAAGACTGTGTCCTAGGCACTTTTTCCTTTACACTCAGTGATCTCATCAGTTCCCTTGGGTTTAATTATCTTTATGCAGATGGTTCATTGACGTATAAATATAGTCCCAGTCTCTCTCCTATTGGACAGTTCAAAATGTATGTGGTAGCCACATCTCAGACCCAGTGTGTCCTGAGTTTCACCTCCCCAACTCTCCCACCCCACCTCCTCCAACAAAACAACAGTACTCCTTTTCTAAACTTCCCTATTCATGTACAAGATATCCATTCTTCTAGTTATGTAATCTCAACATTATCCTCAGCTCCTTACTGTCTCTCATCCTTCATAACCAGTTAGTTGCTAAATCTTGCTTTTTATATCTCCAAAGGTAGAAGTAGCCCAACTCAATAAGCTAGCAATGAATGAATGAAAAAACAAAACAAAAAACTTGCATTCTGCACTTAGAATATGCCTAGCCCTGTGCCAAGTGTTGGGAATACAAACAGAGAAGTGTTCCTCCTTTCAAGGTGCTTACATTCTCATAGGGTAAGACAACATGTATATCTTACAGGAATGGTGTCAAAGCATGTTATGTTTTGATCTGAGGTCAAAGGGAATGGTTTCCTTTTCTCAAGTTTCCTCTCTAGTCCATCCACAGATGCCAAAGTGGTTTTCTTTGAGCAAAGAGTATATGACTGTCACTCCCTTTATTCAACAAACTCATGGCTCCCTATTCCTTTTAAGATCAAATATAAACTGCTCTATTGTCCACTGAAAGACTTCACAGCATAGTTTCATCTTACCTTTCTTATACATTACTCCACTTCTCACACACTATACTTTTGCCACAGTCTTTTTTTCTTCATATGTGTGACTCCTATTCCTTTTCCTTTATTCTAGTTGTTTCCCATACCTGCAGTGCCCATTTTCCTTACCTGGGCCTCTTAGACCCTCTAGTTTCTCTTCAGATCTTAATTCAAGCGGTACCTTGAAAAAGAAGGAAAAAAAAGATTGTTAGTGACAAAATAGCAAAGTAAACTATAAGAAAATAGGTAAAACAAGACACTGCTTGTACTTAGATTTTTGTTTGCTCCACAACTTAATATTATCAGAAGTGAATTTTTTATTTCTGTAAATACTTCACTGTTGTGGGGGGAAAATTTAAAAGGAAAATAAACCAGAACGTTCCCTCTCCCAAATTCCTCAAACAACTAGAAGCACTGTTGCTCATCTCTTTAAAGTCTCTTTAATGAAACTTTTTCTTAAACTTCAGCATTCAAAAATTTGTGACTGTATTTAACTTCTTTTTAAAATACAGATGTCTCAGCAGTATTATTTTGTTTTTATTATTTTTCATGGCAAATAAATAATATTTCAGCTACATTGAATTTTAGATTTTTGCTGAGGTTAGCAATTAAATTTCTTCAGGGCTTATGATGTTGATTTGAACTTTATTCCTTATCCAGTCAGCCAGTCACTGAGCATTTAAGTGCATATTATGAGCCAGGTTCTGTGTTCTCTTCTAGGGATAGAAGGAAGAAAACAGCAGTCTCTGCTCTCAAGAAGTTTACGTTTTATTGTGTGAAGTAAGACACAAAAGTAAATAGAAAGTAAATTCAGATAATTTCAGGAGGTGTCGTTAGTAGTTGAGGATGATCAGGAACAGCTTCATCAAGCAGACTGAGCTTTGAAAAGGGGGCTAGGAGTCTAAAGAGTGAGACTGGAATGTGTTCCAGTTATAGAAAGCAGCCTGTGAAAGGCATAGAGACAGAAGAAAAACGGCAAGTTGGACTTCATTTGTCTGTGATTGACAGGACAGGAATGGTTGTAATGTGTACTCAGAACCTGGCCTTAAAGGACAAAAAGGAGAGTTTGGTTTTTTTTTTATCTTAAAGATGATAAGGAATAATAGCTTCCTGAAAAGGAGTCAGGGAGAGACTTGTGATTTAGAACATTATTTTGGCAGCCTTGTGGAGGATAGATGTGTTCACCTAGGTCTTTTATAGGGAGTCAGTAGTGGCTATGATATCTAACATTTTAAGGTTTGCAAAGCACTTTCCTTACAATAACTCATTTAGTTCTCAGCAGTTATGTGGAATAGCTGTTAATATTATCCCCATTTTACAGATGAGGAAACTGGGTACTGTCTCAGGATTTGAATTCAGATTAAGATATAGTAGCTAGTTAATAACAACAATTTGTACTTCAGAATTCATCTAATAATAAGAAATTTGGTAGTCTTTGTACAAAGCAATAAAAGTCAGTATTCCTGAACATTCTGAAAATATCCTAAGAACAAAAAAAATCACGCTTTTGCACAGAGATTACATTTTTTATCCATCCTAAATAGATTTGAGAGTCGAGATAAAGGGACTTACATGCCTGAAATTAATGCCTTCATATTCTAATAACTTTTAATATTAAGAAAATAGTATTTTTCTTCTCTTTACCTTGAAATCCAGAGGACAGGCTATTTTTTTATATTAATTTTATTTATTTTCACTGTTGTACAATCACTACCATGTAACTTATTTTTTTCCCTCCCCAAGATAGCATACAATTTTATGTAGATTCTATACATACATTCCTAATTTTCACCATAGGTGTGTTGTGTGGAAGAATTAAAATGAATGGGAGAAATCACATAATAGACCAAAACATATAACAAAAGAAACTGATCTGCCACATTTTGTGATTGCATTCCAAAGTTCTTTCTCTGGATATGGAAGGCATTTTGCCTAAAAGGTCATTGGGAATTTTCTTTAAGTCTTTGCATTTCAATGAAGTTTCAAGTTTACCAGAGACAACTTTTGCACACTGTGGTTGTTGCTCTGCACAAAGTTCTCCTGGTTCTGCTCCTTTCACTCAGCATCAGAACGTGTAAGTCTTACTAAGCGTCTCTGACGTGTTCCTGTTCATCATTTCTTATAGCACAATAGTATTCACTTACATTCATATACCATAATTTATTCAGCCATTTCCCAGTTGATGGGCATCCCCTTGATTTCCAGTTTTTGGCCACCACAAAGGGTGCTGCTATAAATATTTTTGTACATTGGGGACCCTTTCCCATTTTTATGATCTCTTGGGGATACAGTCCTAGAAGTGGTATTGCTGGGTCAAAGGGTATGCACATTTTTGTAGCCCTTTGGGCATAGTTCCAAATTTCTCTCCAGAATGTTTGGATCAGCTCACAGCTCCACCAACAATGAATTAGTGTTCCAACTCTCCCATATCTTCTCCAGCATTTATCACCTAACTGTTCTGTCCTGTTAGCCAATCTGATAGGTATGATGTCATATCTCGGAGTTATTTTGATTTGCATCTCTGTAATCAGTAGTGATTCAGAATATTTTTTCATATGGTTATAGATATCTTTAATTTCTTCCTCTGAAAACTGCCTGTTTATATCCTTTGACCACTTATCAATTGGAGAATGACTTGTATTCTTGTACATTTGACTCAGTTCTCTATATGTTTTAGACATGAGGCCTTTATCACAGACAGTAGTTACAGGCTGCTTTTACTAATTTTTTTTTTTTTTCAGTAAAAGGACTTTATACCTGTGAATAGTAAATTCGTGAAATGTAGCATTCAAATTTTAGCACCACAAAATTTTGAGGAGCTAATCTCCTTGCCAAAACAATTCAAGGTTATTGAAGAAAGAGATTAATACTTTGTCATTCAGTAATTACATTTTTAAGTTCATATTTAGATAGACATCTGTAACCTTATTAGAAGGTTGAAATTTTGGAATGTCTTTCTGTAAACATGTGATAGGTGTACAAAAGTCTCTTTGCCTAAATAAACATTTTTTCCTATTTTATTCAGACTGTTTGATGCTTGAATGATTTTCAGATCTCAAAGGTCAAGGGAAGTAAATGATCATAAAAGTTAATTTATTTGTGGTGAATGAATGAATCAATGAATAAAAAAGGCACTATTAAGTGCTTACTATGTGTAAAGTATTATGCTTTTCTGATTTCTAAAATATGCCTCTTGTCTTATTGACCCCGTTTACCCAATCCCTCATTACCTTCATTCTTTACTCTCTTTTGCACCTCCTACCTCATCTATATCTTTCCTGCAGTCATATTATGCTTCTTAAAGTTAAGGGTAGCCTTTTTTTTCCCCTAGAGTTCCCATTTTCTTGGAGGGTGTGTGTGTGTGTGTGTGTGTGTGTGTGTGTGTGTGTGATTTAGGAATTAAAGACAATGAAATACACTGTAACAGAAACATCTTAAGCCCTGTGACAGTGCTTAAGTGTGATTCATAAAGATTTCTTCTCTTACTTCCTACTTTGGTGAGTCATTCTATCTCCTGTATTCCACCACAGTAGTATTTGGAGGGAAAGTCTACTACTTGAAATTTCAAAGTTCAGAAGTACGGTTTTTTTTGGTCATAATAAGAAGCTAGATTTAATATAGTTCTTTGAGGTTTTCAAAATTCTTTATAAATATTATCTCATTTTATCCTCAGCAACCCTGCTAAGTAATTACTATTGCTGTTACCATCCATTTTACAAATGAGAAAATTGAGACAGACGTTAAGGGACTTTCCAGGGTTATACAGCTAACAAGTATGTCAGGCTGGATTTGAATTCAAGCCTTCTGACTTTGGTCCAGTTCTTTATCACTGTGCTGCTGGGTACCAGTAACTTTTGAGAAAGTACAGAACAGAGAAAAAAATACATTCCTACTGTCAGGAATCTTACAATCTTTTTAAGATGAAAGAAATAAACGCACAGCTACTACAATTAAATTTTATAATACAGATAGTGATTATTTTTAGTTGTATTATATCCTCTCTACTTATCCTAATACTTAATAAATGCTTGTTGATTGATGTACACATAGTAGTGTCGTAGGAAAACTGTCAAGACTAAATTATCTTTGAGTTTATCTTAATTTTGTTGAGTATTTAGTTGTTTGAAATTCTTGTCTTTACTTCTCTGTCAACTCAGGTCAGTGAACTAACCTTAGAATTGCATCTTTTTAAAAAATTTTCCACTTTATGCCTTTGGATTCTTTGCTACCTATTCTCAGATTGCCCACCACCTGCCAGTTTGGCATCACGTTTTTATAAATTTTAATGTCCCTATGATTTTATTTCTTTCTGAAATAATGATTTGTTCCTTACATTCTTAAAGTAAAGGCTGTTGTTCACTTCTGTACCTATTCAGAGACTTGAGTTCTAATTTTTCAGCCTACTAATTTTAACAAAATGTTTGTATCAATCTTTTAGCATTTAGGCTACGTATCTTTTGGAAACTGCTGGTGCAGCTTGTTATCATAAATTTGAAAAGTGTTTTACAATTTATCATTTATTTTGAATGCATGAAATGACGAGTCTTTTGTTCACTTCAGTGCCAGTTGTATTAACACCCATATTGTAGAATTCTCAAGAAATCTTAAGAGCATGCCATTGCCATTCCTTGGAATTTGTACACAGGTGTTAAGCTGAAGTTGTATCAAGGTTTTATTAAACAATAATCAGAGTACACAGTGTGCTGTATTAAAATGCTTCTTGTGATTGATGGTATTTTACCTATTTAAGATCACCAAATATGAAACAACCATATTTAGAAATTTCCTTAGAGAAATAGCATCTAACATGCTGTTTTCTGTTTTGAGGTATTTTTCTTACTTTATGTATATCTTAATATGTTTTATGTATTAAAATTGTAATTTAATAAAACTAATTTTATGTAATAAAATTATGTGTATATGCTACCAAAACCTTTGAAACGTTTACCCTTTTCCATTTTTGTAGTATGACATTGACTCTGGAAAGCTATGCTTTCAAGTAGCAGTTTCCATATGCAGTAAATATATTAGAAGTTCGTCCTCAACTAAAAGCAGTGTGGTTTAAAGGAAAGACTATCATGATATTAAGGAATCAGAATACTTTGTTTCTTATCTTTCTACCTTTTCCATTCTTCTTTTTCCTTATTCCATTCCTTGTCCTCTGTGATTCAGTGATACTGGTCTCCTGACTATTCCAGGGAACAGGGCACTTCATCTCTTGACTAAGCATTTTCTCCAACTGCCACCCCTGTCCCTACCCCACTATTCCTGGAACTCTTTCCCTCTTCATCTCTGCCTGCTGCCTTCTTTGACTTGCTTCAATCTCTGTTAAAGACCCAACTTCTGCAAGAAGCCTTTCCCAATTCTCTTTAGTGTCCTTTCTCTGGCACTACACAAATACATTCTGTCAATATCTTGTTCTTACATAGTTGTTTGCATATTGCCTCCACCATTAGGCTGTGAGTTCTTTGATTATGGGGACTTTCTTTTGCTTTTCTTTGTATCCCCAGTATTGAGTACAGTGCCTGGTGCATAGTAGTGCTTAATAATTTTTTAAAAATTTAATTATTTTTTCTCCAGTTATATGTATAAACAATTTTAGCATTCTTTTTTTTCCTTCAAATTTTGAGTTCCAAATTCTTTCCCTCTTCCTCCATTGAGAAGGCAAGCAATTTGATAAAGGTTATAGATGTGTAGACATGCAAAGCATATTTCCTTGTAAGTCATGTTGTGAAAGAAAACACCGAAAAAAGGCAAAGAAAAAGTATGCTTTGATTTGCGTTAAGATTGCATCAGTTCTTTCTCTGCAGGTTGACAGCATTTTTCATTCTAAGTCCTTCAGAAATGTCTTCTAGCTTTGTATTGCTTAGAATAGCTAAGTTATGGACAGTGGATCACCATACAGTGTTGCTGTTACTCTGTACAGTGTTCTCCTGATTCACTTTGTTTCAGTTCATGTAAGTCCAGGTTTTTCCGAGAGCATTCTGCTTGTCGTTTCTTATAACACAGTAGTATTCCATCACAATCATATACAATAACTTGTTCATCAATTCCCTAATTGATGGACATCCCCTCAATTTCCAGTTGTTAGTCACCACTAAAAGAATTGCTATAAATATTTTTGTACTTACCTTTTCCTTTTTGTTTTTTATCTGTTTGAGATATAGATCTAGTAGTGGTAATACTTGGCTAAAGGGTTTTATAACTCTATGGACATAGTTCCAAATTGCTCCATAGGGTCTTTAAATCACCACATCACCAGTAGTTCAGGGCTTAATAATTTTGAGCTGCATGACTTGATGATTTTCAACTCTGCCACTCATTGTGTGATGCTAGCCAAGTCATTTAATCTCTGTAGACCTCCCTTTCCTTGTCTTAAGAAGAAATTGTGATTGATTATTTCCAAGGACTCCTATCAGCCTTAATGTTCAATGACTATGGTTCTGAATTCCTGTTTTATGCTACTTATAAATAGAAGTTGAGGTTTTTGAAATAATTTTTTAAAAATTCTAAAATGCAACAAAACTGATATTTGAGAAATATTTTAGTGGCAGCATTTAGCTTATCCTCTAGTATTTTTTGCTCTCTAATTAAAGGGAGAAGTATCTAGAGAGGAGTTATTAGTAATAATTCTAGGTTAGTAGTAAGTAATGAGGCTCATAAATAGAATTTCCTAAGGCTGGGGTGGGGAACCTGCAACTTGTGGCCCTCTAGGTCCTAGTCCAAGATTTACAGAACAAATCCTTTTATAAAGGGGGTTTGTTCTGTGAAGTTTGGATTCAATCAGAGTGCCACGTTTGAGGACCTAGAGGACCACATGTGGCCTTTGGGCAGCAGGTTCCCCACCCCTGTCCTAAGGGATGCCATTGGACTAGGTCTATTGACAGTGTAGATTTTGGCTTGTTAGACTATCTTTTGGCACATGGACAAAGGGCTTCATTGTCATGGTTTTAGAGAGAATTTAATGGTTTATTGATAATTTACATACCCCATATGAAAATGAATGTATTTATTAAGCATTTCTGCCAGGCATTGTATTAAACATCGGGAATATAAGTAGAAAAATTGAGACAGTCTTTGTTCTCAAGGAATTCATACTGTAATTGAGAGAGACCACATATAAAAGAATGTTCAACTGCAGGGCACATAGAAAGGTCCAGAAATTCTAAGGGAACAGATGAATGTGCTTGTTTATAGATGAGTATGCATAGGGAATAAAGGCAGGATCTGGAGGATCTTAGAAGACAGTGACTTCTTGACAAGTGATGAAGCTTGGTTGCTCCTCCATCTCATCAGAAGGAATGGGGTATTGACTTCCATCATAATCACACCCTGTGAGCAGTTAAGCATGCTGTGCTAGAAGGGAGATCACTCAGGTGCTAGTGAATAGTCCTGTTCCCTGGAGTTCTGAGATGAATTCTTGGATCCTGGATGAGCTATCTAAAATATGATAAACATTTTCAACAATGTTTGGGGAAAGGGAGTAAAATATTTATTTATAAACATTGGTTATTATATGGATTAGAAAACAAATATTGACTTTTAGACCACCATTGCTATCTACAGCAGTGTTAGAATTGATTTTCCTTGAAGGCAAGAGCCTGTTATGTTGGCTGTTGGTTAGGATAAAAGAAATTCAGCCAAGATGCCCCAAGTTCTTGTATTATCGTTTATAGTTTTATTATTTTTATTTAATTTCCATTCATTATTTTAACTTTGAAGGAGAAAATATTGCATTTTAATTGGGATTCTGATTATTTTACAAAATGAATTTTGATAAAAATCCTATAAATTTTCTTTTAAAATGTACAGTTAAAAATATGCCAAATAATTCTGTGCCTGTAAAAGTAAGTAGAATTTTTCCAAAGGCCCCGTGAAAGTAGGAAGGCCACAACTTTTATGCATATGAAACTATGAATTCTTTTCAGGCATTGTTTGAGGTAGGTGTTTTGTTGAAAATGCTAGTGTATAATTCACTTTCCCCACCCTACCCCCTTTTCCCTCTTTATAGATTTGCTTTCCCTATCTTATTTGATCTCTGTCACCTTCATCACCAATAACCAGTGGTAAAGAGGAAGATCCGCTAGGAAAGGGGGATGCTTTTGACCTTTGGGTGACTATATGACTTCAAGGTAAAAATTTGAAAGACTCTTTTAGATACACATTTGAATGATTCTTCTTGCCCTCCTAAGAACCTTCTGACATTTTTGTGAGTGTGTAAGTGTGTTTCTGTCTCTGATTTGTATTACTGAAATACATGATAGTGTGCTATAATTAAATTTCAAAGTAGGGTAGTTTAATATCTCAGGATTTTCATTCTTTTCTACCGAGTTGCAGTACAGCTTCTGTTGTCATTCTTTAGGAAAATTGGAGGGGATATGGGTGCAGCTAGCTGATTCCTAAAGTCTCTTATAATTCTGAGATTTCCTTGAAAACTTCATTATAACTATATGTATAGAGTTTCTATTCCATGATAAAATTCTTTGTATTTAAGGATAATGACATCAGCTTTAAGTTACAGAATTCTTTGGACCATAAGTAAGTCAGTCATTGGAAATGGTTGATAGGCTTTTTATTTCGTGGCTGATTTTTCCTTTCTCTACTGTTACTTCATTGGTGATCTCATCCATCCCATGTGTTTATTTATCAGCCTTATACTAATGACTTCCAAATCTATATATCTGTCCCTGACCTTTCTCTTGAACTCCAGTTCTGCATTTCCAACTGTTTTATATATCTCTTTGAATGTGCTGATGTAATCTCAACTCACTATGTCCCAAATGGAATTTTTTTTTTTTGGCCTACACTGATTTTTCTGCCTATCTTCCCTGCCTTTTTTTTCTTTCTTTTTTTCATTATCTCAGTCAGTCAGACTTGAAAATTAAGAGTCATCCTTGACTCCCCTCTCTTTTGTTCATACTGCTTTTGTTGCCAAGACTTGTTAATTTTATCTCCTTAACATTTCTCACACCTTTGAAGATCATAGATTTCGAGATTGTAGGGACCTTAGAAATCATCAAGTGTAAGGGATATTTAGGATCCAGGAGCCAGGGCCAAATTGTGGCATCAAGGCATCCTTAAGAACACAGTACATGCAGTGTCTTTCATTATGAGTGCATCTAGCAAATTAAATTTTTCTAAGGTGGCTATTTATTTTAATATTCAATCATAAAGGACATTTTTAGTACCAATTAAACAAATTCAAACCTGACTAAGCCCAAGTTTTAAAAAATGAAACTTTTTAAATACAGATTTTAAAAAATAAAAAAGTAATACTGAGAGATTATGAAGTTGCTGGGCACATCTGGCAAAACTTGAGCATATGCTGATGCTTAAGAAATTACCCGACGGTAACTTGTTATTTCACCATAAAGGTATTTTTTGGCTTTGATTCGTGTATTGAAATATTTGTATTTGTTAATGATTAAGTTCACAGTAGAGACTAGACCTGTGATTTTATTGATAGAGAGAACTTTTGGCTCAGGAAATTTTCTCAAGCAGTACAGGTTGATACTTTCTCTAAACTTAAGAGACTTAGATGTCTGAGAGGTTAAGTGACTTATCCAAGGTCACATGATTCAGGTTTTATTGACGTCAAGATCAACTTTATCCATTATGCCATCTGTGAATCTTGTCATGTTTACAGTAAACAAAAAATTAAGAGCAGAAAGCAACAGAAGATCTTTTCTCCTATTTCTATAATCAGTCAGTATACCATGTTGCTCCATTTTGGGGGAGCAGGAATGAAGCTTTGGTGTAGTGCAAACGTTGCCACAAATGACTAGAAAGCCAGGATAAAGTCAATTTTTCGTTGCTCTTTATAGGGAAAAGCCATACTAAAGTTGTAAGTGAACAAACCAAAATACATCATTGTTCTTTACTTTAGAATATTTTAGTCTTAAGACTTAAAATTAGTATGCTTGTTCTAATAATAGTCTGAGGCAATGTTAATTTGCCATCTTTTTCTCCTCTTATCTTACAGAAATGTAGTCATGACCTGCAGAGTTGTGTAGAAGAGAAAATCATCCTGTTATACTCTTCCATTATTTTCTATTTGAACAGTACTTATGCATCATTCTAGGAGAGAGTCATACATACATCTTTTTAGGATCTGTAGGTGCCATAAGCCAAAAAAGCTTTTTGGAGTGGCAGTGTAAAGACATGAAAAGAGGAGTAGGACGTAGCAGAATCCCTCCCCACCACCTATCTAAGCAGGGATGATTATTAAAGTTTTTTAGCCTCCTTTGTGTATTATGGGGTATATTGTCTTGATTCCATGAAAGTCTGTTGCCTCATTGTGGTATGGAAGTGACCATGAAATCTTGAAGTACTTTACAGGTTTTGTCTTACCTGAAAGGTTTTTATTATCATCTTGATGACTGTCTTCATAAGCTTTCCAAGGACCACCTTAATTAGGGTCTATCACCTTTAGGCATGCCTCCAGGTAACAAATTATGGAGACAACTCCATGGAAGAAAAACTGTAAGAAATACAAAATGGCCTCATTTGCTCCTACTTGGAGTGACTGTTGTGGAGGGATGAAAAATGGAAGAAGGTGCTAAGAAACACAGTTGGTTTTTTTGTTTTGTTTTGTTTTTTATTTTGACTATTAATTTAACTCTTGGTATTGAAAACTGTCCCATGAATAATGAGTTGACATGCTCCTGGAGGATTGTTTGATTGAATTGATAGTGATGTTTTAAAGCTGTGAATAGAACTCGAAGATGAGAAGTTGAAGCACTTGGATAGCTTGCACATTCTGTTGGAGAGTAAATAAATAAAATGGAATAAATAAAAGTAAATAAAAGAATTGGTTTTATTGTGTGGCCAAAAGCAACAAGAAATATCAAATATTTGGTAATCTGCCTTGCAGCCCTCATGATGAGTGAGTAAAAAGACTGCGGTGATAACAATTATAGCTTCCATGACAACATTTGCTGCAGAGAATGATGAGGTAGATGAGTTCTTTGAAGAACTCATTAAGACTCTTCACATTAAATTAACATGATTTAATACTCTGACTTCAATGCAAAGGTGGGTAAGACAACAAGGATGTGGGCAGATAGCGTTCAGGATTAAGAAGTAAAAAGGACAAACGTTTGTATGCTCTAATGCTCCTCAGAAGCCTCGTAACTCTCCATATATATAAACTATATGTGAAATACTTACAAATAAAATGGATCCTCTGCTGTGTTCAAGAAGAGTTGGAAGAGGCTCGACATGATGAACTCTGAATAGCGTTATAAAATGAAATTCAGTTTTAACAGAGAAAATGACTAGTTAGCAGTTCATTTCATTTCCCCTCGCATGTCTGTATACGGTTGGACCATAGACTTGTTAGAATAAAGATCAAAATCAATAATTAAAACAGATTAAAAATGAAAAATACATGGCATTTATTAAAATTGCCCTACCTGACTTAAACAAGCTAATGACACAGAAAAATAGAAAGTGGATTTACTCAGGTGATTACCATTTTCTTAAGAATTTTTTTCTTGAACTTAAAAACCAAATAAGATGACTATTGCTATATACAAAGTAGGACAAAGAAAAAAAAATTTGCAACTGTGAGTTTCTCATGTACAACTTGTTTTTTCTTTCAAGTATATCATAAATTCAACATTGTAATTGTTATTACTGTTCTGCTTAATAGTTCCTTCTGGATTCTTCTGTTCTTTTTTTTGGTACATTTAGAAACATGCTTGAAAGTTCATCTACTAGCATCATTTTCCATGGAAATTTAGCCTATATAAAGCAGTCACAACAATGACAGAAAAAGCTTGAAATCACCTCAGCCAGCAAAAATCTGTCGACCAATACTTATTAAACATACCAGATTGTGAAAAGAGACAATTATGAGGGACTGTGGGAGGACAGGTATACTAATGTGTTGTTGGTGAAGCTGTGACTTTGCGTAATCATTCTGCAGTACTGTTTGGAATGAACCCCCAAAGTCATTAACCAGACATAGTCTTTGATAATAGCAATACCACACTAGACCTATGTCTCAAAGAATGAGGAGAAGGTCGCTTATGTACAAAAATATAGCAGCCGTGTGTGTGTGTGTGTGTGTGTGTGTGTGTGTAAGAACTGCAGACTAAGGGAGTGCCCACCAATAGGGGAATGACTAAACGTATTATGATAAATATTATGGAATATTACTGTGCCATGTGAAAGGACGGAAGATGGTTTGAGACAAATGTAGGATAACTTGTGTGAATGGATGCAGGGTAAAGTGAGTTGAACTAGTAGACTTGTTTGTGTAATAACATTTTAAGCAGAAACAGTTTTAAAAGACTTAAGAATCCTGGTCAGTGTAATTGCCAGCTGTGATTTCAGAGGACTAATGATGGAACTTGCCTTCTACTTCCTGAAAGTGCAATGATGAACTCATTGTGCACAGTGAGACATGTTTTGGAGGGAATTTTGGGGGCACACAAGAGGCTTTACCCAAATGACAAATAAAAAGTTAAGGAGAACTTCAGTGGGTGACAGCCATTACATAGTTTTGAGAATTCCATATTGAATATGTTGTGTAGTTAGAGGGAGAAACAAGATGTACATGTATGTGTAATCCTTCTGTTTGGCTTTGTATGTTGAAATGCTTCTCTCTTTTGGTTTTTCGATTGAGAATAAAGAAGTTAAAAGCAACATATTAAATGCTTACTGTGTACCTTCTAATGAATTCTACAATGCATTCTACATACTTTTTTAGAATATATACAAATGATTCAAGTTGATTTTTGGAGGGAGTAGCTGGGGCATCGGGAAAGTGATACTTGAACTGAATCTTGAAGGGAAGTTACAATACTTGATTTCACTGCCGCATGAAGAGACGTGCAAGCCATGGGCAAGAACTTACTAGAATACAAACACATTTGTGCAGCCTAATAGAGGACAAGACTGAAAGACTGAGTGGGAACATAATGAGAACTAGAAAAGAGAGAGAGCAATTTGGAGAAAGTGTAGTGTGATCCTCAGTTCTCATATCAACTGTAAGAGCAATTAGATATAAAAGTGATAGGATAATAAAAAATATAATGCATATCAACATTTTTATGACAAGCTTAATTAAGAAGTTAATGTCTTCACCATTGACATAACCACTGCATTTCGACTTGAGTATCGTACTTTCTGATGCTACATGACGATGTGGACTTGACACTGAAGAAAATCAAAGATGAGAATAAGTTGACCAGCTCAGGTGTACACAGAAGTTGTCTTATGATGGAGGTGACACCATTTATGCAAAATCATGAAATCATTCTGGGAAAAAATGTGATTGAGAAGACATCAAGTATTATGAATTCATATACCTCTACAAAATCATTATGAAAATGAAAAATGAATCCTTCAGTCACCAGGCATTTACATTTATATACTTTTAAATGCATCTAGTGTGCCAGGTATGTGTATTTATATAGGTACATAAAATATACAAAGTAGATATAAGGTATTTTTTAATAGTATTTTGTTTTTTCCAATTTCATGTAAATAAATTGTTAACATTAATGTTTTTAAAAATTGATTTCCTTTTTTTCCCCTTCCTACAGTGGTAAGGAATTTGATAAAAAGTTACATATGTGCAATCATGTAAAACATTTCTATATGTTAGTCATGTTGTGAAAGAACAAACCAAAAGGTAAAAATACCATGAAAAAATGAAGTGAAAATAATGTTTTGATTTACATTCAGATTACATCAAGGTTTTTTTTTTTTAATCTACCTGCTCATTATTTCTTACAGCACAGTAGTATTCCATAACATTCATATACCATAATTTGCTCATTCCCAAATTGATGGAGATCCTCTTGATTTCCAATTCTTTGCTACTACAAAAAGAACTGCTATAAATATTTTTGTATACGTAGGTCCTTCTACCTTTTTTATGATCTATTTGGCATACAGATTTATCCTTTATGAAAATGTAAGGAAACAAGTTTTTGCAAGCAATATTCTACATCAAACCACATTTATATAGTCACATAATATTACCTTAAAAGTCTTATTTTTCCTTACTAACGACTTTTTTTTGGGCTAATAGCTAGTAGTGGTATTGTTGGATTAAAGTCACAGTTTGATTGCTTTTTTGGGCATAGTTCCAAATTGCTCTCCAGAATGGTTGGATCAGTTCACAACTCACCACCAGTGCAGAGGAACAGTACAAAGGCATAAAAAATAGAGTGTGATGTATGACTAGCAGAAAAGCCAGTCCAGCTTAACTGTATGGAGCATTTGGAGGGGTAATAGTGTGTAACAGATCTGGAAAGAGAACAGTCTTCAAGTGTCAAAGGAATATAAATTTAACTCTGGAAGTCAGAGGGAGCTACTGGAGTTTCTTGAGCAGGATCATGATGTGGTTAGACCTATGCTTTAGGAAAATCATTTTAGCAACTCTGGAGGGTGGATTGGGGTGGTCAAATATCTATTTGAGACAGAGAGACCAATTAAGAGGCTATTACAATAGTCCAGGAATAGGTAAATTAGGGCCTGAACTTCAAAGGGACGCTGCATGTTCCCCCAAGTGATGGAGTTTGTTTTACAGCTTTTATAGCTTTTTAATGATGTGGTTCTTTCTGGCTCTGTCATCAGTGATCTTTGGTGTGATGAATTGTGGTTAAGACCTATAAAATGTCATCAAAGAGATGTGTGACCCCCCAAACTCAAAGGATCATAGATTTAGAACTAGAATTTAGAAGTATACTCACCATATAGCCATTAGCAAAAATGTTGTCAGTTTTTAGTGAGACAAAAAATAAGACCACCTTTAAGGTAATGTGATTTAATAAATGTGTTTTGATGGAGACTATTGCTTGCAAAAGCCTACTTATTTACTTACATTTTCATAAAGGATAAAAATTACTCTTTACAAAGTTAGCGGTGATTGATTCTCAAATCTAATAATTTATTTCTTGATCTTTATTCTTCTTGA
Organism: Potorous gilbertii; assembly: GCA_028658325.1. Lineage (NCBI taxonomy): Eukaryota > Metazoa > Chordata > Mammalia > Diprotodontia > Potoroidae > Potorous > Potorous gilbertii. The sequence continues at coordinate 457,585,350 of CM053770.1, forward strand.
CCTCTTTGTGTTGTTTGACATTGTTGGTTGTTGTCTTCTTTTTCTGTCTTTGTGCCATGGTGTCCTCTCTTGGTTGTGTTCCTACTCATCTGATTGCTTCATGTATTCTAGGACAGCCTGCTTGCAGGACTAGTAATCACATGATGTTCAGAGACTTAGTGGAAAATTCCTAGCACATTTGGTGGACTTCCTTTGGAGGATTTGTGTAAAGACATGGGGACAATTCATACAGAAAGTTGTAGTGATTTGTACTTTAGAGGGAATATCTACAGTGAATTCATAGATCCTCTCAAGAATGTGGAAGAAATAGAAAAAACAGACATGTTGATACTCTTATGTATATGAGCTTTGTTATTGCTGGACGAGGAATAAGGTTTATAATTAAATTTTTTCTTTCCTGTAACTTTTAGATTATATCACATTTTAAAAAGAGACATCTCTACTAATGAAATGAAAGAAACTTGTATACCTCAAAAAGTATAAGCTTATTATATACCATATAAGAATCTAGTGAAATGAAAATTTTACGAGCATCGTCTTAAAAATGGGTATTTCTTTTTCTGTAAAAATAAATGAAGAAATGTTCTGTAAGTCCAATCCTTATACCTCAGTGTTCCGTAATCACTCTATACTTCTTTGGGAATTTTAATACATTGTGAAATTTTGTGCTTTTGTATAATCATGTTCTTTGCAATGACTATAGAGTGTTTTAATTTCTACAACATTTAACTTAGAAGATGCCAATTGGAATGCTGTAGAAATCAATCTTAAAAGCCACTAATAAATTCAGTCCCTCATAAATGGCCTTTTAAGAGGTATAAAGCACATGGAATATACCAGTTTTCTTAAGGCTAGACCTTTTATACACTCCAACTTTATTTAATTTTAACAACTTTTTGATGGAACTCTTTTATAAGTATTTTAAAATAGAAACTAACAATTTTTGAATGCATGAAGCTTATCATTGTAAACTTTGAGAATATAGTATTTTAGTGATGATCTCAGGGCATATTAAAGTACTTTTGCTTTTACAAGCACAAGAAGAATTATGTTCAGACTAACAAGAATAGAACAAAATTAGTTAACTGGAAATCAAAGCCTAGAGTCCAGAGGTTGTTCCCTATTCCATAAGACGGAGGATGATAGATAATATTTAACCCTACCCACTTTATAGGGTTGTTACTTTTTAAGCCTTAAAAGATCATATAAATAATAAAAATTTAAATCCAACTGATTTTTGCCCATTTCAAATTGGTATTATGTAATCTCCGCTGAATTTATACTATTGTTTGAAGGTCTAATAATAGTTTCATTGCCATGAGTGTTCCATACCCCCTTTTCCTCATTCCCTCTTCCCAAAATTTATAATAGATCACTACCTCCTTTGTTGAGAATAGTAAAAACATCTGAAAGTTATTTTTTCAGTCTATCTCCGTATTATAAGCTCATAGTGATCAAACTTACTAAGTCAGGAGAAGCCGTCATGGACCATGCCTGCTTGTTAGCATCAGGTAGTGATCACTGCACTGGGAATGTATAGTTTTTATAAAAATACTGGAAAATTAGGGACTGAGGTTGATACAAACAAATTGCTAAACTTGTTTCTTTCTGCATTTTGGCTTCTTGATTAGGCATAGACTGCTAGGCCTTAAATTCATCCTCAAGCAGTTGGTCTTCCTATTACATTTTTGCTCAAGGTTTTAGCTTTTTTAATCTGTCTCTCTTCTCTCCCTCAAATGCTTGTCCTCCCAATCCAGGTCTTACCTGTCCTCTGCCTCAGGTGGCAACCAAGTTCCTCACCTTTTAGGTTGTATCTAATTGTTATTTGTAGGTGGAGTTGATTTGAGAGGTGTGTCACCAGAAGGTTGCCCACCAGGTGATAGATTTTTTTTTTTTAACTTATAGCTTTACTTCAGTCATATAATAAGGGGTGGAGGTGTTGTGATCTCTTTAGAGAAAAGGATAAAATCAGCTATCCTTATGTTAGAATCATAGTGGGAAAGCTTGTATTAAAATTGTATATTGTTCTGGTCTCCCTAAAATCTTCTTCTTCACCCTCTAGTCAGTATAGTAAGTTTATAATTAACCAGTGAAAAAGGGCAATAGCAGGAAATAAGATGGCAAAGAGGAACCTGGAAGTAATGTACAAACTGTCCCAAAGATCAAAGGAACATAGTTTACGGCATCATACAGTAATGAAAATTCACACCCTGGTAATATGTGCTTCATCAAGGGGACCCATTTTTAGGTACTTCTTGTGAAATTTCTGATTCTGTGACATATAAATTTCAGACAGAATCCAGATCTCTATAGATTCAGATCAGCAAAACATCAAAAAGGTTTTGATCACTCTGAGATGATAACTTTGAAGTTTTACCAATAACTCTAAGATGATTTAGATACGTTAAAAACTTCCCTAAATGTAGCACAGATAGGAGGTGGGCTCTTTTCCCAAAAACCCCTATAAAAGTGAGACTAACTATTGCTCCTTGCACATTCTTCCATCTCCATCAGGTCCATGCTGCCTAGTGCTCCCAACTCTGAGTAATTTTCTTTTTCTTTACTCCGTACACTGCCTTATTTCAACCTCTTATACCCTGTTCCCATGCCATTTTCTGTACCCCCATCACCACTTGTCCCTGTTTCCCTCTATTATTATTAAATTATTATTTCCTCCCCTATTTCCTGCTGCCAATCATGGTCTTTTCCCAGTCAATGCCCAGAGAACCAGGTGTGCTTACCCTCATTTTATAATTTCATAAATTATCAATTCAAAGCTTAATAAAGTAGAATAGCTATTAGAGAAGGAGGTTACTAGGACAGTGACTCTACTATATGAAGATCAATCAAGGGAACGGAGAATTAGAGGAACCTCTTAAGACAGATGTAATCACTATACTCTTATTTAGAGGACTGATGTAATTACTATACTCCAAATTCAAAGAACTCTCATGTAAAAAGATAGGCTTTTTCTGGTTGACTGTGCATGTTTCAAGGAGTGGATATTATAGGGAGTCATATTCCTGCTTATAATAAGGAAACCTTTCTAGTCATGAGAACTGTTCCAAAAATGGGAATGGTCTGCCTTGAAAGGTAATAAATTCCCCACCATTGAAAGTCTTTAGGTAGAGAGGCTGTATGACTGTTGGAACTGCTGTAGCATAGTATATATAGTATAGTAGAAAGAGTGCTGAACTTGACTAAGGTGATACCTGGGATCACATTGCAAATCTAACACTTAGCTGGGTTTCCATAGGCAAATTGCTCAATGTTTGGGAGCCTCATTTTTCTTATCTATAAAATGGAGATATGATAGTATCTTTCATATAAGCACCTCCCAATGTGGCTGTATTAAATCACTTTCCAGTTGTCAGAGGAGGATGTAAATGTTTCTTGTGATGGTGCCGCTGCTGCTACTGATGATACTGTGCAGAAGATTCTTACTTTAAGTGAATATTACATTGATTTTCTTTCATGTCTAAGATTTATTCATGCTCATTTCTTTGGACTCCAAGGGTATGTTCTTTCCATTGTACCATCCTTTCTTTATAGGTAAGATAATATAGCATTGTGTAGTATTGTCCCTTTTCCTAATTTATCAGTTTTTCATAAGCACTTATTGCCTTTAAGAAATGGAAATTTAAAATATTTCTTTGTACTTATTTTCATAGCCTTAGCAAATTCACTTTTGGAATTCTGAAAGAAAGAAGAATCCTTATGTAAATCCTTATGTACACTGGGAAGTTGTTGATTAAAAAAAAGTTTTTCTCTTAAAAAAATACTTTATCAGTTCCAGTTTACTGGGTTGAAAAAACTCATCCTATATGGGAATGAGATTTATACCATACTACAAATACTATCATCACTATCATAGTATTTTGAAATAATACATGCATCTTCTTTTACTTAATTATTTTTTCAAAAACATTTTTATTTTCTAATAGTGTTATTAAGTCAGCTTTATACCTTAAATCTTAAGAAACTCTTAAGCAGCTCTGAAGCATGAGCTTTTTTTCTCTTATTTTCATAAATAAAAATATAAATGTAATTACTCATTTATCTTAATACTCTACCTGTTACTTGATAGAGGTAATTTTAATGGGTCCTTGCTGTATAAAAATGGCTTTTCACTTTAAATATCTAATTTTAAATTATGCTTTGGTATAGCATTTTGTGGAGGAAGAATATTTTGCAGAGTAGAAAACTTTAGTGTCTTGAGTTCATTGAAGTAAAATTGACAGAGTCAAGATAATCTAAAGTACAACATCAACTCCAACAAGAATCTGATTTTGGCTTTGGAAAATATTTTTTGTACTTTTAGTAAATGTGTTCCTGATGTTTAGGGAACTTTCATATTTGCAAATAATAAAGCATTTTATGAAGCTCTTGACTGTAAAAATTTTTTCTATGTTCTGTGGCTACATATTCTTTACTGTTTTGATAATAAACATTATCATAGGACCTACCTTAGAACTCTGCTCTTTTCAATACTACATGTTCTCACTTAAATTGGGGCAGAGATTCTTTTGACTTAAAAAGTTTTCTTTCCAGATCCTTTAAGGTTAGACTCTTTAAAATCCCCTATATGTAAAGTAATTAAGTGTGTCAATAACAATTATTCACAGGCCTTGGAATTTAAAATTAGACCACTAAATTTTTGACAGAGGATGAAATTCTGATCTGAAATTAAGAAGCATTAGTGGTCATAAATATATTAACTCCTGAATTTACAATACTTAGTTGTAAGTACAGAATGAAGAAGACCTAATTTGATGGCAGACATATATTAAAAAGATTTTTGTTCAACATAGACTTAATAGAGTTTGGGGTTGCATGTACAGAAGTACAGTTTATGGATGATGTATGTTGTTTTGGTCAGTCCAGTTAGCTATAGTATCATGTCCAGTTGTGGGCATTGCATTTTAAGAAAGATATTGATTTAGGTGGAAGATGTTTAGAGAAAGGTAACTAGGATGATGAAAGGTCTAAAAAACTTATCATATGGAAGCAGTTGAGGAAACTTGAAATCCTTAATCTGAAGGATAAGTCTTTGAGGAGAAGTTAGAGCTGACTCCAGTTTGACTTTTGTGGGCAGAAATAATAGCAGTGAATAGAACTCCCAGGGATGCAGCTTTTCAGTTCACTATAAGAATGAATAAAAAAGCATTTCTTAAATGCTTATTCTATGCAAATCACTGTTCTAAGGTTTCTAGTAGAAAGTCAAAACAGCAATCTAAAGATATGTTCTGCGTATTGATTCTTAGGTTACTGGAAGTGTTCGAGCACATAAATTACTGGTCATTGGTGTTTTATGGGTGATTTGAACCTTTTTTGACTTTATTAGGAGCCTTCAGGGAAGGAGAGTTTCAAATGCATGACTAGAAAGGAAGATTAAGTTGAAATGGGGAAGTAAGTGTTGGTGAAGTCTGAGGATTTTGGATAACCAGAGGATCAGAAGACAGTAGGATGCTTCCAGGGAACAAGGGAGAGATGGGAATGACAGACAATTTTGGCAAAATGAGGTTCTTAGTCACACCTATGAGAAAGAAAAATCAATGATAAAGTAGAGCTTATTTTGTAAAAATGTATTATACTCAGCAACTTGAATTTGTACACAGGTTAACTGTCTCTGAGGTTGCCCAGTTTCACGCTCTGCAAGGGGAACAAACTCTCACTTCCCTTTCTCTGCCTCTGAAAGGAGGAGAAACCTTTGGTTCCCTGAGGTCTAGCATCTCGGATAGATATGTCTGGTGTAGGCTTCTAATGTCTCTGGTTTCCTGAAGCTTGTAATGTGTTATGATCCTGAGTACTCTCTGGTAGCAGATGAAGATAACTGGGGATTGAATTTGTCATACTTGGCTCAGCTGTGTAGTTCCATGCCAACATTGTGACAGGTCAGGCACATTGAAAAGATACTTCCCTAGTAGATCAGTTGCTTTCATCTTTTCCTAACCTACAGCAGAAGTGTCCTATAAATTGTTCCTTAAATGGTTATTGACGTATATAGTATTTTTCTTTCCTTCCTGCCAACCCCATTTTGTGCCTCCTCCTCCTTCCCTACCCCCTCCCTCCCCCATTGTGTTGTCTCTTCATAGCTAGGTTTCTAATACTTTGCTCTTACTCAGAGTACGTATTGCTTGGTTCTATCATATTAACTCTGAAAACCCTTGCTACAGGTTGTTTGTGGTCTTTAGACTGTCTTTTCGCTGTTGCTTCTCCTATAATTACTGGTTTTGACCTGGAAAAGGCCTTTTTAGAGCTGCTGTCATCAGCCAATCTGTCAGCAAGAATTTATTAAGCACTTACTTATGTGCCCAGACAGTGTGCTCTAACAAGGAAAACACTGTCCAACAATACTTTATAGTGGAGGGGACAGCATACAATTTAACTATGTATATACAAGAAATATACAGTATAAATAGTCTAAACCTAATTTTGGCCAGACTGCTATTCATTTTCCCCAGCAGGTTTTCTCAAATAGTAATTACTTCCTCCCGTAACTGTATGTAGTGTTAGGGTTTAGTAACATTATGCTACTGTGTTTATGTTGTGTACGTATTTTTTTTCTGTTGATAGACCTCTCTTTTTTAACTGGTACTAAATGGTTTTTAATGATTATTGCTTTGAATTAGAGTCGGAAATCTGATATTGTTAGAACTCTTCCTACTTTTTTCATTGTTACACTTAAGATTCGTGATCTTTTGGTCTTCTATATGATTATTTTTTTCTAAATATATAAAATATATAAATAAAATATATATATAAATATATAAAATATAAAATTTTTGGAATTTGGTACAATACTGAATAAGTACAAATTTAGGCAATATAACTTCTTGCAGTGATTGAGTAGGTTATGTTTTCTCAATATTTAGGGACTATATTTTTTTACAAGAGTATTATATAGTTTGATTCCATTAGTTACTGTGTTCATTTTGTTAGATATATCCTCAGTATTAAATGGAAAGTAATGATAAAAATATTGAACTAGGTAGGGATAGAAGACAGAAAAGTGCATAGAAAGGTTCTATAGAAGGTGATATTTGAGGCTAAATCCTGAAGAAAATTAGGGAAACTAGGATGTAGAAGAGAGCATTCTAGGCTTGGGAAACATCACTTGAAAAGGTGTAGAGTTGGAATGGAAGTACAGTGTATAAGGAACAGTAAATAGGACAATATTGTTGGATCAAAGAGTACATGGCAAGTATTAAGTCTGTAAAAGTAGGAAGGAACCAGGTTATAAAGGACTTTGAATGCAAAACAGAAAACTTTATATTTGGTCCTACAGGGCCACTAGAGCATATTGAGGGATGTGTGGGTAGTGATTTCATCAGATCTGCAATTTAAGAAAATCATTTTTGCAATGGAATGAAGAGTGGATTAGAATGAGAAGAAACTTGAGGCAGGGATGTCAGTTAGAGAATGATTGTAGTAGTCAGGGTGAAAAGTGATGAGGGCCTGCCTATCCAAGAGTTGTGACTGTGTGAGTGGAGAGAATGGGATGTCTGAAGGTGATGGGAAGGTAGAAATGACAGGATTTAGCAATGAATTAATTGTGTGGGAATGAATGGGAGTGAAGAATGACACTGAGTTTGCAAGTTAAGGTGACTTTTGTCTTGAAAGTATTCTTGAAAGTAATAGGAAAATTGGAAAGAGAGGAAAGTTTTATAAAGGGCAAGATAAGGAGTTGTGTGTTGGATATGTTGAGTTTGAGATGCCTGCAGAATATCCAGTTTGAGATGTTCAAAAGGCAAGTTAGTGATCCTGATTGCCAAATTATAAAGCCCAGAAAAAGATTTGGGCTGGGCAAGGTAGTTCTTACAGTCATCTGCATATAAATGATAATTGAATTCATGGGAACTGATGAGATCACCAAAAAAGATATATAAAGTCGGGTGAATTTCTCGTTTTTTGGTTTTTTTTTTTTCATTCATAGAAGTGTTCAAATGCATTTAAGTGCTATGTTAGCAACCCTCTAATTGAAGAGCTTTATATCTACTTTTGGTAACTTAGAAAAGTTCTGCTGTGGATGTTTTGGATGTATGGGTATCTGTGTAAGGAAAATCTTTCTGTCTGACTCCTTTGGGTTATGTCATTTCTCTGGATCAAAAGCTATGAATAATTAGTGACTTTCCTTGCATAATTCCAAATTATTTTCTATTTTCCTATTATGCTTTTTTCCTTCCTTAACAGGCCATACTGTGTTCCTTTTATTAAAAATATTGAAAAGTTGCCACATGGTAATGATTTCTGGATTGTAACTGTCAGTTGGTTTCTACCTATTGGCCTTGAAATGTATATTTTAATTATCATTTTGTTAAACTGTCTAGTTTTTTTATGATTCATATATTTTAAAATTAGCATTAATTCAGTAGTGATTATTCTTATAATTACCTAATTATTCCTAAAGAAAAAATTATTGATTTACCTATTTTATTTTATTTTGGCTGAAGTGTTCTAAAATGAATATTTGTGGTTAATAGTGACACTTTTCATCTGTGATTTAAAAGTATATCATCTTTATTTCTAAAGAATAACATACACAGACACACACACATATGAGATCTAGATGAGGATTGATGTCAACTCTCATGTTTTCAGGCTAACCAAAGGAAAGGACACAATTTGAGCGTTGATAAGAACTTTTACAATGTTAATTCTCCAAAAATGGAAAGGACTACTTTAAGATGGTAGTGAATTTTCCCATGCTAGAAATTTCCAAGTGGAAACTGGATGAATACTTGTCAGCAGTGTCATAGAAGGGATTCTTAGGAAAAAAAAGGGGTAGGAATAAATTATCCCAGTGATCCTTTCCAACTTTAAGATGATGTGATTCTGTGAGGCAAGGATAATCAAAAACAACAGGTTATTTTGAAATTATGTATGTTTGGTTGTAGATTGTACTTTTGTGGCTTGAGAAACAGCCATAGAAATTTTCTTAATTATTTTAAAGTACATTTAGTAAAAATCTAGTTTAATAGTTAAGAAAGGTTCACAGGTATGCACTTCTTTGGGTCTTATTGGGATTTTTACCACCTCTACCAGTGGGTTGTGTTTAGTGAATCTCAGCCAAAAACCATTAGTAATCAATGAGTATTCCATTTGACCTAAAATTATTACACTATAAAAAAGAGCAGATTATTGACTACAAAAGAGGAAATTTTGGAATGGAGCAAAATGCCATCCCTACCAATCCCTCCAAAAGTAGAAATAGTTTTTAATTTCTTGAGACTAGCAGTAATTTTGATAGTTGTATTTTATGATAGCAGTGGCGTATGTGTTTTTATACCAATTCTGGCCTGCTTCAGATTTCTGACCTTGACCAAATGAAACTGAAGGGACTTGGTTTCCCCTCCTTTAGTAGTTTTCTGAAAAGTTGAATATTGGGTTTTATACAATATACATGTATTTCCTTGTTCTCTTTTGTTGTAGTTCAATTCTCTGACAAAAAAGCACTGATTGTTAGAGATACTAGCAGCTGTAAATATGGTTAAGTCCAGCATTTCATGGATCATTCAGACCTATAGTGAAAACACAATCAGTTAAACCAAAAAGCAAAGAAAGATGTGGGTGAAATTTAAAAACAATGCCAAGAACTGACAGACTTTTACTGAGAAAAAAGCCTAGTTAATCATAGAAAACAAACATTTTCAGAGAGACCTGGAAACTGGAGGGTTGTTACAGACTCCACCACAGTGTGATATAAACTTCTTGAAGCTGGAAGTATAGTGAGAGGACAAGTTTTGTTTTTCTTTAAGTTGCTGAAGAAAAAAAAAGTCATCAAACAAGAAGTAAGAAGACTGGGGTGCTGAAAATTGGAAAAAAGATCACTTTTACTGATAAAATTCATTTTTTTTTTAATCATGGCTATATGGACCTGAAAATCTGGGCCTCTTTATCTGTAAAATATTTATCCAAAAAATCTGTTAGGCTCTTTTACTTCCTGGGGACCTAGAAGTCTTGTTCTCCTTGAGAGAATAACATATTGATATGTTAAGGAGCAGAATTGTTCCAAAATTATTGAAATTAAAATAATTCCTCAAGGAAACGTAATTGTAACATTTTTATTTGTGTTATGTTCCCTGCACTGCAGTAGAAGCACAGTGGACCTAGGTTTGAGTCCCAGTTCTGTCACTTAACTTCCTGTATGGTCTCAGGCAAATCACTTTACTTCTTTGAATTTGTTTCCTCACCTGTAAATGAGTGCACTGACTACAAAAAACCTTTTTATATAGCTTTAACTCACTGATTCTGTGAATCTTTGAAATGATAATGTCAATGAAAATAAAGAGCATGACTTAATGTTTTGTATCCGAGGACCAAGTACAGTATTTTCTACATAGATATTTAATAAATGGCAGCTGAAAAAATGAATGCTGAAAAGGTAGAATAAAAAATAAAGGGAGAGAAGAAAAGGGTACAGTATATTGTATAAAGTAATATTTGCTGAGTGCCTATCCCATGCAAGGAGTTGTTTTGAGCTTGGCTTTAAAAAGATTGTTAGTATTACAGTACTTTGAAATTGGGTTGGTGAGGTGGTAGCAGTGGGTGACATATCAGTCAGGCACAGAGAATGCTATGGTAAAGAAATGGGAAAAGGGAAATATAAGATATACTTAGTCTTAATTTTTCAAGACTGTCAACATTTTTGAAGAATAATGTCTATCCAAAGTGAACAAATGAATGAAAAGCACTCTGCTAAGTTGTACGCTAGTCTCAGTCTCAATCAATAGGTTTCCCGTTCAGTTGCATGTAGTAATTTGGGTAATACTAATTTTACTTGTTTGTTTTTGCCTTGTATATTACCAACTCAGTATGTTTTGATTTTCTATGAAGATTGAAAAGGCCATGTGGTTTACCAGTGAGGTATACAGTTAGCACAATGACATATGCAGACAGGTGCATCCAGAGAACCTAATCTTCCTTAGAGAATCTTTTCTATTTGGACATTGTGTCAGGTATCTGCTATAACAATAACAAACACCTTTGGCAAGCATGTCTCCCTTGCTATTTAAAAAAAAAAAGTTAATTTTTTCAATTAATCATTTAGTTTCTCTTCCTTCCCCTGCCCAAAAAAGGACAAAACTCATTTAACAGGCATATGCAAGGAAAATATATTTTATCTATTGTCCTTTTCCAAAAATAAGTATCTCATTCTTCATATTTAGTCCATACCTTTTTTTGGGAATTGGGTAGCGTTAGACTCATGACTTATTATTGATTAATTCCCTTTGTCATACTTATAGAACAGTACTATTCCATTATATTCATACACTGTATTTTGTTTAGCCATTCCTCAGTTGATGGGCAACCCTTAGTTATCAGTTTTTTAGCACTGCAAAAATAGCTAATATAAATATTTTTGGTGATCTCACTTGATATTCAAAAGATCATTGAACAAAATTTGGATCGTACATTGCTTAGGTTGCAGGTTTATTATAAGGAAGGTGCTTTGAAACCTTAATATTTTTTTTTTGTTGATTACTTACTTTATTTTATTTTTTTTTAAATAAATTTATTTAACTTTTTACATTCATTTTCACAAGATTTTGGGTTCCAAAATTTTCTCCCCATTTGTCCCCTCCCCCCTTCCCAATACACTGGACATTCTAATTA
>CM053770.1:457597465-457666968 GCA_028658325.1 Potorous gilbertii
GAATGATCTCAAGGAAATAACCGTCTATGGTCTTAGTTTTTTTCCCTTTTCTGGGCATTTTCCCAGCCAGTTACTTGATTTCTGAGAGTCCTGTCCACCCCCTGGCCTAGATCTGCCCACTAGTGCTTGGGGTCTGAGATTCAAATGCTGCTCCCCAGCCTCAGGGCTTTTGGCGGCAGGCCTGACTGATCTTCAATGGGGGCTTATCTGCTGGTTCTCAGGTGGGGGCAGGGCCGCCTCTCAGGCTCAGTTCCCTCAGGGGGTTTATGCAGAGATCTCTTGCAATGGAGCCGAGGCAGAGCCCCTACCCGCCACGGGAGTCTCAGGTGGAGCTGCCTCAGCCTCTGCCGCAGCGGCCGCTTCCCAGGGGGTCCGAGTCCCGGAGATCCCCCACTCCCCTCTCAGCCTGTCTCTCTCACTGACCTGTGTGTCTGTGGGTGGAGGGACCTTCTCGGCCGAAGGAGATTCAGGTCCCTGATGCCTGCTGGGGTCTGCTTGCTCCTCTCAGTGCCGTGGGGCCGGGGTAGGGGGAGGGGAGGACTCCGCAGGACAGGACTCCGCTCCTGTGTGGGGTACCATTGCGGTCGGTTTTTCAGGGCTCTCTGCAACGGAAATCTCCTTCACTGTGTTGCTATGCAGCTTCCACTGTTCCAGAATTTGTCAGGAGTTCTTTTTACAGGAAATCTATGGGCTGTGGATTCGGAGCTAGCAAATGTGAGTCTTTCTACTCCACCATCTTGAAACCTTAATATTTTTTAAACTTTAACATTAATGAGTATGATGTGGTACTAGAGTTGGGACCTAAGTGCAGATCTTGGTGCTTCCACTTGCTGTATAAATTTAGGTAGGTCATTTTTCCTTTCGGGTTTTGTTTCTTTATTTGTAAAGTGAGGTTGGTTGGATTTAGATAATCTAGATGATCTCTAAGGGTCTTTCCTACCTACCAAGTTCTATGAAGTTCTATGATGTCATTTAAAAAAAATTATCTCTAATTTATCTAATAAATCTTTCTAAATCTTAACACAGTAGATGTAAATATTCTTTAATGTCTGCTTTTGCTTCTACCAAGTCAATTTTTGTACTCATGATAAATACTCAAAAACAATAAATAAATCTTATGCTATATAATTTGAGGCACTTGCTTAAAGATGATATGGTTCACTATAGCAAACTTATTTGGGGAAGCCTGCATTTTTCCCTCTTAAAGCTTTATTAAGTATTGCATGGGCTGTTCTCATAAACATCATTAGAATGTAATTTAAATACTTATTGTATTGGTCATGACATGCGTTTCCAAATATTTCCAGAACAAATTCTCAATGAAAAGCGGTACTGTAGAAATGTAACCATTCTCTATTATATGATATCTGCTTGGGAGGTGGAGAAAGGGTGGGAAGTGAGAAACCTGGAATGAAATCTAAGAGTCATTACATAAAATAGGTATGATGCTAATCGTTTTATCAGACTTTTTTTTTATTGAGGTCTATTTAACAAAGACTAAGTGTGTAAAATTAGGTGCAGGTATTTATCATTGTACTTTAGAATATTTTGGAAAAAATATATTTTTTTCCTTAACTAAAAGTGATTGAGCATACTTGGGGAAACTAAAAAAGGAAAAAAGAAAGCAAGAAAAATGTTCTCATTCTCTTCCTCAGAACATTCTAAACAAATCAGGGCTAATAGGAGAGCCTGGAATCTTTTCACCCTCAATATACATAATGCATAATAGTTTTTTTCAGCCTTAATTTTAAGTTATCTTTTCTTTTCAGATTGCTTTTTTTTCTGGAACTGTTTTCTTCCCCTGGCCTTTACCCAGTGAACCATCTCTTGTAACGAAAAAAAGAAATAAAGCAGTACATGAAAAATAACAAAAATATCTGCCAGATCTGATAGTATATGTCATAATCCAAAACTCAAGAGTACTGCAAAGAGGGGGAAATCATAGGATAGTTCATTTCTCAACTTTTCTTAGAAGGCAGTTTGGTCATCATAACAATCACAGTGCTTTAAAGGAGTTTTTTGCTTATTATGTTTACATTGTTACAATCATTGCCTATTCCTCTGTGGTCACTTTTTACTTTTCCCTTATTTCAAAACTCAGCTCCAATATCACCTTCTGTGTGCAATCTTTTCTGATCTTTTCAACCTAGTACCCTCTCTTAAATGATCTTTTATTTTGCTTTATATATATATATATATATTTTTTCTCTTTATTTACATCCTGTTTATACTTAGCCTGTGATTTCAAGGGTGAATGAAATTTTCAGTGGTCAGCTTCTTCTACCAGTGAGATCAACTGTTTAATTTTGAGTGTTAGAAAATTGCCTGAGGTGTACTGAGAGCTTTAGTGACTTGTGGAGGATTACTTGAGCAACATTTGTCAGAGGCAAGTGTTTTTAACTTTGAGGCTAGAAGCTGTCTTAACCAGTGTGTATCCTTAGTTCGTGTGTGTGTGTGTGTGTGTGTGTGTGTTGCCTGAGGTGTACTGAGAACTTTAGTGACTTGTGGAGGATTACTTGACCAACATTTGTCAGAGGCAAGTCTTTTTAACTTTGAGGCTAGAGGCTCTCTTAACCAGTGTGTATCATGGGTGGGTAGGTGTGTACGTATGCACATCCTGATACAGTGCGTCAGTGTAGGCTTTGTCCATCGTCAAAAATCAATAACCATTTGTTTTCCTTTTAACAAAAAATTTCTGTATAGGAATAATTCCTCTATTTTAGCATGTTTTGCAGATGTCATAATGTACTTGGCATAAGTCAGTATTTTTCAGGCAGAGATAGTTATTAGAGGCTTAATATTATTATATGGACTCAATCTTCCTATTCATCTGTGAGGGCTTCCTCTTTTGCTTACCTTAAAGAAAATCTTCATGATATGAAAGCCTGAGACTTTTGTGTAAACTATTCATCTTTGTCCTGTCTCCTTTCTTATTTTGCTGTTATCCATTTTCCAATATATTTCTCACCATCTTCCTTTATTCTTGTTCAGTTGGAGAATCATGTCCGACTCTTTGTGACTCCATTTGGTGTTTTCTTGGCAAAGATACTGGAGTGATTTGTCATTTTCTTCTCCAGCTCATTTTACAGATGAGGGAACTGAGACAGAATTAAATGACTTGCCCAGGGTCAGAGAACTTGTAAATGTTCAAGGCCAAATTTGAACTTCCTGACTCTAGGCCCTTAGCACTTACTGAGCCACCTAGCTGCCTACTCTTTCTAACTTTGTATTAAAGATACAGAAAGTACATATTGATTCAGTTTGAAGCATATTGAGTTCTTTGTAAAAGTTAGATTGCCCTCCACAACATAGCATATGAACTGCCATCTTTTTCATGGTAGTTTTTTTTTTTTGGCAAGTAGTTAACCATAAGCATTATAGTAAGAGATGACCAATAATTTTTTTGTGTTTCTATTCCTTAAGGTTGATGACCATTTACTGTTATTGGACAAGAATCTCATTAAGTGTATGAACAGCTAGGTTAAAGTTTATGGATGATATAAAAACTGTATGATTTTTAGTACTATGTCCCCATTCCCACCACTTTCATTGAAGTAGAAATGGGGTCAAGATAGGTTTAAGAAACATACACTATTTTTTGTTTGTTTCATGCATTTCCACAACTGAATGGTTAGTTCATCATCAAGTTGCTAACCAGTTTGTTGGTGTTAAGCCTTTCTGTGCATACAGTGGCTGGTCCTCTTTTGCCAGGACCATAGACTTGAGAGTAGCAACTGGGTGTGAATAGGCAGCCTTTCACAATGTACCACAATGAATCACATCTCTGACACAGTTGACTTAATAATATAGTGTTCAAAATACCACTATAATTACTGTTTGTTGATAGTGAAAAAACATATGATTGGGTAGAGTGAAATGCCATAATAAGAAATTTCTTCCAACAAGAGTCTCCCATCCATATGTAAAAATCATTCAAGTGTTCCTGAAAAATAAAAGAGAACCTTTTTTGTGTGTGGTTGTGTTTATTATCTTAAGATTAAATCAACCATTTAAACTCCTTTATTAGTCTCATGATTAATTTAGCTTCAACTTACCTTATATGTGGTCTCTCATTTATTCTAGCAACAAATATATATGTATTTCATAAGGATATCAGTATTTCTATGATTCTGTTTGTTGGGTATTGCCCAAGTATTTCACATTGGGAAATCACCAGTTTAAAAACTAAAATTTGTAGCACCTTTTGCCATCCGATTTTTCCATGGCCTTGCTGTGTGACATAAGCCATTTTGTGTTTTTCTTTGTAAAGGCCAAAGAATTTATTTAGCAATCAGCCTATAAATGAACCTCTTTCTCTTTTAGGTAACTGGTCTAGTCTTTACCCTAGTAGAGGCAGTCTGTTGTCAAAACAACTTTGAAAGCCAATTCAGCTTGCTCTAGAACCTCTCACAATACATTTCTCTGACATAGTCAACATTGTCGTGACAGGAAGAGATCCTCGAATAGGACTTTATGGAGAATCTGTACATAAATAACTTTGAATCGTTTTCTTCCCCAAATAAGCATTGCTGTGAATCAAAAAATAGTTTATGCTCAATTTACCATACTGGCCAATGGAATTAATGCAGCTCTCTCATTGAGGTCTAAAAACATTTGCTGAACGTTTTTCAGTGTAACAGTAATAACTGACATTTATATAAGGGCTTTAAAGTTTGCTAAGCATTTTATGTAGATTATCTGATTTGAGTCTCACAATAACCCTGTGAGGTGGATGCCGTAGGTATTTTTAACCTTGTTTTACAGATGAAGAAGCTGTTTTAGAAAAAAGTTTATGATGTATATAGAATCTGTAATTGTTTGAGGTGAGATTCGAACTTAGATTTTCTCTATTCCAAATCCAGCTTGATTTCTACCAATGTTTATCTCTTAACTATGTTTGTTGCTACTGTGTTTTTGTGCATTAAATTTTATTAGCTGACTTTTAAAAAGTTAAAATGCTTTCTTCAGTATGAATTTCCTATAGTAGTTACTCATTTCAATTGTCTGAAAAGCCATGGGTGAAATACTGGGGTTTTTGTGGAGAGGATTTTGCAGAGTCTAAATATACCATGAGTCAGTGAAAAAATCTTGTTCTTAGTTCTTTATGTTTGCAAGTACTATAGAAGCTTCCTAAAGTCTTTGAATCATGAGTTACATGCCCTTTTAGTTTCTCAAGCTGATCTTATGTATATAAATGTTTGCATGGGCATTTATATGCATGGGTTGGCATGAGAAAGAAAAGGGAGATAAGACAGAAAAGGATTTCTGATAACCTTGTGGAGGGATATGAAGAAGTGAAGTTTGGGATTGAGAATTTTTTTTTAAACATCAATTCTATACTAGGATTAAAGATTGAGGTAAGTTCCAATGAAAAACTTGTCTGTAAAGTCTTAATTAACGTCTTACATGTAAAGATTACTTATACCAAAATCTCTCTCTTTTTCCCTCCTTATAGAGAGGATCTGACGAACTTCTTTCAGGCAGTGTACTCAGTAGCCCAAACTCTAATATGAGCAGCATGGTAGTTACTGGTAAGTGGTAAAAATATTATTCCCTTTTAAGATTGTTTGCTATTTAGTGGGCACTGAAATTCAAACTAAACAAGAATAATTTATCAGTGCAATTTGTTTTAAAATGTAAAACATTTTAACCAAATTGTATTTGAATGTGTATCATGAAAAGAAACTATGTAGTAGTCATGTAACATTAGGATTGAGAAGTACTTCTTAAAAAATATATTGTTACCATAGCTCTGAGTCTTTAAGACTGAGCTGAGATTTCATCTTTTAACGTACTACAGTTTCTCTCCCATGTTCTTTTTACTTCCAAAGCCATGTTTCACTTAAACTTCTGTAATAGCTTCTTAATTAGTTTGACTGCTTTAAAGTTCTTTTCTCCATTCAATCCTCCACACATAGCAAAATTATCTTTCTAAAGCACAGTTGTCACTATGTCACTCTCCTGCTTAAATACCTTTAGTGATGGTCATTGCCAATAGGATAAAATATATACTTCTTAGTATGACATTTTAGGTACGCCACACTCCTTTCCCCCCCACCCCTTTCAAACACCCCCCTCTCCCCCCAAGTCTTAGTTGATATTACTCCTCTTCAGAAACTCTGCATTTGAACTGAACTGGACTCCTAGTTGATTCCATAATTTAGAACCATCTCCCATCATGATACTTTCTTCCTTGAAATGTTCTCTTAATTGTTATGTCAGTCTTAGAAAAACGTTATTTTCTTTAAAATCTTTGCTCAAGGTTTACCTCCTCTGTGAAATTTTCCTTGATCTCTCATGTTAGTGTTTTCTAAAACCCTTCTCAATTTTCCTTGTTCTTTACTAGTGTGTATTGTATGTATCCCCAAAATAATACAAGCTTTTTAATGGTTCACTGAATTTTTTATTTTCACTGCATAGCATAATACCTTGTCCCTAATATATGTTGAATTGAGTTGAAACTCTAGTCCATACTTATTTTTCCATTTTCTAATGAAGAACATTTATCTCTACCACACAAATAAGTTCCTGAGTATATACTGACTTGTATTCTTAATTGCTTCTTTTGATGTAATCAGATTATTAACTCCCTGGGTACAATGACTTTGTGTATGCCCCTAGCTAGCGTTGTGTTTATTGGTGTGAGGGGCACAAGAGATCCTTTGGTTTCACCACTCTGGTGTAAGAACTCTCAGTTTGGCTCTTCCTCCTACTGATGCAGATTGGCAAGGCATCAGTAGTCTATAGTCCTTTTTTCTCCGTGAAAAATCATTTTATGGTTGGAGAGATTAAATGATTTTTTCAGGGTTACTCAGCTACTATGTGTTAAAAGCAGGGCATGAGCTTAAGTCCTTCAGTTTCTGAGGTCACTGTGTTCATTAATGCTTCTTACTTAGGTTCATAGAAAGCTTTTAATAAATGCCTTTTGAAAACTTTATGAGTTTTGTGTGGGGTTTTTTCTCTTTTTAGTTTTTTGGGATTTTTTGCCTCGAGACAGTTGGGGTTAAGTGACTTGTCACACAGCAATTAAGTGTCAAATGTTTGAGGCCAAATTTGAACTCGGGTCCTCCTGACTCTAGAACTTTGTCAGTTCTTTAGTTATCTATTCCCTTCTCAGAATTGGTCTTGTATTTGCTCAGCTGCCTTTTTTTTTTTTTTTAAAGAGAAAGGGGGAATTATAAATGGCAGAAATGGTGATATGCCATAGTCCCACAAGCATTTATCATAAGTATGTGCAAAGCATAAAGCAGTAAAACAAAAAAATGAGAACGTCTTTGTTAGGAAATCTACATTCTACTAGGGAGGTTCAAGATGTACCTAAGCTATTAGCAACTAGAGATATTCAGAATCACCTGTTAAAAGAAGTGGAACCTGGAGCCAACTCTTAAAAGGCATTTGGAATTTCAAAAACCAGGGAAGGAGGAAGGAGATTCCAGGCATGAGGGAAAGGTATGGAAGTGGAAAATGGGATACTATGTATGGAGAGCCTCAAGTAGTCCAGTTTGGCTGTATGGATAGATTTATTAGAAATTAATATTAAACAAGCCTGGAAAGTTAGGCCAAAATGTAAAAGCTTTTAAAGACTAAATACAGAGGAGTTTACATCTTATCTCAGAAGCATTAGGTATTCTTAAGTTTCTTGAAAAAAAAGTTAGACCTGTGCTTTAGAAAAATAAATTTCATAGCTGTATGTAGCAAGGAATATGGAACTTAATCTAATAGGTGACATCATTAAGAAAACAAGCATAGAGTACTCTGAACAGAACCTTGAAACAAACCCACAAATGGGGGCAAAGCATAGATAATTGATCTAGTAGGTGATACTGAGACTAGACTGACAGGTCAGATAAAGGAGGAAAATAGAATCATGTCATAAATATCCATGGAGAAGGTGGGAGTGGTGAGCAGTTCTGGAAGCTGTAATGAAGTTGAGAAAGATCAGGTGTGAAAAAAGATGATTGCAATTTAGTCAGTTAACATTTAAAACACCTACTATATGCCAGGTACTATGCCAAGCACTGAGGATACAAAGAAGAAAATAGGACAGTCTCTGCCCTCATTAGTATATGCAAAGCACAGAGGTACAAAGGTAAAAAATGCACTCAAGGAGCTTGTCTAATGAAGGATGACAGTACAGAAAAGGTACCCAGTGCCAATCTGAGGATTTTATATTTGATTGTGGAGGTAATAAAGCACCCCTAGAGTTTATTGAGTGGGGGGGGTCAGGGATGGTTGACACAATCAGATCTGCACTTTAGGTCTTCCTCATCCTTAGGAAAACCCTCATTCTTCTCTGTTGTCATCTTAAGCTGTCATCAGATAGTTCTCCCTTTAATAGTCAAAACTGCTAGAAAAATCTTGTCTATACTTGCTGCCTTCACCTTCTTTCCTCTCACTTCTCAACTCTGCAGTCTGGTTTCAGGCCTCATCACTCTACTGAAATGTCTCTTTCCAAAGTTACCAAGTGATTTCCTTGTTGACAGCTCTAATGGTGTATGCTCAATCCTCATCGTTTGACAATATTGACTACCCTCTTGTGGATACTCTCTCTGTTGTCTCTTAATTCTTCTTGTACCTTTTTTTGCTATTATTCTGGTTCATACTCCACAGCATTCTCCTTAACCTATACCTCAAGGCTCTGTCCTGGGTCCTGTTCCATTTTCTCCTCACATTCTCTCAGGCCATGACCTCATTAACTCCCATGGGTTTAATTATTGTCTCTATGCAGATGATTCAGTTTTGCATATCCAGCCTAAGTTTCTGCTTTCATTTGACACAGTAGTCATCCAAGGGAACAGTCCTTGTGGAAAAGGCATTTGCTACCACTAATACCGTCTGCTGACCACTTCGCATTTAAAGGGTAGAGGTGGCACATCCTCTTATACCTGTTATTAGAGAAAAGGAACTGTCCTGCTTATATCCCTAATGCTTAGCACTTTGTGCATAGTAATCTCTTAATACTTCTTACATTCATTTCTTTTTACTCCTGAGCTCTGGTTATGCTTTACTCTTTCTTAGTACACAAGATTTAGTGGTTTATCAAATCTTGCCATCTCTCTATAACATTTCTCACTTCCTTCCTTTCTCTGTATTCAAATAGGCACTACCCTTATTTAGCCTCTCATCTCCTCACCTGAGATAGTCCCTCTTGAGATTCTTCCTGCTCCAGTCCGTTATCTCAATAGCTGCCAAAATTATTTTCCTTAATTTTCCTTTCCACTTCTCTATTCATTAAATTTGAAAAACTCTCTTTTGCCTCTTGGCTTGAATATTAGCACTTACACTTTGATTTTATAACCTTTCACAAGTTCCCACCTTATCTTTCCAACCTTAGTACATTCTTTTGCTGTGCTCTATAGTGTAGTCAAAAGGATTTCCTTGCTGTTTCTTGCTCATGGTAAGTCCATCTCTAGGATCCATGTGTTTTTTTACTGGCTCTCCTCTAAATACCTTGTGCACCCCTTTCTTAAATTGCTTCCTAGAGTCCCTTGTTTCCTTTGAAATTTTCTTCAAATTATCAGCATATCTTCTGTGATAGAGTGTGAGCGCTTTGAGGGCAGGAACTTTTTCATTTTTATCTTTTATCTCCAATACTTAGCACAAAGCCAGACACAGTAGGTACTTGATAAATATTTGTTTAATAATCTAGAGGAAGTTGATGAGGGCATATGCTAAGACTGTCTATAGTTTGTCGTGGTGAGTATATGAGATGGGTAGGTGGTAGAATCAATAAATTGTCAAATGATTGGATATGGGGGTGGTAAATGAGAGTGAAGATTTAAGGATGAACGGATATATGAATGAAAAGCATTTATTAAATGCTTACAGTATACCAGATGCAGGGTTGAGGGCCAGGGATAATACAAATGCAAAAGTGAGATAATTTTTGCCTTCAAGATCTTAGATCATCCCAATGAGAAAAGTTAATGAAATGTGGAAACATTATAGACCTTGCTCTCAAACAGTTTATGATCTACGGGGGAGTAGTGAATAAGACTAAATAAATCTAGCTAAATAAATGTATCAGATAAAATATACTCAAGCATTCAGAATATATGTATTAAATGCCTTCTTTGTGCTAACCATTCTATTTTGCATTGGGACCATAGAGAAAAGAATGAAATGTTCCCTTTATTGAATTTACATTCTGTCAGAGAAGATATGGAAATATATAGAAATATACAAAATACATACATACATATATATATATATGGTATTCTGAGGGAGGGATCAAGAAAGACTTTGTACAAGAGGAGTTTTGAGCCGAGTTTTGAAAGAAGTATGAGATTCTATTAGGCAGAGCAAAGAGGGAAGAGTATATTCCAGACAAAAGGATGTCAAGGGAAAAAGCACAGAAGGGAGAGATTTGTTGTGTAAGAGGCATTGAAAAAGGACTAATTTGGCAGAATGTAGGGAGCGAGAAGGGAATGCTATGTAGAATAAGATTGCAAAGATAAATTGGGACAGATTGTAAAGAGTTAAATTAAAAGCCAAATGAAGAATTCATATGTTATCCTAGATGCAATAGTGAATAATTGAAATTTACAAAGTAGGAGAGTGACTTGGTTAGATTTGCAGTGAAGGGCCCAAGATATAACAAAAAAATCTTGTTTTAAGAAATTTGAAGTGAGAGAATAATTTTAGCTGGGGAAATTAAGGTATCTTCATACAATAGTTATTGATTATCCTCACCTTTAAAGAAAAAAGAAAGCATCTATATTTTCAGTCACAACAAAAGGACAATATTGTGTGGAGAAAGGAATACTAGATGGAGTCAAGAAATATTTTCCATCCTTGCTACTGACCGCCTGTGTGATGTGACAAATCACTTAATCTCTCTGGATGGCAGTTAGGAAACGGGATTAACACAGTTTAAAGTATCTGTCTCATAGGGTTGTAGAAAGGGAACCACTTTTGCTATTGAAATATAATTTCTACATATGATTTCTCTATATTAATTTATTTAGTACTTAAGGTACAGTGTAAATAGTGGTAATTACTTCTGGTTCTAAATTCTCTGACCTAAGACAGACAAAATTCAAGTTGTAATTCTACTGGAGAATAGAATTTTAAAATGCCATTTCTGTACTTGTCTGGAATAATCTTCTTTTGGAAAAAAATGAAAAGATCTGGAGTATATGAAAAGTACAGTTTATTAGATTTGGAAACTTGTGGAATGTCTGGATCCAAAGAGTTACATTAGTTATTTGGTGTCAGCTGGAAAGGAGGACTCCATAGTACTATAACAGGGATCTATACTGGGCCTGTGCCATTTTAACATTTTCATCAGTCTTGAATAAATGCTTATCAAGTTGCAAAACCAGAAGTATTGCTCCCATGTTGGATGACAGTTTTAGATATAAAAAAAGATGACAAGTTAAAATATTAGGCTGATTCTGTTATGATGAAATGTAATATATATTAATGTAGAAGTCTTTAATTTGGGTTTTAATAAATGCATTTCACAATACAAGACTTGGGGAAGGGTTGGCCCTCCAGAAGTTCATTTTAGTGGACTGCAAGCTCATTATGAGCCTTAACTAAAATTTTAGTGGACTACAAACCAGTAAGGCAGGCAAAAAAGTTATTGTTAGATTACATTAAGAAAGGCTTTAAATATAAAATGGAGGTGATAGTTTTCATGACTTCTACCACATACAGATGACATCTGGAGTATTGAGTTCAGTTCTGGGCATCACATTTTAGGAAGGAAATTGACAAACCAGATTTCATACAAAGGAAGGCAGTCAATATGGTGAAGGGATTTGAGACTATGCCATATGAGACTAATTTCAAGGAACTTGGGGGTGTTTAGCCTGAAGGAGATAAGACTTAGATGGAACATGACAGCTGTCTTCAGCTATTTGAAAGGTTGTCATGTAAAAGAAGATTAGAATTGTGTTGTGTATGGCTTTAGAGGGCAGAAGGTAGGAGAACTAAATGGAGGCTGCAAATTTCATGCAACCTAGTTTTCCCTTAGAAGTGATCCATCACCCATTACCACTTAACTCTTCTTCCTCTTGCCCTTTCAGGATGATCTCTCTGTCAGCTTCTGTGGTACAGGAACCTGTTTCACCCTTAAGAGAGTTCATCTCTTTCTCTTTGGGAGGAGGCTTTTGTGTTCTCCTGCTCTTTTATTTCTTTTTGATACTCATTAAATGTTACATGACTTAGATGAAGGATTTGTATTTTATCTCTGAAGGATTATAGGAGGACATGCACAAAAATCACATGAGAGCATTCACAGATAAATTGTGACCTATACAATTAAACAGCATATTAATATGGATGAGATCACATGTCCATTGAAATATAACTTGGCAACAGTGTTCAGTATAGATCTGATGGAAGAAGGTCCTGGAACATGGGGCAGATGGTGGGAGAAATGTCCATCAATAAGTGGAATAAAGATGAGAGTGAGCACAAGTTAACTAGCAACAATGACAGTCCTTTGAGACTGGCAGGAATAAGGAATAAGATCTTAGAGGATTATTTCCTTTAATTTTTTAAAATTGTAAGTGGATAGCCATGCAGTATGAACAAGATTATGAATCCTGAGTATATATAAACTGAATTGCATTACAATAAAAATTTTCTAGAAAGCAACCCTGGCATTAAACAAGAGACATAATTGTTGTTTGTTATGTTGCATTGTAATTGGGTATAAGTGATTGATTAGAATTTTTTGAACAGGCAAATATTTGACGTGAAGTAAGAGAGGAAGGGAAGAATGTACTGGACAGGGCAAAAAACTCCTCCAACCTTCCTTTGAAGACCTGGCAAACCCACGCTTCTTCACATGTTTAGGGGGTTCCCATTATCCAGTTTTTAGGTTATAAAAACAAGCCCCTCATATGGAAAGAGGATCTTTTTCAGCTCTAGTATCAAACTGATCCATACAGAAAGATCCCTGTAGGCTGCAAGCTGATTTATTTTTTAAATATAGTATTACATGTTATATTTTTATCCCAATTATATTTTAATCTGGTTGGGATTCCACCCAGGAGGACCTGGGGGCCGTGTATTTAATGCTTTTTTCTATATTACGATTAGCTTGTTGGAATGACAAAGTGACCCCGCCCTTTGTGATGTAAGGGAAGTCATTTAAAACTGCACCTAATAAATACAGTATTACAAAAAAATTAAACAAATGAATAAAAAGCATTTATAAAGGGTTTGCTTTATACGCTGATCTGTGCTATCCACTGGAGATAAAAATAGAAAAAACAAGGAAGTTCCTGCCCTTGAGGAGCTCATACTCTAATGGGGAAAGACTTGTGTTTGTCCTTCGTTCTCAGAGAGGACCATGACATCAAGATGATGACGTGATTTGCCGTTGACTTTGATTTGAGTGAGGGAGGGCTGTGCAGGGTCACCAAACTCATTTTCTTTTCCTGAGCCACCTGGGTCCAGTGGCGTGATATTCATCAGGACAATTGGAGATGGCCCAGGATGCAGTATGAGACTCTGGCCATTTCAGGCCTAGGTCTTACCACAATATTACTTTGAGTGTGATATATCCATTCAATGAGTAGACTTCTTTAAGTTACTCAGGGGATGACTCCCCACCCCCCCCCCCCACCCCCGCCAAAAAAAAGCAAACTGGGTGGGGAAGACCCTCAGGAACCTTGGGTAAAAGAGAAATTACTATTTAGTTATTACATCCACTTTGTGGTAGATGGGTGGGGACTTGTTGTCCAGTCTGTGTGCTCCAGAGTGAATTGGGTTTAAGGCTTGATCTTTGAGCAAGAAATGTAGCCAGTAAACCCAGTTGAAAAAAGACAGCTTGAAAAAAAAGCCATGGAGTTTACCTTCCAAAGGGGAAAGACAGTATACAATTGAATGGTAGCTATCTAAGGTTCTTTGAGAAGCAAAGTCACAGGGATAAGTTAAATCATAGAGCAGTTGATTGATTCACCTTTTCTGGTAATGGTAATATTGATTTAATTGTGTATCTGTAGAAAATTGATGCTGGGAAGAGTAGGGGAAGTATGGCAGTGATATGGCTTGAAAATGGCTAGGGAACAGCAGTGTGGGGATCTGGACTGTGCTATGTAGAGTGAAGGGTGACTGACCACAAGCCAGGTAACATGAGGCAAATGGAGAAGTGCCATTTTGGAAGTAGTCTGAAGTGTTAGAAGCATGGGAGTGAAGATAAGACAGAAACAGGAGTGTGGAATTATAGGACAAGATAGAAGCAGTAGAGGCTCAACAATCAGAAACCTGGGTTTTTGAGGGTATTTGGTGGAGTGACACTATTAATATTGTTTTACTGAGAGCAATAAACCTGAATATGCATATTGTTCTTTACAAATCTTGGTTCAGCATTTTGTGATAAGCCAATTTGAACATCTGATTCTAAGGTCAACTTACTTGGATATTTGTTTTTATGTTTGTTGTAACTAAGAAAGATGAGTAGATCCAAATGGAAGCAGTGCGTTATTTGCTCTGCTTACTATAGTCATGGTACTCTTTTTCTGGTTTTGTCCTTTGGTTGTGGAAAAGGGTTTTGCTGCAGCTGGGCTAGCAAATTACCATCCTACTTCTTAATATTGTTAGTTGTTCTTGGAGTGGCAAAGATGGTAATATCCCTTCTTCACTGTCATTTCCACTGATGAAATCATGTTCAAATGTCAGTTTATTTGACATCACTAAGTACTGTTAAGGTGGAAACTTTGTTTTTTAAGTCTTCAATAACTGTGCCTGAAGGAACATTTGCCAGGAAGCATCTCCCCTAGGGTTATTTCCCAGAATTATGGTTATGGACCCTGTGAGGGCATCATATCTATATTCCAAAGACCTTGAGCTATTTTGAGGGGGAGAGGGTGATTAAAGTGGTGGTGGAGGTGTCTGGTCCTTTTTCCTTGGAGGTACTTCTTCCCCAAGTAATGTCTGAGGGTTTGGCTACAAACAGGGTGGGTGGTCTGGTTGCTCATGGTGCTACCACTCCCAGGACACTTATACTTCTGCCTATTGATGCAGTTGGTAAGCAGTTTTTGCTTGTAGTGATGGGGAAGGTGGATTCCATTTCTACAATGATTTCTTTTGTCAGTAATGGATGTGGCTATTGGACTGGAAGCTTGGGGGTTTAGGGTCCTGGGTTGTCTCCTTAAAGGGACAAAGAGGCCTTTTTTTACTCCCTCTAGCTACTAATGCCTTCCCTCAGTCACCTTGTTAATTTGAAGGCTAGCAAAGTAGGATCTTTTGCTTTTTTTGTTTTAGTATAACCTGGTGCCTCTGAATGATGTGATTAAAGAAATTCTTCCCCACCCATTAATGGGCCTGGAAAGATTTGTAGGCAGGCCCACACCTTGTATCTATTTTGTCTATACTACTAAATGTACCTGTTGTAACCCTGGCTGCTTCATAAGCTCCTGGAGGGTAAGTATTGTTTAGTTTTTGTCCAGGATGGTGGGTTTCTATAGAAGCCTAGTGAGATGATACTGGAAAACTGTAGAGGTTTAGCATGTCAGTGATATGACCCTAGCCTATCTTATTTTAGAGTAAAGGTTATTACAAATCTAGTTATATTGAAGGAGAAGAAGAGAGGGTAAGTTTGTCTGGGACTGGATCATGGAAGACTTTGAAGGCCAGGATAAAAAGCTTGGACTTATTTTGTTAGGAAATGATTAATACTAAAGTACCTAGTTCTGTACCTGGCAGGGAATAGTCTTATGTGATTTTAAGGAGAAGAGACAGGCAAGACGTAAGAGTGACAAAGGCAATGTGTGGTTCAGACTGCTGGACTGATCATAGACTTATCCTTTCCAAGCTAAGTATTCACATTCATCAAAAGTGCCACCCCCACCCAAGGCAAAATGACTACCTGAAGAATCAGTGCCAACAAATTAGAGCACTTCTTTGAGCATGAACAGTTTGTTGCTAACTTGGAGGAAAAGTTGAGCCAACACAGTCGGCAACAGTGAAGCAGAAAAGGAGTGGGCAGCTTTCAGAGATTTAGTGTGCAGCACTGCATTTGCTCATCTGGGTCAGAACACTTGCAAACACCAAGATTGGTTTGATGAAAACAATAGGGAAATTCAAAAACTGTTAAATAAAAAACGAGAACTCCACAGTAAATACCAGCAGGATAGTTCATCTACCTCTAAGAAGGCAGCATTTAATTCCATCAAACAAAGTACAAGCAAAGCTTAGAGAGATGCAGGATTTCTGGCTCAGTAAGAAGGCAGATGAAATTCAGTTTTATACTGATAGTCACAATCCAAAGCGCCTTTATGATTCCCTGAAAACTATTTATGGACCAAAAACCTATGGTGCATCACAGCTACTTAGTGTTGATGGAATCACGTTGATTAGTGATAAGGACATGATCCTAGGGAGATGGGCTGAACACTTCCATAGTGTTCTCAACAGACCATCATCAGTCAATGCTGAGACCACTGACTGTTTACCTCAGGTTGAAGTCAAACCCTCCTTAGCTGAACTTCCAAATGAAGAAGAAGTTTTGAGGGTCATTAGGCTCCTTTCATGTGGCAAAGCACGTGGTGCTGATTCTCTTCCAGCTGAGATTTACAAGGTAGGGGGACCATTGCTCATACAAAAGCTGACTGAAATTTTCTAGGTTATATGGCAATAGGAAGTTATCCCCCAGCAGTTCAAGGATGCCTCCATTGTCTATTTCTATAAAGATAAAGGGAATAGATTGTCCTATGACAATCATAGGGAGTGTCTCTCTAAGTCATTGCTGGAAAAATCCTTGCTAGAGTCCTCCTTAATAGGCTGATCCTTCCCCTGGAAGATGGGCATATACCTGAGAGCCCATGTGACTTCAGAAAGGGCCAAGGAACAGTTGATATGGTGTTTGCTGCCTAACAGCTCCAGGAGAAATGCTAGGAGCAGAACAGAGGTCTGTACATATTTATAGATGTGACCAAGGCCTTTGACACTATTAGTTGTGAGGGCTTATGGAAAATTATATCAAAATTTGACTGCCTGGAGAAGTTTTTCAGTATTGTAGATCTATTTCACGATGGCATGTTTGCCTGGGTTTTGGATAGTGGACAATGCTCTCATGCCTTCCCAGTCACCAGTGGAGTGAAACAGGGCTGAGTGCTTGTTCCCATGCTTTTTAGCATGATGTTTTCAGCCATGTTAACAAATGCTTTCAGTGAGGATGAACACATCATCAAGGTCAGCTAGCATACTAATGAAAGTTCTTCAGTTTGAAAAGGCTACAAGCCAAGACCAAAGTGGAAGGAGTGTTGGTGCATGATTTTCTGTTTGCAGAGGATTATGCACTCAATGCAACCTCTGAAGCTGAGATGTAACAAAGTATGGATCAGTTCTCTGTTGCCTGTGCTAATTTTGGCCTAATAATTAATACCAAGAAAATGCAGGTGCTCTATCAGCCACCACCACACCACCACACCACCACACCATCCATATGTGGAACCATCAGTTACAACAAATGGAGAAGTTTTGAATGCTGTGGATAAATGCACTTATGTTGGTAGTGTACTTTCCAGGGATGTACACATTGACAACGAGGTTGATGCATGCATTGCCAGAGCTAGCTCAGTGTTTGGGAGGCACTGAAGAAAAGTTTGGGAGAGAAGAGGTATTAGACTGACTACCAAACTGAAGGTCTACAGAGCCATTGTGCTAACATTATTGTTGTATGCCTGTGAAACATGGACAGTCTACCAGTGCCATGCCAGGAAACAATCACTTCCATTTGAACTGTCTTAGGAAGATTCTGAGGATCACCTGGCAGGATAAGATAAGTGTCTGCACTGAAGACCTTGCTTGAGCTGAATTTCCAAACATTCAAACTATGCGTCAGAGAATTCAACTCTGATGGGCTGGCCATGTTGTTTGAATGGAGAATGTATGCTTGCCAAAAAGACTTATTTTATGGAGAACTCACATGGGGCAGGCAGTCACATGATGGTCATAAGAAGCAATAGAAGTACACTCTTCAAGGTCTCTCTCAAGAACTTTGGATTTAACTGTGCAACATGGGAGACACTGGCACAGGACTACTCAGCATGGTGTGTCCACATCAGAAAGGGTGCTGTGCTCTATGAACAATGCAGAATTGAAACAGTGCTAAGGAAACATAGGATGCACAAATTTGGAGTATCCACCTCAAAAATTCATATGAACTATCTGTGTCTAACCTGTGGTAGAGCATTTGGAGCTACTTTTGTTCTGATCAGTCACAGTCAGACACATTGAAACTTCACTTTATCATGGTGATGTCATTTTTGTCATTTTTGTCCTTTTCGGAAAGGAAGGACAACAACCAACCAACCAACCTAGCTCTGTGATTTCCATTGTCTTTTTTTTTTTATTATTAGTTTTCAACATTCATTTCGTAAGATCTTGAGTTCCAAATTTTCTCCCCATCTCTCCCTCCCAAGACAGTATGTAATTTGATATAGGCTCTACATAAACATTCGTATTAAACCTGTTTTCATATTAGTCCTGTTGTAAAGAAGAAATAGAATCAGTGGGGAAAACCACAAGAAAGAAGAAAGAAACAAAAAAAAAAAGAGAGAGAAAATCATATGCTTCAATCTTCATTTAGGCTACATAATATTTTTTTCTGAATGTGGATAGCATTTTCATCATGAGCCTTTTGGAATTGTCTTGATGGGTACAGACTCAGGGGGCCTCCTTGAGCTCTGCTTGAATCTTCCCAGTTAATCTGGCCTTTCATACTCAACTCTTACCCTTAACCTAGTCTGACCCTCCATTGTGTTGCCTCTGGATTGCCCCATCTGCTTCCCACCCAATCCCTCCCAATTGCCTCCAGCTATTTCCCAACCTGAATTATATCACTAGTTACCTTCTCATCAAGATCCTCCTTAAACCCACCTCCCACACTACTAGACCACCTCTAGATCCTGTCCCATGTTCTTTTTGTATATAAGTTCCATCTCACTCAGATTCAGTCCAGCTCAGACTCTGTCTTGCTGAGATTTTGTCTGGCCTGCTTCAAGCGTCACAAATGGTAAAGCTGTTTAAGAGTCAACCCAATATGGTGAATCTTCAATAAACTTTGTTTCACTTTGGCTGGAAGAAGTCTTGAGTTGAATTCATTCAGCAGGAACCGATGTCATATTTTGCGGTTCTGAGCACCCCAAACCTCATGGTACCCAGACTTTAAAAATCTTAGACCCATTCTTTTTCATATAAAAATTTCATGCATCCTCTTTTTTATGAAAAAGTTAATCTGAATTTAGTAGTGCTCTTAAATACATTCTTATTCTATTAAGTGCAACAGAATCCAGTGTGTTCAAAAAGCTAATAATACACATGTGAACAAGATTCAATCTGCAAAGACTTGGTTGCTTATTTATGATTTTCATACAACTTTGAAGACTTTGAAATAACCCTCTGGTCTTCAGGTTTGCAGCTATTTAGCTTATGATATTTTTTGAATGGAATGATTGAATATGACCTAAAGGATAGATTCTATCTTTCCAAGCAAGTGAATTATTAATTTTAAACATTTTCTATTTGCCTTCGACTTGGTATTTTGAACAGCTTTTACCTATTTCAGTCCCAAGGGAAAGACAGTTTTATGAGGTAGAAAAACATTGTATATAGAGTCAGAAGATCTGGGTTCATAGCTAATATACATCAAAATATGTTAAATTACCTACTCTGTGACAGGTAACAAGGATGCTAAGATAAATGAAGCAATCCCAGCTCTCAAGGAGCAGCTTATAGTCTACTAGAGGGAGGAGGGAGGGAAAGAGAGAGAGAAAAGATGTGTTTATATATGTCTGTAAGTATTTGGTTATGTATACACACATACATATGTAATGTAAAAATAAATATAAGGTAATTTAGGAACAGAAGGCACTAGCAGTTTGGCAGGATCAGGAAATAAATGGTTTATGGAGAAAGTGGTGCTTGAATTGACTGTTTAGAGATGATATGTTTTCCCTTAAGGTCTGCTTTGACTGCATCCCGAACATGTTGATACATTGTTGTCTTTATTGTTAGTGAAATTATAGATTGCTTCTTGTTGTATGTCTTACATTTTTGAAGAGGACCAGTGACATCGATGGTGATGTCGTGACTTCTGCATGAATTGGAGACAAAGTTCTGCAAGTTTGTCGGCCTTACTTTCAGAGTCATTGGAGTCCATTGGGAAAGCAGAAGTCAAGACAACTGGCAGTGGATCATTTCTGTGATTTTGGGAGGTTTTTTTTGACCTACATATTCCTTAGGTTTGAGTTACTATGTGTCTAATTTTTTACTGTTTCATCACTTTCATCATTGACTTATTAAATACAATATTTATTGCATTGTGTTCTCTTAAAGAAGTAAGGTTTATATTTTTCTGTGTTTATGGGGTTTTTATATCCTGTACCTTCCATTTTTTGTGATAGTACTATGCACAGCTGAGAAACATATATATTCCTTTCCATGCCCTTTCAGTAGTCTCCAGGTGTCTAATATATTTAAATTTTCTAAAATTCTATGTAGAGTCTTCACTTTTAGAAAATTTTTGAAGGGGGGGCTAGATTTGACTTAGAGCAGAAAATTAAGGTCTGCCTCTATTATTGTTTATTGTTGATTTCTGTCTGTAACACTTTAAACTTTTCCTTTAAGTTATGTTATACCATTTGGTTTAGATACATATTCAGTATTGATATTGAAGTTATTGTCTCAGATACCTTTCTGCAGAATGTTGTTTTCCTGTTTTTTGAATTAGGTCTTTTTTTTTTTTTTAGCTGTTGTTTTGTCTGGAGTCCTTTGCTTAAGACCCTCTCCTCCACATACCCTCTTTTTAGTCTACGCTGAAACCAAATAGTTTTTTTTCCCAGCCCCTTAACTTTTTGTATATCTTTTAGTTTAAGATATGTTTCTTGTAAGCAAAATAATACTGGTTCAGCTGTCTTAACAGATTCTGCTGTTCTCTTCCATTTTATGAATGAATTAATTCCATTTACATTTACGGTTGTACTTGTTAATTTTGTTTTCTCCCATCCTGTTCTCATACTTTTCTTTCTCTTTGTTTCCTGACTGCTCTTTATAAAGAAGAGGAAATTGGTGAGAGAGGAGTGAGTTCAGTACCACTGCTTCAAGTTTTGTGTAGTCTACTTTTGTTCTTGTGCCCCTACTTCTCTTTTCTTCACCCAGAGCCCAGTCACAAGTTTTATACTTTTCTTACTTTCCAAAATACACCTTCTTTGATTAGAGGCTTTTTTTCCCTTAAGATTAATACCTCCCTTAATCTACTCTCCCTTTTGTTCTTTTTCCCTCCTTGCCTTTTCCTTCCTGTTTCCCATTTGAGTGAAATGTACTTTGGATACTGTTCCCTCCCTGCTTCTTCTTCCCCTGTGTTTTTGTAGATTCCTACTTACAGAGTACTTGCATACTCTGATTATGTAAGAGAATTTTCCCAGTCCTTCACTCCCACCCCTAGCCTGGCCCAATACATTTCTCTGCCTCTCCTGCTATTCTTGTTTTCAGATCATCAAAATATAATGGAACCACTCCCTGGTCCTCCCTCTAATTAGAATCCCTTTTTGATTCTTGGTATAATGATAGAGTACTGAGGGAATACATGTATCATCTTCCCTGTATTAGAATCTTTAAAAGAAAAAGAAGGTTAGAATATAACTTTGTCCATGTTTAATCCCTTATGATTGCTTGTACTTAGCTCTGGTCTTTTTGTGGAATGCTTGGAAATCCTTATTAAAAGTCCATTCCCTCCCGCCCATTAAATAATATTCGGTTTTGCTGGGCAAGTTATTCTTGCCTATCATCTCCTATCTTTTGCTAAATTCTCTGCTCCTTTAGTGTGGTGACTGCTAAATGTTATGTAGTCCGCAGTGTGCCTCTTTGATACTTACTTGAATTCTCTCTTTCTGGCTACTTACAATATTTTTCTTTGACTTGGAAGCTCTGGATTTGAGCTATAAAACATTCCTGGGAATTTTCATTTGTGGATTGATTTTAACAGATGATAACATGAATTCTTTCTGAATTTACTTGACTCTCTTGTTTTAAGAGGTCTGGGTAGGTTTCTTTTATGATTTACTGAAATATACTACATGTTTTAGAGTTATTTTCTTCTTTTGGGTTTGTGTCTTGAATGTCTCTGTCATTGTAATAGTTCTTTATGGTGGGATTCTTTTCTGCGTACTGATTCTTCTAATGTACGTCTTGACTTTGGACTTAATGTTAGGGCCAAACTTTGTGAATTTATGTGGGGAATGTCTCAGCATAGGATTTGCCCTTTTTGGTTTTGCTCTTTCATGATATATTGTATGTTGTATTATTTCAGCATTTCAGTGACAGTACAGGCTGGGGAAGCTTGCAGTTTTCCAGTGTGCTGATTGTGGTCTAATTCAGGGCAAAGTCTCATCACTACTTTCCTAATCTGAGATTTTCAAGTTGCTACTCTGATTTTAGGTCTGGGTAACACTCCTGTTGACTTAACTGTGGCTGAAAGTTCTAGTAGACTGCTACTGGACTCCAATACTCTTAGCCAGCTGGAAAGCTCTGGCTGAGACGGAGAGCCTTACTACAGATGTTGTTTGCTTCTGAATTTGTTACTCAGTACATAGCCTAGGGCCAACTATTATAGTTCCTTTCCTTTAGCTACACTCTTAGATACAGATCTCCTCCTTGGTTTGCTCTGGAACTGGGTAATAAATGATAAAACTGACAGTTGGAACCTATTTCCACATCCTGCAGAAGGTTGGGGGTCACCCATTATGAGCCTGGGACCTGTATGTAGCTTGAGTCCTGTTTTAGTTTTTCCTTACTAAATGCTCCACCTAGTAAACCCGTAGTTAGATCCTATCCTTAGAGCCCATTGGACCTCTCTTTCTCAAAATGTTGAACTTGGCTGGAATTATAACTGTGATTTTTTTTTTTCCCTTGAATTTCCTGATCAGTCCTTAATCCTAGTGCATTTTCTAGATTTTTGTGGTAAAGTTGTTTTGGGGGGAGCTCATCTGTATTCCTTGCATTGCCTCTTTGCCACTTTAACATCTAGCTCAATTCCTGGAAAAAATTACTTAATAAAAAACTTTTTGATTTATTGGTGATGAAAGATTAGAGCTTTATAGAGAAAACTTCACATATATGGAGAACTCAGTCATCTGAGGCACAAGAGTTACTGTGACTCGGTGGATCAGATGATGGACTTGTAAGCAGTAAGATATACATTAGCTGAATAACCTTATTCAAGTTGTTCTCAGCTTCATTTTTATTATCTGTAAAAAAAAAAAAGGAATAATAGTAGGACCTATAATACCTCATGGAGTTATTGTTAGGATCAAATGGGATAACGTATGAAGTACTTTGCAAATCTTATATAAACATTAGCTATTAAGAATTGTAACGCCGTCTGTATAATTGGGGGTCATTGAACACATGGTAACAGCAGTAACAACATAGTTAACCTCTCTGTAGCGCTTTCAGGTTTGTAAAGCACTTTTAGATATCTCATTTGATTATAACCACAACCTGAGTAGTAGGTGCTTATAGCATAGATAAGGAAACTGAGTCAGACAAGTTAAATGACTTTCCCAGGATCATACAACTAGCGAGAATTTGAGGTCAGATTTGAACTCAGGTCTTCCTGATTCTAGTTCCAGCACTTTATTACACTTCATCATCTAGATGCCTAAGTAGCTTTGGAGATCATTGAGTGTTTAGGCAGAAGAAGTCTTGGGGCAGAGCCTTGAAGGACACCAATAGTTAAATGCTGTGTTAATTTTGATGATCTGGGATTGTTGTTAGGAAAGTCCAAATATCCAACAGGAAAACATGGTCAGCAATGTCATATATATGAATACATGAAAAAATATTTTATAAGTGTTGCTTTGTGTGACACTTTGGGTATTGTGTTAGTAAGTGTTGAGGTTGTATATATAAATATAAAAGATAGGTTATCTCTGGTTTTAAAGAGATACCTCAGAAGAGAAGATCCTTATGTAAGAGAATGGTGATTTAAGAAGTCATAGGGATAGGTGAGTGGAGTTAGAGGGCAATCTGACTCCTTTCCTGGAATAATAGTGTTGATTCAATTAATGTGCTTGGATCTAAAAAAGTGGAAAGAGTGGGTGAGGGGAGAATTCACCTGTAATGTGTGGCAAGATGGCGACCAGAGTAAAAAAGGTGAGGACTGAGAAAAGATCATCTGATTTATCAGTTAACAGATCATTGACAACTTTAGAAAGAGCAGTTTCATTGAGTAGTTAGAAACTAAGTTGAAAAGTTCCTAAAGTGAGAGAGGGATGTAAGTGGAATACAATGAGTAAGCAGCTATTTCTACTTGGCTTGATTCAGAAAAGGAGGAGAGAGATAAGACCAATATTACTTCCTCTGGGTCATAAGACTTGGATTAATTAAGTAGTTTCTTATTTTGTATTGAGTGTCAGTTCCCTATTTTTATTTTTTTATTGTTTTTTGAAAAATTTTGTGAAAAAATATTCCTGTTTATTTACAGCCATTTTTATTTTCATCACAGTTCAGTGATCATTCTCCTTGGCATACAAAATGAAGCCAAATAATAGTTTAATAATTCTGCCTCCTGTTTATGGTTATTGTCTGACTTAATCTGTCTTGAGTGGTGGTCCTGTCCCCTTCTGAATCTTCCTCTTTTCCAACAATAGAGCTTTTAAACCTCAAAAACCTTTTTTTTTTGTTGTTCTTTTCTTGCCTTTCAAGTCTCAACTCATTGAATTGAGTTGTTTTCTTTTAGGAGAATGGGACTTGTTTGTAGGTGACAGAAGAAGACAGCATATGGGGAAGTGTTGACTCTTGAAGTAAGATTAGAGAGCTCTGCTGAAGACTGCTTGTATAAAATTGAATAAATCATGTAACCTCTCTGGGACTCAGTTTCCTCATCTATAAAATAAGGAATTTAGACTGGCTGGCCTCCAAGGGACCTTCCGCTCCAAAGTTTTGGTTTTAGGTACCATTATCCTTTAGTTCATCTTTCTTTTATGCTTCTTAAGATCCTTCTGAATTCCTCAACTTATTTTTTGTTTACATGTTCTTTTCCCCTGTCTTTTCTTTTATTCATCAGCCCCCATATAAACCCCTGCTTAGTGTTAAAAATAATGGGATACTGGGGGACTTTTGGAAGAATTAATAAGGGGTAGAAAGAAGAACAAGTACTCAGTAGATCTTTGTAAATTGAAATGATGAAAAAATTGGAATGTAGATTAAGAAAAAAGGAAACCAGGATAGCTATGGCTTCCTGAACTCTTCTATTTTTATTACTTACCACCTTAATTCATGTCCTCTTGCCTAGATTATTACACTGACTTCTTCCTGCTTTAAGTCTCTCCCTACTCCCATATGTCTTCCATTCTACTGCCAAAGTAATTTTCTTTAAACCCAAATCTGACTGTAATTCTTCCAGTCAGCAAATTCTAGTGTCTTCTTTGCCTCCAGAATCAGATACTGACTCTGAGCTTCTAAAATCCTTCAAAACCCTAATGACACAACTTGTCTTTGTGGTTTCCTTGTACTTTATTCTACTTCTAGGGTTGTTGTGAAGCTCAAATGAGATAACATTTGTAAAAATCATTGCAAACTTGAAAGCGCTATATGAACACTTATTCTCATTATTACTCATTTTATCCTTACTTGTTTGTGCTTATATATGTGACATTATCTCACCCAAATGTAAGTTTATTGGGAGTAGGGATTATTTAATTTATTATATTTGTATCCCTCGTGCCTAGCATAGTAAATGCAACATAGTAGGTTTTTTTCTGATTTAAAAAACTGCATTCAGAATATTGACAAAATAGCTATTTTTTGTTGCAATTTATTCTTTCATATGCTACATCAAAAACAACTGGAAATGAATGTGAACTACATCTCTATATGATGAATTTGTGCTGAGTCCAAATTATTTTTTTTTCCTTTGGCTCATTAAACCCATTGCATCCTGGGCCTTCTCCAGTCATCTTGATGAATATCTGGTTACTGGATTCAGATGGCTCAGGAGGGGAGAGTGAGTCTAGTGACCTGCACAGCCCTCCCTCACTCAAAACAAAGTCAAGTGCAAGTCATGTCATCTTTTCTATGGTGTCATGGTCTTCTTTGAAAATGAAGGACGAACACATTCGTTCGCTGAGCACCAATAAGAACTTTTCCACGCCAATTTGTGATGCATATACTATACCAATTATTTTTCCTCACATCTTTAATAAGAAGGCCAGGATACTTCTCTTTGACTTTTAGATGATAATTAGGATTTAAGAAGCTTAAAGAGACCTCTTCAGTGCATTGAAGTCCTTGAACTTTGTTTTTGCTTTTCCTTTAAGTATAATATAATAGCAGGTTTTTGTTTTTCTCTTTACAACCAACCTTCCTGGATTTTGCCATGTCCTCAGATTTTCTTTACTCTTTACCAAACATTATCTCCCACTCTTTTGATTTTTATTTTAAGTAAAGTTCTGAGAAGTTCACTAAAACATCTGGGTGCTTATTTTTGCTTCTCTTGGCAGGTTTGAACAAAGGCATATGAAGATATTTTGCCTCTCAGTTTCTTAGGACAACTTTTGCCCATTTTTTAGCACTTTCCCTTAATGCCACACAAAGTCAGTGCCCATCCAACCTTTATTGTGTCATCTGAGCTTAGAGTACTGCAGCAGCTGTGAGAGCAAGAACCAGATGGGGTCTACTCACTTCTGCTTCTTGGTTTCCCTAGCTTCCTTTAAGATTCAGTTCAGCTCCTACCTTAATCTTTGACTAGAAGCCTTCCCAGCCCCTCTTAATTTGAGTCCCTTTCCTTTGTTAATTATTTCCTACTTAACCTTTCTGTGTCTTTCTTTGCATGGGTTCCTTTCTCCCCAACCCCACTGAGAGCAGGAACTGTCTTTTGACTTTTTTTGCTTAACACATAGTAGGTACTTAAGAAGTCTTTGATTGATTGATTGATTACAAGAGACTATTGTCTAATTCTAGTACCTTTCTGAGGTTACCATCCATTTAAATTGTATTATATCCTCTTTATAGTCACTTACATATTGACTCCCACTTCAGAATGTAACCTTTTTGAGGGCTGGGGCCTCTTAATTTTTTTTTTCTTTTCTTTCTATAGCACAGATAGTAATAAGAATGCGTGTTGATATTGATGATATAAGCAAAGAAGATTGAGAAAGATCAGTTAGGTAGGAAGAAAATCCAGAGAGCAAAGTCATGAAAATCTGAAGTAGAGAGACTAGTCAACAGTATCACTGTTGTAGGGAAGTCAAGAATAAAAGGCTGTTAGATTACATAATTGAGAGATGACTAATACATTTTGAAAGCAGTCTTGATTGAAGAAGCCCGATTACCTAGGGTTTTTGTAGATGACTTTTTGGGAATTAGATTGTTAAAGGGTGGAGATACAATGGATGAAAGATAGGGGGAAGGATAGGATCTTTTTTTGTTTTGGGGCTAGCCTTGGGGATGTTTGTAGCCAGCTCGGTAGGAACCTGTAATCAGGGAAAAATTTGCAGATCAGAGAAAGAGGGTGGATGATTGTGGGTACTTTTCTTTGGAGAAAAAGGGTAGGTATAAAAGATTTAGCCTAATCCAGCCAAATCATATAGTACATTAAGACAAGTTTGAATTTGAATCTTTTATCCAGGGATTTTGTAGCAGTATGATTTTAGTGATTTGATATCATAGATAGTTTTTGCATAATTTTCCTATCATAGGATAGTTGTGAGAAATAATTTTGTGGGAACTAAATGTCAGATACCCACAGATGAGTCTCTCATCTTAAGCATTGTATTCTTCATCCTTTTGGAGAAAAGCTAAAATATTTGACATTTTTCAATTTTTTTTATGTAAGATAAAAGTTAGAGATGTGTCTTTCCTCCCTCTCCCTTTCCACTTTCCCTCCAATGCCAATATTATTGTGCGATCTGGGAATTCACAGCCCTTTAAACCATAGATGTCCCACCAGAAGATGTTTCTGGCAGAGGTCAAAAACTGTCTAGTTTCCCTATGATCTCTTCAATTCATATTCCAGATAAATCGTACTACTTACTATATTGATTACCAGAGGGAGGAGGGATGTGACCCACAAACTGAGCAAATTTCTTGTCTCTTTAAGCTGTTGACTTCTGGCATAATATTTGAGATATTTAATAGGAATGTTTTGACTCATAGTCCTCTTTTGAGTTATGATAGTTATGAGGCTAAAATAGGGAGATATAATTGATTAAAAATATAAGTAGTTTGAGGATGATCTCAGTGAGAAAGGACTTGGGATAAAGTTGTTATTAGATACTGTTGTTAATGGAGAATGACCAATACATTCTGATCAATATATCTTGCCCTTGAAATGGATTGTGGATGTTCTTGTTCTCTTTTGATAATTTTTTTCTCAATTAAAATTATAATTAACTAAAATATTATAATCACATGATTCTATTTTGTACAGTATTTTTCTGTGTCAAATGATACTAAAATTATTGAGATATAAAAAGAGGAAATGGATCTTTGATTTAATTGATAAAGGGGAATCCTTGGTGAGAAAACCTCTTTTCTGCAGCCCTAGCTCTACCTCTTCCTATTCTACCCTTCCTGTTCCATGTGACTCAGGCTTCCATGTGACTTAAGCAGGTCACATGGGCCTGTTAATGGATGGAAAAGATCTTCCCATTAAGAAGCAAAAGTACATCAACAATAAGCAAAAACGCATTATCAATACAATTTCTTTGATAACATCCTTGTGAATTTTCAGAAACAATCATAGCACCGTTCATAACTCTTCTGTAATCATTTGACGTTGATTACTTGGCATATTTTGTTATTCTTAGATTTAATGTAGGTTTGATATATTCTTACATGGATGACAAAAATAGAATTTTAAAATTTGATATTTGTTAACTGTTAATATATATTCATGTGAATTTTAATTTTAAAATATCTTTCAGCCAATGGTAATGACAGCAAGAAATTCAAGGGAGAAGATAAAATGGATGGGGCTCCTTCCCGTGTACTTCATATTCGAAAACTACCTGGTGAAGTGACAGAGACAGAAGTTATTGCATTAGGCTTACCTTTTGGTAAGGTAACCAACATCCTAATGCTGAAAGGAAAAAATCAGGTATACTTCCATTAGGGCTAACTACTTTAAGCCCCACACTTTTCATCAGCTTTGAAAAGGTAAAAAATTGAGACCCTGGGTATTAGTATATTCTAGAAGAGCAGTAACCTAGCTGATCACTGTCTGAGGAGACAGTGAATACAAAGGGTTTATTTTAGATATTGAGATGGTGGGATAATATAAAAGAAAGAAATTTTGTATTAAGGTATTAATACTTGAAGGCTCTGCAGAGGGTAGAGCCTCCGGTAGTAGCCCATTTGATACTTGAAGTTTGATTGTAAGGGACAACTGGGGAATTTAAGGAGTTAAAAGACAAAGCCTTATTATCATATGAGGGTAATCCTCAATCTTCTTAAATTCCCAGAGAAGTTTGTTTCTAAGCATTGCATTTAGAGATCCACCTAATGCTTGGTGTGAGAACTAAAGATATCAATGCCCAATTTAGTAACAAAATATTGTCCTAAAAGTTGGGCTAGCAAAAATCTGATATTGGGAAAATGGTATTTTTTTAAAAAAACTCTTGAATCTTAGTTTCCCAGAACTCAGTTATCACTTAGTGATCTTGTTGAAACTGAATTACTGAATTTCAAATAATATTCTAAATTGTTTCTATACTAGATTATCAAGTAATTGTTAATTTAAACCAATTTAAAATTAAGAATGTAGAAAAACACTTCAATTTGACTCATATTTACGTTATAGAAAATGAAATTATTTTGTAAATGAAAAATTTAAATTTTGACTTTACTGGCTACATTTTTGGAAAAATTATTTGAAAATGCTTTGTGTAGAGAGTTAAAGTTGTATAAAATACTAACTTAGTGTAGTTTACTTTTCACTGCATGAATTTCTTTCACAACAGTTTTTAGGTTCCCGGTGTTGAAATGTAATGTGTGGAGTTATTTAAATGGGAACTAAAATGTACCTTATAGCATACTGCTGTATCAGTTAACGTGTACTGTGTTGCTATTGAAGCTTGTTTGAAAATAATTCATAATTAAAAAAAATTTTTTTTGACCATAGGCATTTTTGGAACTAGCTACAGAAGAAGCAGCTATTACTATGGTTAATTACTATTCTGCTGTGACACCTCATCTTCGAAACCAACCTATCTATATCCAATACTCCAATCATAAAGAATTAAAGACAGATAATACGTTAAACCAGGTATACATACATGTGCATATATATGAATTTAAATGTGTATATATATCTTATGATTTTAAGAATATAACAAAATAAATAGGCATGAAATAGGTTTTTAGAACATTCTATTTTAAAGGTATTTTGTACAGATGTGCCCTACTATTAGAAACCTGATACAGAAAAAAAAAGTCATAACTTTGAAAAAGGAGTTCAAAGGGGATTAATTATTGTAGTGAGATTTATTTATACTTACTTAATTTGTAAATATTTGCTATACACTCCTTTCATAAACATGATTTAAAATGAGAGAAACTTACAATTTCAAATTGTTTATCAACTTGAAAAAGACCACCAAATTAAATTCCTTTTTTCTTCTTATGAATTGTAAGGGCCAAGTGATTTTCTTCTTTAAAACTATCACAGAATGTTAGAAGTGAGCCCATTTAACAAGCCCCCAACAGTGAGAAACATGGCTCCCCTTAAAGAATAATACCTGTTGTGAAATCAGGAAGGCCTTTATTCGTCTTTATGTTCATTCCTTCTGAATGGACGGGTAGCCTCCCTAGTAAGGTTACAGGAAGATTACAGGAAGACCACAAAACGTGAAGAAAGATGGGGCTTTGTATACTGTTTTCTGAACTTTGGATCTCTTGTGACACTGTACCCTGGCCATGTGACTCCATGTTCTCCTCTCTGATAGGCCTTTCCTTGCACAGCTCCTTGGGCCTGCACCTTAGTTTCTGATCTCTAACCTGCTCATGCAAGGTCGCAACCCCTATCACCTAGGAATGTGGACAACAGAGCTTTACTTCCCACACAGAAGTTAAGCTGTTATTCTTAGTAGCTTTATAGTTTGATGCGTTATACATTATGCATTTGGGTATAAGTATTTTTAGAGGATATAAAATTCTGGATTTTTTTTTTTGTTGTTGTTGTTATACACTTTCCAAGCCATCAGTATTTTATTTCTATTTGGGCATTATAAGATAACCCATGTAAAAACTCACATTATATTTTTATTTGTTATTTTAAGAGTATTCTGTATTTCCTGGGACATGATGATAGATGAATTGTTTAATATTTGGGAAGTGCTTTGAAACCGTTTTTTCTTTCTCATGTTCTAAGGTTCTTTGAAAGAATTTAGATTTGATGTTTTGAAATTTGCAGAATCAG
Organism: Potorous gilbertii; assembly: GCA_028658325.1. Taxonomy (NCBI): domain Eukaryota; kingdom Metazoa; phylum Chordata; class Mammalia; order Diprotodontia; family Potoroidae; genus Potorous; species Potorous gilbertii. Next base: position 457,628,844 of record CM053770.1, read on the forward strand.
CATGTTGCTTCTACCTGGATGTTTTAATTTGAAATAATATGCAGTAATTAATTAAATAGGACTTGCTTAATTATTACTGTAAACTGTTCATGTGAACAATGCTTTAAATGAGAAATGTGTTATCAGGTTTGCTTCTGACTTTATTTCACCTTCATTTCTCATTGTAAAGTTCTTGTTAAAGATTGATTATTTCCCTAACAAAAACATTTAAGAATTGAGTGTTTATTAGATTTGGTCTTGAATGTGAATAAGAAGGTATTATTACTTTAAGATTGATATAGCAATATTCAAAAAAATAATAATAGGTAAAACAAGGAAATCGAGCGCAATTTAGTCTCATTGTCTCCAGTCTCTTCTCCTTACTAGTCTATACTCAATAAAAGTGCTAGTTGTAATTCAAAAGCAAAAGGGATTTCGCACTTTTCTACTTAAGAAGATCTAATATCTCTCCTTTACTTCTGGAATCAAATACAAACTCCTTTGTTTGGTCTATAAAGCATCTCACAATCTGGCTCCAATCTTATCACACTTCCTTTTTTTTTTTTTTGACATACTCTATGTCCCAGCCAAACTGGCTTACTATTATTCATTCATAGTCTCCATGACTGCACAGACTCCCTGCTAATCATCAAATCTGGCTTCAAATTTTTTAAACAAGTAGAAGATAAAACTTATATTTCAAGTATGTGGGAGAGATAGACTGAGGACAGGTAGGTTTTGCTGGGGAAGAGACTTGAAGTCAGTAAAAGTAAAGGAGCACTGCCAAGCAATAGAGATGGTCCACACTTAGGATTATGTACCATAAATGAGTACTGGCTGAACTCAGCAGTTCTTCAAAACTTTCTCCAAGAACACTTAGCAGTTCTGGAATACTAGCAGCAGAATAAAACAGTAAGGGTTATTCAAAGTAGAGGATTAAAAGGCTAGTACTCCCATGCCTGCTACGGACTCTTTCCTCATCTCCCCCTCTTAAAATCCTCTGTTCTCGTCAAAGGTTAGTTCAATCTCCTCCTTCAACATTGATTTTTCCTGATTGCGTTAGTTCTCAGTGCTCCCCCTCCCCCAAATTTTGGCATTCATTTACTTTGTATTTAGTTATGCATTTGTTCCATTCCCATTAGAATTTAAGTTTTTTGAGGGCAGGGAATCTTCAGTCTGTTTTGTCCCCTGCAGCTAGCACAGTGTGACACAAAGTAGGTGTTTGGTATTTGCTTGCTCAGTAAACACTCACTCTGCCTTTTCCTCTGCTCTTGACCCCATTGTTTCCTCATTCCTAAAAGAAACACTTACCTGATCTACCCCTTGCAGGTGCCGCGCCATCTCATCTCTCCCTGGCCTTTCACTGTCAGATCCTTTAAAAAGTTATCTGTATCTGATGCCTATACTACTTCATTCTCCCTCTCTTTTTAGCCTCTTGAAATTTGAATTCTACTTCTGTAACACTTTTTTCCCAAAGTAACTATTGATTCACTTATCAAATCCAGCAGTCGGCTTTGACGCCTGGTCATCTTCCTCTTTCTTTAAACTGCTTCTTCACTAGTTTATTATCTCCTTGATCCCTTAAAGTGATCATTATCTTAAACTGTTAATTGCTTATGTTTTTAGTTTCTATCTTGTATTGTGAGTTGGTTTTTCACATTTAAATATTTGTCTTGATTTCTGGGAGGTTTCCTCCCACCCCCCAAAATGATCTCTCTTTGACCAGAGAGAGGGGTCATTAGCATACATGTGTGTATCCCCTCCACATACACACACACATAGCTTGATAGAGATGATTGTGTATATACATGTATACATGTGTGTATATATGCATACAGATGTGTTTATATATGTGTGTGTTCACAAAAGTATGGTGAAGTTTGTTGGCATAGCATGCAGAAATCCCTTATCCTAACACTTTGCTACTCCATCACCTCCTTACCTTACTTCCCTTCCCCATCTATTCATATGGAATCCGTTTACAGTCCCAGTTTCATAGCTTCATTTCCTCTACTCTAATCAGTACACATGTGATACAGTAGACTAGAGTTAGATTCATAGGACAAGTTACTTGCTTCATTTTCTTAATTTCTAAAACAATGTGTTTGGATTATACGACTTCTAACAGCCTGTCTAGCTTTTTGTATTCTATGATTATATAATCCATATTTCCAGCCCTTACCATTTTCCCATGATTCTGTAGCTGCTTCTCTAAATTTACAGCCCATCTCCTCCTGGATGGCACAACAGGATCTCAAATGAAGATAAATTACACTGTATCTATTCATGAATTCAACTTTGGTCCCAAAATGTATCGGATAGTATGAGAATATAGCATTAGGATACTGTTAAATTGCTCATGGATATTAAGTTAGGTTCTCAAGTAAATATATATAGGAAAATAGAGGAAATGTGCTGTCATTCAAGTGAAATAGAATGCTTTTCTTAAAAAAAATTTTCTGTTTTAATTTTCAGCGTGCTCAGGCAGTCCTTCAGGCTGTGACAGCTGTACAGACAGCAAATACCCCTCTTAGTGGCACTACAGTTAGTGAGAGTGCAGTAACTCCAGCCCAGAGTCCAGTACTTAGAATAATTATTGACAATATGTACTATCCTGTAACTCTTGATGTTCTTCATCAGGTAAGCTCTTTTTATTTGTATAAATAAATAATTTAGAATGTTTATAACAGATGTGATTGTAATTTGTCTTTTTGATACGACAGATATTTTCCAAGTTTGGTGCTGTATTGAAGATAATCACATTTACTAAAAATAATCAGTTCCAAGCTTTGCTGCAATATGGTGATCCAGTGAATGCACAACAAGCAAAATTAGTAAGTCCAGTCTTTTTGAAAACTTTTAAAATCCATTGTATTTTATTTTCCTTTCTGAATTCCCTTTTTTCCCCTCCTCCCCTGTCTATTGAGAAGACAAGAAAAACAAAATCCATTTCAAATATGTGTAGTCATATAAAATAAATTACATTGGCCCTATCCAAAGAAAAAGAAGTCAATATTCTCAGTCAGTTCTATCTGGGATTGATAACATGTTTCCTAAGTTCTTTAGAATTGGTCATTGTGCTTGGTCATCGTGTTAATTCAGAGTTCCTGAGTCTTTCAAAAGCTAATTATCTTTACAGTATTGTTGCTATTCCATAACTCATTCTCTTGGTTTTTCACATTTCATTCTGCATCTGTTCATAGCAGACTTCCCAGGTTTTTCTGAAATAATCCCTTTTATCATTTCTTATAGTCCAGAAGAGAACAAGCATTTATGTAGTGCCTCCTACACATGTATGCACTACTTGTAGTCCCAGGCACTGCAATGCTAAGCACTTCTTACAAATCTGTCATTTGAGCCTCAGAGGCAGATGTTATTACCACCATTTTACAGTTGAAGAAGCTGAGGCCTAGCATCATCCAGGGTCATGATGCTACTAGGTGTATGAAGCTGGATTTGAACTTTGTCTCTATCGACTGTGTCACCAGGTGCCTCGCTATACCATTAGCTCTGTCTTTTTTTATCACCTTCATCTATCATTTGTTCTTCCATTCCCCAATTGATTGACATCACCTCAGTTTCTCATTCTTTTCCATCATGAAGTCCAGAATTGTACATATAAATCCTCTTCCTTTTTTTCCATAGGGGTGATAGACCTATAGTACCAATCAAATCTTTATTTTATATGTCTATGTACAATCTAAGATGTCTCACCACAGTATAATTGAATTAGTGAATTAATGTAATTAAAACTAATTTAGTTTTAAAAATTATAGTTTATTAAATGATTGCTTTAAGCAAAAGCACTGAAGTGTATCCACAATGTGACTAAAAGCTGTCTCAGTCACATATTTTAATAATCCAAAAATTCTGAATAAATGAAGGAGGTGTGTATTATTTTAAGATTTTTACAAATTTTTGTCAAGTTTAGAAGTAGATATCATTTAAGGGCGATACTATAAGCTGCACTGTATAAGCATTGCAAGTAAGGCTTTCCATAGACACCATCAAGTCCTGTCTCACTATTCTATAGCTTAAGAAACAGAATCCTCTTATGGGAACTAGGCCACAAAGCTCCTAATTAGCAGAGCCAAGATTCAAACACGGTTCTCCAGTTACCTGCCCATGATCATAGAATCTCAGAGTTGGAGGGAACCCAGAGGTAACCTAGTCCAAAACACATCCAAGGACAAGAATCGTTTCTTTGGAGTAAATGACAAGTAATCACTTAATCTTAACTGAAGCCTTTTCTTGGGGGTGGGTTCACCTAAGATGTACATTCTGTTTTTAAATATAATTGGGGGGGGGGCACTTTTTTTTCTAATTTCAAGAATTAATTTGCATCCTTGTAATTTACTCACATTACTCTTACATTGTCTGTCTGAAGCAAACACAAGTTTAATCCTTTTTCATATACCTGAAGACAACTATCATGTTTTCCTTCAGTCAGCTTTTCTCTAGTTTAAAAATCCTCAGTTTCTTGAACTGATCCTCATATGGTCTCTCTTCCCCATCTTATATATGTAGAGTTGCATTTTTAAATCCAAATAAAAGACTCTATATTTATGTCTATTAAATTTTATCTTAATTTGATTCATTGTGGAGGTGTTTTTATATTGTATGTCAATATTAGCTGTTTTTCCCAACTTCATGTCACCTAAAAATTTGATAAACATGACACAAGCAACCCAAGGCCAAGCATATATCCTTGTAACTCCTAGAGTTCTTCCAGATTGACATTGAACCATTCATTAATGACTAGCTAGTTTCAAATTTTTCTTACTCTGCTGTCATGTGGCTCACATCTTTTCCACAAGAATAAAATGAGAGAATTTACCAGATGCTTTGCTTAAATTTAGTTAAACTGAATGTGTGGAATTCCGCCAACCTATTTATTTAGCAACCCTGTCAAGAAAAAAGAAATAGTTTGGTGTGACTTGCCTGTAATGAAACTGTGTTTCAATAAATATCCATCAGTAATAGATTCTAGAATTTTTTAATAAACCTGGTCCCCTGACTACGTAGACTATACTTTCTTTATTTGAAAATTGGAATTTTATTTGCCCTTTTCTCAACATGAGAAACCTTCTGTGTTCCCCATAACATAAGTAACTAAAATGTTTCAGTAGTCAAATCTGGCAGTTTTACTTAGGAGCTTGAAATGTAGTTATCATCATTTATCTTTAGTAACAACTTCCTATTAACCATATTTGTTCTTTATTTTCTTAATTTTATCCTTCCTAAAATTGTTCTTACAGAATCCTTCCATGCTTTTATACTCTACCTCCATTACCTACCTACCCTTGCTATCATTTCTTTTAAAAATGAGAGATGTTATAGTGAAAATGATCAAGGATGGATCTGGGTTCAAATTTAATATCCATTGGTTAGCTTTGGATCTTTGGAGATTACACTTAATCCTCCTGGAGTTCAGTTTTCTCACCTGTAAAATTAGAGAAATTAAGTAGATGACCTCTAAACTTCCTTACAGTTCAAAATCTATGATTCTTTTGTGATTTTAATGTCCCTTCCAGCTCTTGAGTCTATGCTCTCTGGATAAATTGGTAGGAGAGAATGGGTTTCAGTAATATATTTGATACATTTTAGGGAACATCTGTAGGTCAGAAATATAATAATATGATTCTGAAAAATAAAGTGACTTTTGCTTTTTAAAAATTCTGTATTTTTAAAAAAAGGTGATATGCAGATTATTTTTCTCTATACTCAAAGATATTAATTTACTATCCTTTTTCTGTTGCATAGCTTTTTTTAACTTAGTGAAATTGACTAGGTCCATCCTGAATCATGGAGCTAATCGTATTTTTCATTTTGCTTTGGATTTAAAGATTTCAGTTGCAAAAATTATTCACTTTTATTTTTACTATCTTCAGGGGCAAATGACTATTAAAAAGAGTTACTTGATGGTGCAGTTAAAGAGCACTGAGTTGGTATCAGAAGACCTAATTTTCAGACCCCAGCATTAATATGTGCAACCTATCCAGCTTTTAGCAAATTAGGCTCTCTCAACCTCAGTTTCCTCATATAAAATGAGGAGGTTGGATAGGATGACTTTTGTGGTGTCTCCTATCCCAATTTTATATCATACGATTTCTGGGTTCTGTTAAAAATACAAACCAATATTGTGATGCTAGATGCATACATGACATCACTCTCCTCTTTATTGAATTCCTGCTTATATTTTTAAAGGCCAACTCAAAATACTCTTCTGTGACACTTCTTCTAAACTCTCTCTGCTGGTAATCCTTTCTTCTCATATCTCACATAATTCTTTGTTGACTCTAATACACATATAGGATGTAATTACCATGTATACGAGTTTCTTATTTCCTTTTTGTTTTTAAACTCTGTGAATGAAAGAACCTTTTTGAAAAAACATCTTCATAATTCCACAGTTGTTTAGTATTCTGTTCGTATTCACTAGGCACTTAATAATGTTTTGATTTTTTTCGTCATTTGTTAACCAATCTCTATTTTATAATATAGTCATTTGTATCTGTAATGTATTCCTTTATCCTGTATCACTGTTATGCTGAGTTGCACTGAGAGGGACATTTTAAACTTAATTTTGCCTTATGTTTCTTTTGTTTTAATTCCTAAGGGAAAAGTAAATTGGATTACCATTCTTATGTGAAGTCTGGTTGAATAGTTTTCAGTTAAACAATCTTGTTTAGTTCACTAACCTATTTATGTTTGCAGTATCTACCGACATCTTTGTTTTTGATAATAATAGCTAACTTTTATATTGCACTTTTAAGGTTTGCAAAGTGCTTTACATGTATTGTCTCATTTGATGCTCTCAGCCACTCTTCCAGGTAGGTGCTTTCATTATCTTTCTTTGACAGATGAGGAGATGGAAGCAGTCAGTCAACAGCATTTCTCAAACTTGCAATATGTGCCAGGCATTGGACATACAAAGAAGGGTGAAAAGACTATGCTTTCTCTCAAGGAGTTTACAGTCTCATGGGGAAGATAATATGCAAACATTTGTATACAAACAAGTTATATACAAGAGAAATCAAATAGAATCAACAGAGGGAAGATAATGTGGATTGAGAAAAGGCTTCGTAGAAAGATTTAAGTGTGTTTCCTGGTGTCACATTAGGCCAGTTAAATGTCTGAGGCACAAGTCAAACTCAGAAATCTGTTTACTCAGTCTTCTGTGCCAATTGGATGCCTCTATTAATCCTGCTACATATTGTCTGCTGGTTAAATAACCTGAACTGATAGGATTTAGGATTTAAGAATGCTGGTCTAGTCCATAGTTACACATAATTAGTATGGTAGATGTCACAATAGAAAATAACTATCTCTGCTGTGCATAGTTGGAATATTAGAAGTTTTTAATGCGATAGTTTCCTGTCCTCAACCAACAATTAGTGTTGTGAAAACAGCAGTGAATTTAAAAGATCCGAATTTGGAGTCTTATCTCTCAGTCAGTAGGGATTTATCAAACACTTGTAATGTGCTAAGTAGCAGGGATACAGAGAAAGGCAAAAATCAGTCCCTACTCTTAAGGACTATAAATTGTAATGGGAGAGATGACATGTAAAACCTATGTTTATGTCTGTGTCTGTGTATTTCTCTGTGTATATTTCTTTCTCTTTCAGACACATACACACACACACACACACACACTCACTGTATATCGAGTTTCTTAAAGTTAGAAGTCAATAAAGGCCTCTTGCAGAAGAATATAGATGTTGAACTAAGTCTCCAAGGAATGCTTCTGGCTGGGAAACCCTTTACTTCCCCCAGAGCTGTGGGGTGTTCTTTTTATACCAGAGGCCATGGACTCTAGATTGATTAAAGGTAGTAATTTCATAATTATGAATAATTACAACACAGAAGCAATCTTTGTTCTGGGGTGGTGGCCAGACAGTTTAGTGCTAAGATCTCCAAATCCATGTGGTAATTATAGAAGACAGGCAAAGGACAGGGAAGTTCTAGAGTGCATCACTAGTAATTGGTGGATGTTTTTGTTTTTTTGCTTAGTCATGAGCTTGAGAATTATGACCAAGCATAAGTTTGTGTACGGATCATGTACCGGTTACTTATGGGTCACAATGTTCTTGTTGTGGCTTTCGTAGGTTATAGTATCTTAAGTTTTGACTCATTGTCTAGAATGTTATTTTATTTCTAAGCTATGGTTTTAAACAGGTCACCATGTTCAAGCTTCCACATTTCACAGAGTTTGTACTTTTTACTTATCACTATATTTAATGGTTTTTTTTCCCCAGTAGGAACCCTACACCAGGAGACAGACATGAGAGTCAGAGCATTCTAGCATAGGGGTCAGCCACTGCAAAGGTGTGGAGAAAGAAGATAGAAGTTCTAATCAAGGAACTCTAATTGAGGCAGACTTGCTGAGTTATAATGTGTGTGGAGGAGAGTAAAGTTAAGATGGCTAGAAAATATAGGAAGATACCAGGTTATATAGTTTTAAATATCAAAGGACTTTATATATGATCATAAAGGTTCATTCAGTGAATACACCTGTATTTAGTATCTACTCTGTGCCAGTCACTGTACTAAGTACTGGGGATACAAAGAAAGTAAAAGACAATAATATTCCTGCCATTCATCTATGAGACTTTATGGAGAGTCATTTAACTTTTTTTGAGCCTTAATTTCCTCTTTTGCAAAATAGGGAGACATTTCTTCCTGTTCTTAAATCCTGTGCTCCCATTTGAAGAAATCTATAATTGTAGGACAAGTACCTATGTTTGTGTATAAACACACATGTACCTACATAAATATAGTGAGGGATTTTATGTCTTATTTCAGGATCAGCTGGCTAAGTTCAGAGCAGCTCATTATGAAGTCATTTGTAAGATGATGAATTTTTTTGCCCACACTTAAATTTCAGAGAACATAGGTTGTAGTGGGATTGCCATTTGCTATTTCATCACCCCAGATGGCACAGCAAAAATATTCCTAATGTAAACTTTCCTTCCTTTGTATTTGTTTGGAGTTGTAATGCTATATAAATCCCTTTGTTCAGAGCGAATAGTTTTCAAGTGACTAATGGCAAAATAACTTTTTTTTGGCACTCATGACATTTAGCTAGGAAGCAATATACCCTAAATTTGATAGTATGCAGTCATATTAAACTTTTTGGAAACAAAACTAGGCTTTTATTTTTAAAAATCCTTTAATATCAGTTGATCAGAAACCTTAACTCAAAATTTTTTTTTTACTTGTAAAAAGAAATCACCAGAAAACAAGTTGATGCCAGAATTTATTAGGAGTATGAGGAAGGAGATAAAATAACACTATTCATTATACTTGTGACTGGTATTCAAATAGACCAATTATATATACTTTATTTGTTTGTAATAGAAAACTTGATTAAAATAATTAGAGTTGTGGTTCAGAATGATAACCATAACCATTTCTATTTCTGTGGTAGCCAAATAAATACAAAAAAATTGTATTCTCATTTCTTTAACAAAGTGAACTAAGTTACTATAACAAATCTTTTAAGAATATAAATTTTAAAGAGGTTTTCTAGTTAAAATTTCTCTCACATTTCAGTATAACTAGAATTTCATGTTTTGGGAGAAGTGACAAGCAAATCCGTGTAACAAATGAGCCATTTATAATGGGTTCTACTGTATTGCTAAGCCTATTTTTTCCATTTAAAGATACCATTGAAAGGATCATATATGTCATTGGGGGATAGTACAAGATCTTCGTATGTTTCTATAAATTTTGCAGAAAACGTATTCCTTCCTTCTTTCTGGTGCTAATAAGTCTGTGATGTCAGAAATTTTTGTATATGATTTTAGTTAACTTCCCTTATCCTCTTACTGTTTTGTTTACATTTTTAAATTGTCCCTTGTGAGTAATAATGTAATTATGTCCTCTGCTCCCTAAAATGATCCTTTTGATCATGGATTTTGGAAAAAAATTTATGACCTTTGTGACCATGGAAATAGAAAAGTCTCATATTGTAGTGACTCCCCCTACCCCCTCCATGGACTGTGAAAAATTGCTCCTCTTGACTTTCATTAAAATACTTTTTATGTTTCCTTACTTTGTTCACTATACTTCCTAGATTTTTCACATGAATATATATTTTTTAATAAGCAGTTCAGCCTTGAGTTTTCCCCTCACCCCTTTGATTTCTCTTTATGTGGTCAATTTTTTTTTTTTAATGTTTTAGGATTTTTAGTTTTTCTTGCTTGTTTCCTAAACTTTGGGTATTTTTATGTGGACATTTAAGGCCAGTGGTTTTTATAAAAATTGAATTCTTTCTTTCTTAGATTATTTTGTGAGCTCCAGAGCTGCTCCTTTTCTTCATTCTGGCTACTGTAGCTACTTTCTGTGGTATCTCGGGATTGAGAGAGTCTATGTGTATATGTACACGTGTGTGTACCCTTTTTCCCTTCTCACTTAATTGAGTTTGCATGATCCCTGGCAATTGGTTTTTACAACCCTTTCTTAGATGTATTCCATCTCTGATCAGAATTATTCCATTCCCTTGTTTGAAGCCGGGGTTCTTGTGAGACACAGCCCTCTTAGCTGTGAGTTCACTTCCCAAATAAGTTTTTCTCTTCTATAAGTTTTTGCCGTCAGTGGGCAGGAGGACAACTCAACCTCTGCGCCTATTCTTACCCATATTTCATGATCTTTAGCGGTACTTTATAGGCGTGTTGTAGCAGCACCATTTACATCCTTCTAAATCAGTAAAGGTGGGTAGTTGTCATTTCTTTTGATAACTATTGGGCGGTTCTGATGAGTTAGATACATCTTGTAGTAAGACAGCATACCTTTTGGGGTTACTGGGATGACAAATAGTACTCCACAATGTCAAAACTATTTTCATAATAATAGATATTATTTGCCTATTAAAATACTTCTCTGCTTTCCAAATCTACCTTTGTGAGGTTCAGTTTTCTTCATATATTTCCAACAAAAAGCATTACAACAGATTGAATTGAGAAGCACATTTGAGAATTCAGTTATCTTCCCCTAAGCCAGACATTAAAGATTTACAAACGTGAAAATAATTCTACTTTTTGCTAATTTTTTTCTTTGTTCTGGAAAATATAGTTGTATGTTGTTTAAAAAATATTTGTTAACGTAATCAATGTTATTTTTAAGTTAATAAATAATTTAAAATATTATTAGTTTTAATTTCTAATTCACTAAACATTGATACCTATATCATATGCATAAACAGAAGCTCTTTGGAGCCCTCAATAATTTTTATGAGTATAAAGGAATCCTTAAACCAGAAAAAGTAAGACTAAAACTGTCATAGTGAATAAAATACTAGACTTGGAGTCAGAAAAATCTAGACTCTAATCCCACCTCAGTCATGTGATCCTGCCCAAGTCACTTAACCTCCCTGAGCCTCTGTCTATTGGTTGATTAAAAGAGAAGACAGGATGAGTTCTTAAGTCTCTTCTTGTGCCAAACCTGTGATCTTATGGACCTTTGAATCACCAAATGTTAGTACTTTTCTTTGATTTTTTTTTTCATTTAATTCTTACTGGATGATCTCTTACCCGCTATGTTCATTGGCTCTACTATGTCATTCTTTTGAAGATTACCAGCTGCTGCTTTGGAACATTCAGCTCCCTTTTCAGGAAGAGGTTTCATATCTCTGTCTTTAGCCTCCCTTTTCTCACAAGTAACACTTCCATCTTACAGCATTATGATAAAGAAAAATCATGTCTCCCTTCTTCCATCTCAGATTCCTTTTTTCTCCATTTAAGCCACACTTCTTTTTGATTTAGGCACACTTCAGTGTCCTTTTTTTTTTTTTTTTTTTAACCCGCATAATTAGCCTTCAAGCACAGGTTATAATAGCTAGGTAGATAACTGGTTTTAAGTTGTATCATAAATGAAGATATTGCATGTTTCATTCAAATAACTACAGAATTCCCCTATTTTCCACTTTGAGATCTTCAGCTGCTTCCCCCCTTTTAAAAAAAATACCAGATAGGATCTGCCTCACACATAAGTGGCTGTGTGACCTTGAGCAAGTCACTTAACCTTTCATTGTAAAGACTACATGTTATAGAGAAGGTAGGCAGAGGAAGTTTCTTTGAGGGATGCAAATGTCATACATGCTTGCCCCTTATGTGACTTTGCTCCAGTCTTTCCAGAAACTCACTACTCTCATTACTTCAACTTGACATCAGAAAGGTACCAGTGGAACACTAACCACCCACTTGTCACCCCTTGCTCTTAGCAAGTGACCAACCTAACTTCTGTTTGTCTTATGCTTCTTAGATGGCATCTTCTGTTATTACTCTTTGGCATTCTTCTTTGGTTATATGTTTAAGTTTGCTTATGGCTACCATGTGCCTTTCCATGTGCCCTCTACGTGATGCTCATCCTTGGTTCTTGAAAGGTAGTGACATTCAAAGTCTTGATGCTATACATCAATACCTGAAAGATAACATTGAAAAGATAGGACTTTACTGTTATGTGGAAATTTAGTTAGTAAAAGTACTTCACAATTTCCTGAATTTAATCTAACCCCCTCTCCTTTTTAAACTCTGAGTTCATTGTATCGTCCATTTGTATTGTCTTCTAAAACGTACCTGATGTTGGCTATACTCTGTATGCATGTTCATTCAAATGCATTTTGAAATCTGGGGAATACATCTTCATGCATTTGGTCTTTCCTGTGTGGCTAAGTAGCCACTTTGAATTAACACAATAAGTCCCTACCCCTTTTTTAAACAAACTACTTATAGGTCTTTATACATCAAAAGCTCCTAAGTCCTAAAGCCAGTTATCACCTTTTAATAACTTCACAATTCCACTCAGTTTACCTAGTTTCAACAATTCTACCTTACTTCCCTCTTTCCTTTCAAGAGCTTCCTATTTTTTTACTATTTTGTTCCAGCTACTAGACCATTTCAAGAGTTTGTTTTACCTTCCAGGTATTTCACTTAGCTTTTCTTAATTATTTTCCTTTGTCTTTCCAACCATCTTCTTCAGTCTTCTTCTATTCCCACTCCTAAGTGCTCTTTGATCTTTTCACTAGGAAGAAAGGAAGCAAGCATTAAGTTACTGCGATGTGCCGGGTATCTACTTTTATCCTAACAACAACCGTGGGAAGTAGGTGCTGTTATTATTTCCATTTTACAGATGAGGAAACCAAGGCAGGCAGATTGACTTGCAAGGGTCACACAGCTAGTAAGTGTCTGAGGCTGGTTTTGAACCCAGGTCTTCTTGATTCTTAAGCTCAGTGCTCTGTTCCACATGCCACCTAACTACTTTGATACTGTGTCTCATTCAAATAGTTTGTTCTTCTAATTTTTCCATGTTTTTCTTTGTCAGATTCTACTTTCTGGATCAGTTTTCTAAATTGCGTACACAATTTTGTTTTCCTCTTTATTTAGGTCAAATCCCTTCTCTTCATCCTTTTTTCCCCCCATTTCCCACATCCTTCCCTCAAAAACCCAGAAATATAATTATATGTGTCTTTAGGAAACTGTATCATTTATCAATATAAGGTCTTCAAGCTTTATATTGGTAGTCATTGTTCTGAAATAAATCAGTATTGTTAATAATTGATAATTATAAGACCTTTTTCCTACTGAATAGTGGTCCAGCTATTTCTTTTCTGATTACCAATTACTACCCCTTCCTCCTCTCTGCTCCTTCTGCCCCTCTTCTCCACCCTGCAAAGTTGCATATGCTGAAAATCAAATAACACTGAAATTGAACACTCAGGGAATTGAGATCTTAGGTTTCTTGGATGTAGACTATGCAGTCTTTAGCATATTGTCAGTCAGTAAACATTTTTATTAAGCAAAGGATACAAAGGAAGGCAAAAGATTATCATTGTTCTCAAGGAGCTCACAATCTGATAGCAGAGACAGCATGAAAACAGCTATATACAAACATGCATTTTACAGGATGTATTGGGAATGTTGGTCCCATGTAGTCTTGCTCTTGAAAATAGAATGTGAGTTTGTTCTAGACTGCCTCACTCATATAGATACTTATCTAGCCTAAGGATGATCTTTAATAAGTAAAGGACCAACTTGATGCAACCTAGTAAAAATTTATAAATCATAGATATATATATTTACCAGTGATTTTATTTATCTAGAACCTCATAGGTATTAAACTAAATAAAACCAATATATTAAAAAATTTCCTAATGTAAATAATTGCTTACTTTGGATGAGTCTTGTGTGGGTTTATTTGAAATAGTGACAGTTTTTATCTCTATTAATTTTTTTTGCAACAGTTTCTGTAAACAATAATTTTCTAACCATAATACCTTATTCATAGTAGATGTGAAATATATCTTAGCTAATTTATTAGTCATACTTATTGATTGGGATCAGTGCTTCTTGCGTAGGTCTCTATAGTCTGAATAGTAAATGCTTCTTGATTTTTAGTAACTTTTTATTCAGTAATTTTCTTGATTATTGTTCTGTTGTCATTGTGCAGGTTTGTCTACAAACTTTGATATGTGATCTGGGTATTCTTGCTGGGTATAGTACAGTTTTCCCACTGGTTAGCTCATGAGAATTAATCTTCATTAAGTTTTTACTAGATTATGTATTGCTAAACTAACATTTTGTTCACTTTTTCAGGCTTTGGATGGTCAAAATATTTATAATGCATGCTGTACTCTAAGGATTGATTTTTCCAAACTGGTAAATTTGAATGTAAAGTACAACAATGATAAGAGTAGAGACTATACTCGACCTGATCTTCCATCTGGTGATGGGCAGCCAGCTTTGGACCCAGCTATTGCTGCAGCATTTGCTAAGGAGACATCTCTTTTAGGTATGGATTTTGCTCCCTGAAATATTTTCTTCCCACTTTGTTTAATTGGAAGACACCATTTAAACTATATTCTATTACTCCACAGACTCAGTTCTTTAAAATGTTGGTAAGTTTTTGATAGTTTTTGTTTTTCTCAGGTGAGAAAGCACATGAATGTTATTTGGACAGAACTCTAAAGGTCCTTCGCAGGTTTCATCAAAAAATACAGATAATAGAAAGCAAAGCAGAAATTTGCAAGATACATGTGGAACTCTCATTAGTGTTAATTACACTTGAGACTCTGATATACCATTACTGTCTTTTAGCATCTGGTGTCCTTGTGCATGTTCTTAAGTGCTAGTCTAATTTTCTTATTTAGTACAACATAGAACCAGTCAGATAAAACAAACCAAAGTAAAGCTGTGGGGAGAAATGGCATGTGTATTTATATATAGCATTTCATAGCTTCTATCAATTTTCACATTTGGAAGGTGATCTTACAGACCTTGTTTATATATGGTTTCTTTTTATTTCTCTTAAAATTTGGGGTTTTGTTGGAGGCAATGCAGTGGCACTCATAGTAACTGTAGTAATGAATTCCTTATAATGGATCTATTTAGAGAAAGATTTATTTCATTATTACATATCCGTTTTGTCATTTGTTCGATTTTTAAATCCAGTTTATATCTAGATTAGACCCTAAATATTTTTATTGATCATATTGTATTTAACTATTTATATAGTATAACATGTGAGTATGATTTTTTTTTTCTGCCGATATGTGTTGATAATTATTCAATACTCATTTAGAAAGCAGTTTTAGAGATCATCTTGATCAGGAATATTTAACCTGGAATCTGTGAGCTTATTTTTAAAATATTTTGATAACTACATAATATGATTGATTTATTTTGTAAACCTATATATTTTGAGGTATGCATTAAGAGCCCTTGATATAACTGGATACTCTTGCACTTCCCAAAACACGGGCTCAAAAGAGGTAAATAATTTGATTAAAATCATGTAGCTAGCATGTGGCAATCTAGAACTCAAATATAGGACTCTGATTGGACTTAATTAATGACATGTACTTCCATTACTTAACTACTTGATCTTCCTTGAAGTAAGGAACAACTTAGAATTTAGAACATTTAGAACCATTTTGCATTTAGGTTAAAAGTAAAATAGATTGCTTTTCTTGGGATTGGGTTCCCTTTTACCAAGAGTCTTCAGTAATCTCTTGGTAACTACTTCGGGGGTATTTTGCAGAGGGTATTAATAGCTACAATAGTAGCTAATATTTGTATAGTACTTACCTTGATTATATATTGATAGAATTATATGTTCTTTTTGATCCCTCTCAGCTTTTAGATGATGCGATTCTGCTGTGGCTATGTAAAAATAGTGGCCAAGTGCCACTGAGTGAAAGTATGTGTATAGGTATGTATAGAGAGAGACAGATAACTAGATAGTAATGACACTGGGCCCTGAAAGCCCTGTTAGTGGAGTCCAGTACCTGGTATAGGACTTTGTAGACAAGTTGCAAAAGTTTTCAGTAAGGTCTAAGACACAGCCTATTTGTGTATCATCAGAAGACCATCCTAGCAAAGTTGTAAAAGGGTTATAAAAAGAGGGTCATCTGGGTGATGATTTTTGAGTAACAGAAATTTTTTAAGGCCATCTGAGCCAGTACACACTCATACACACACACACACACGCATACTCATGAGGGCGATGAACTGGGTCTGTTTTTTTCATTGGCATAAGGAACCCCTGGTGTGGAACCTTGCTTTACCAATATAAAAAGTAAATTTTTATTAAATGCCTATTATTTGCCAGGTATTGTTCTGTATACTGGTAATACAAAGAATGGCAAAACAGATAGTCCCTGCTATCTAAATTGCTATCAAATCTAATGGAATTGTCAATTTGCTTGTAACTGATAGTCTTAGAGAGTTGCCTAGGGGACATATACAATTAGTATATGTTATCAGAGGCATGATGGGACATCTATCCTTTTCTGACTCCTGAGGGTCAACCTTCTAGCCACTACATTAAAACACTTCTCATAAACATAGATACATGTATATGTATGCATACATATAGTGTCATTTCTTTGGCTTTGGAAATAACTTAGAGCTTCCTTCCTAACAAGTACATGGTATACCTTATCTATTTTTCATCATGATCACGTCATAAAGCTGAGAGGCTTTTGAGCTGAAATTTACTGATATTATAGTCTTTCAGCAGGATTCTCTTTTTAGCCTAACTGCTCCTATTTTTAAGCCAAGATTTTTCTATTCCTCAAAATAGCCATGGCATTGAATTGAGAGTTAACAGGAATTATTCTGGTTTCTAAGATTTTCAGGTTGGAACAGGGTACCCCCAGCAGTAAATCTCAAGGCTTATTTTCTGAGTATCAGAGGTATTCATAGCTAAGAGCTGCCAAAATAAATGTGGGTTACTTTCAATGGATGTGGATGACCGCCAGCATATGTGGGTAGTTAAATTTTTTTCTGTGCCTTTTTATGGATTATGTATTTTATATTCTGCCAATTTTTTAAAAAATGTAACTTTTAAAAGATATGTATAGTTCTGTTCTACACAACAACCTGAGGTATTTGTCAAAATATATCCCAATATTTAAGATTTGTTTATAGTACTCTTGCACATTTTTTTTGCACCTAGATAATTTTCTGACATTATTACAGTTCAATTTAGCAAATATTTATTGAAACATATTGTTCTGGCACCATATATGAGTAACTACTGAAATTGTTAATTAATGCTGCTGACATTTGGCCTATACTCTTGATTTCTAGATTGCTTAATGCAACCTGATGAATTTATACACTCCTGTAGAGAGTAAAAATAACATCTTATTTAAAAAAGATAAAAATTCCAGTGCTTAGTATCATATATGATGGGTAATTAGATATTAGAAATACATTCAGTGCTCCATGGAAATTTTCACTGAATTACAAACATTTTTGAAAATCAGTGAATTTGGTGAAAAATTATTAATTTCATTTCAACATTTAAGTGACTCCTATATGAATGAGTGAATAAATGAATCAATGAATGATAAAGCAATTATTAGCTATTTTCTATGACTCAAGAATTATGCTACAAGTGTGCGTAAGTGAGGGAAAGGAAAAGGAGAAACAACACTGAGGTGGAAAGGTGATACCTACTCCTTGCCATCTAAATATGTTTAAAGGGGGAAGGCTTTGTGCTGTGCACAGAGAAGGTTATAATGATGAATAAGATAGTTTCCATTAGGTGGTTTTTAAATACAACATCATGAACTCTCAACTCAACTCTAAACTCACTGACTGACCATAGACAGGTGGTTTAATCTATAGAAGCTTCTGTTTCCACATCAATAAAATTATCTCACAAAGCTGTGATGAAGAAAATACTTTACAATTTTTAAATGTTAGTTATTTTAAATTGTATTCAAAAGATGGAAAGTAGTGGTTTTCTAATATTTTCTTTTTAAAAAATACTTTTTAAAGTATTAGAAGTAACCCAAGTATATCATCATGGTATTAATTTATATTACCCTGCCAGAACTCAGAAACTTCAAGCTTTTCCAGTTAGGGGAGTGGTTGAAGCAATAGCTATACTCCTTCTTCTCTATTTAGGCCCATACTATCAGGTGGCTTCTCTGTTGTACTCCAAAAAAATCTCAGTCTCTAATAAAAAAAAATGTGGCCCTAGGACAGGTTTTTTATTCCCTAAATGTGCATGTACCCAAGTGCTGTCTTTATTCCTCTTCTCTCTATATATCCTCTCTTGGGGATTTCATTGTTTAATCGTTATTTCTGGATATGGCTCCCATATTTGTGTATATAGCTTTAGTCTTTTCCTGAACTCACAGTCTCACATCTCCAACTTCTATTGGACATTTCCAACTTAATAGCCATAAATTTCTCAAACGAAACCTATATACAAGGTGGAGCTCATTAGCTTTTCTCCAAGGGCTTCTCTATTGCTAATTGTTCCTGTTTATATCAAAGGCCCAAGCATCCTTCCAGTCACACAGGTTTACAACTTTGGAGTCATTCTCAAGTCTTGGATTCTTTGCCATGTCTCATACGTCTCTAGCCCTTTCTCTCTCCTTAACCAACATCTGCCTTTGTTCAGGTCCTTATCAGCTCTTGCCTGGGTTATCCCATTAACCTCCTACCTCAAGTCTTTCTCCAGTATAAGCTCCACTTTACTCATCTGCCAAAGTAATACAGTAATTTTCAGAGAGAGAGGTGTGTGTGTGCGTGTGTGTGTGTGTGTGTGTGTGTGTGTGTGTGTGTGTGCGTGCATGTGTGTGTGTTAGAGAGACAAAAGAGAAAGGAAATGGTTGGGATCCAGTGGTTTCTACTTGGGGAGGAAATGGGATGTGAGGGGATGAAGAGCACAAGTGAAGGGCGTTATCTTTTAGCAAAAAGGGATTACCTCTTCATAAGACTGGAGACAAGGAGAAGGTGGGGAATGATGGTGTCATTTTCATGTTGCATCTTGAGTGTGGAAAGCCAAAAACTAAAAGAAAGCTTTAATAGGAAATATATATGTCTTTTTCTGTTTTATTTTGGCATTTTGTAAAAAGGTTAATGGAAGAATATGGGAAGCAGGATTAGCAGGACAAAAATTGGTGAGGTAAGGTCATAGCGCCCATATTTATTATTGTTATTAAGGTTTGGTTGTAATGAATATTTCTTCACTTTAGATTTAGATACTCTCTTACTTTAATTGTGTGGAGAGTTCAATCATGGGTGCAGACCCTAGCCTCACTGTTTTCTTATCCTGTATGAATTCTTTTCCATGTTCTTCCATAAGTCATCCATAGAGGATCTACTCATTGTAGTTAAACCTTTCTCTAGTTCTTTTCACACTCCAGTAACATCAACATATCATCCCTCACTTTTACTACATGAATAACTCACATCCTTTTCAGGTCATAAATACCCTTGATGACATACGATATCTTTTATAGCGTTTTTGCATATAAATTATCACTTGTAGTTTGACACACCCACCGTATATCTTTTCATTACAGTTTGGGTCAACTGTAGTTTTGATTGTTTTGAGATTGTGGTGTTCCATGATTCACAATCATTATAGCATCATCAGGAAAACTTATTAAAAAGAATTAGCCTTTCAAATATCAGGCAGAACATTGTTTTTGCTGTATTTTTGTAATATGAGAATAAGTATTTAGAAAATGCTGTGTAGTCTATATTCTGTAATTTGCATTTTGTGGCATTTTGTTTTTTATTGGAATTGAGTTTGACTTAACTAGTAAAAGGCAGCATGACATAGTGGATAAAAAGTTGGCCTCATGGAAAGGAATTGAAGGGTATGAGTATCTATGCTAGCTATGTGATCCTTTGCCTCAGTTACTTAATGTTTTAGTGCTTCAGGCAACTCTCAGATTATAAATGGTAGAGCAGTTGCTCATCTGCAGTAGTATAAGGGGTTTCCTCAGTAGGAGTTTGCTGTGTCATTAAAGTCATGGATCTGGACCTCAAAAAAACAAAAGATAAAAATCTTTTATTTTTAACTAACTGCTAAGTGAGTTTCTGTCCTAGGTATCATTTTGTTTGGTCTGTTCAAAATATTACTTTGTATCGTTACACATTAGGCATACTCCCTGAACTTAAATGCTTCAGTGAATTTTTTGTCTCCTTGTTATAAGTACTCCCTCCATTGGTATTGATCTATATCTATATATCTGTGTCTATATAATCCCATCTTTACTCTGAATCCCTATCTTCCTGTAATCCTATAATTCATCATGGATCATAGATTTAGAGCTCAGTGGGATCATAGATATTATTTGGTTCAGCTCCTTCGTTCTACAAATGAGGAAACAGACTAAATGATTTATGCAACTCTGTCTGCAAAATCTACATCGCCATTATTTTCTACAAGCCAGAAATCTTCTAGGGTAGACCTACACAACCTGGCAGTAGGTAGAGGCTAAAATTAAAATAGGCTTAACTTCTTTGAGCCACAGATAGGTTAGACTAGAGACAGAATGACAATGGTTTGTTGCGATGGGTCATGTGACAAACAGGAGAATGCGCAATGACAACCTTACATTTTTCACGGTCTACTTGAAGTAACTTTGGTGGCTCTCTGGGCTGAATGTTGTGCTGGCCTGCTCTAGGTCTTAATAGCACCTGGACACAGATGACATCCTTAGAATGTGGCCTTTCCATTAAAAATTTCTCAGATGAATAGTCTACTTTATGTCACATATTAGTCATTATTAAGTGATCATGGCACCCCATCCCCGTTTCCCCACCGTAAACTCCAATGACTTCCATTTCATTGCCTCCAGG
This sequence comes from Potorous gilbertii, assembly GCA_028658325.1. Classification (NCBI taxonomy): domain Eukaryota; kingdom Metazoa; phylum Chordata; class Mammalia; order Diprotodontia; family Potoroidae; genus Potorous; species Potorous gilbertii. Next base: position 457,649,936 of record CM053770.1, read on the forward strand.
TTTAAAAAAAGAAAATCCTCTGGTTGACTTTTAGAAACTTTCACATTTCCAGCTTTCTTATACCTGACTCCTCTCTGTGTATTCTGCCATCTAGTATCATTGGCTTCCTTCCTCTTCCTTATCTGCAATGCTCTATCTCTGAACTCTTTACCTTTTTTTGCTGGCTTTTTCCTATCTCTGCAATGTTCTCCTTATTGCCTTCTGTCTTCTCTCACTTCCTTTAAGATTCAGCTCAAATATTACCTACTCCCATCTTTCGCTAGTTGCTTTCCCCACTCCCTCTTAAATTTAATGCATTTCCTCTGTTAATTATTTCATACCTTTTCATCCTGCATGTCTTGGCTTTGTATATATTTCTTTTCATCTCCCTATTAGATGGGCAGGGACTGTTTCTTTGCTTCTTTTGTATCCCTAGTGTTTGGCACATGGTAGGTAGGCGCTTAATAATTGTTTATTGATTGATTTTTTTTTTGAAGCCTCAATAAAAGCCCAGTGCACAAACTGATAAGCCAACCGAGAATTCTAAGAATCAGGGAAGAAATAAATAAAACTGCAAAGAAAAAATAAAGTATGACTAGCCAAGTATAAGAGGAAGAAGAAGAAATTAAACTAGTAGTACCTGATGAAATGTAGAGACCTATGGACTCCTATAAATTATGTTAAAAGCAAGAAACCTCAGAATCACTCAAAAGAGAAGTAAAACTTGTAAAAAAAAAAAAAGAAAAGTTAGAAATGAATTTAGGTTAAAATTGATTCATTACCAACTAGGTACAGTAGAAAAACCTTTTATGTGTGCAATTTCAGATAGTCGTACTTAGTATTTCATATCAATAAATTTTACATGATGGAAATCATGCATTCTTACTCCTTTGCTTCCTTTTGTGTCAAATTCTGCTGAGATAGCAAGGGCTATATAGTGTGTTCAGTCCTTTCATTGACATTTTAACATTTAAGGAATTAAGACTTTACAATATACCTATTTCCCTGTGTATGCGTTCTTTAGGGTTGACTTAGAAAATGGGCTTGAATTTATTGAATAATTTAATAGATTAGGCTTCAGCTGAAGCTGAAGGCCTAAATTTTGAAGTGTCCTCTTCCCTGTGAAATTAAGACTGGACAGAGTCGTTTTGGTTTTTCTTCTAATTAGTTGCCTTCCAGAGAATATTCACAAGTAATTTTGAAGCAAAATCCTATAATTAAAATGACTTAATCAACTAAATATCTAGTTTTATTGAATAATAATTCCATTACTATAACTAGCTGTGCAATACTTTGAAAACTATTCCTTTCATATGGGATGCACTTTTAAAATAATGAACTGAATTTTCAACAAAACTAGGTTTCCATTAGTTGTCTATTTAGGCCTAGGGAGACATGGGAGGTAGGGGGAAGTAAACTGTAACATACTGAAAATGGCATGGTATTTATATGAGAATTGTTACGTTAATCCCAGATTTCCTTAGGGACCAATATTCTCAAAAGGAATACCCCATTCTGAGAATTCTTCAATTCAAAGAGACCTTAAGAGAATTCTAGTTCAACATTTCACTAATATAGAAATCCCTTTTACAGTAGAATCATTTCAGGGTCAGCCTCTCCTTGAGCACTTCTGCTGATGGGACTTTGCAAACCAGCCAGGTAGCTGTATTCAAAAAAGAACTCTTGAGTGTAATGCCACACAGGGCAGCACACCTGAGGACTGCTGCTGTGAATGATTTTAAGAGTCTAATCACATAGTAGAATGAACTCACTATTCAGCAACAAACTAAACGTTGTTCAGTAAAGCATAACATTCATAGCAACATCCTTAAGCAAAACATATCATGTAATGCATATATTAAACATACCATCTAATGCATAACACTCAGTGTGTCATGTGGCGCATAGGATATGTCATTGCATCCCCAAAATCAGGGAGTCCCAGGCTAGGGTCTTCCCTAGCACAGTACATCCTTAAGGAGCAACAGAAAATACCACACTATCCACCCCTAGGTCACTGTAAGAACAATCTCCTTAATCAATACACAGGGTAAAGTCCTTTCTTACTTTGACTTGAGGCTGACTTCCAAATCCCAGGGCTCCTCTTCCATGAACTGACCTCAGCTCCCAGCTCTTGCCTGAATTCACACAGGCGGCTCTCTGCTTCTGCTCATTGTCTCAGTTCACAGGGACTTTTCTACTCCAAACTCTTCTTGCTTCTGCCTGACAGCAGGCTCTAGGGGCCCCTACCCACAACTTGTTTCTAGGAAAACAAAGCTTAATAGGGCTATAACAATATTTATACACATTACCAGTGCCATCAAGACAGGACTTCTGTTTGAGAAATTAATAGACCAAGAAAGATCAACAGAGATCAACCAAGGGAGTGCTGACATCACAGTCATTCTTTCTGTTGGGCCTCCTCACAAGGAAGTTCCCCTCGCCTGCTCATACTGATCTATCTCAGCTCTGCTTCTCTCTCTACTCTCACATATCCCTCCAAGAAATAGAATAGATAGATATATATACACACACATACATATATAGATACGTGCACACACATACTATTTCAGATAAAAGATTCTTGATTCAAAGACACCTGATTAGCTAAAACTCAATCCAGAAAAACAGCAAAAAAAAAAGATCCTACTTTGCTCGCTGTTACATTGAGTCATCATAATGCAGTTCCATACTGAGAATGTTCAATAGAATTTCTCCCTTTTGCCTCCATAAAGGCTTCATTTAGATGCTAATTTGTTCCAAATTCTTGGTTTTAAGATTTTCTAATATCAACCTTTCCCTTTTTCTTAATCTCTTGAATTTTATGGTAGTAAAAATGTTTATTATAAATGAGTAATTTTTCCTTTTGATTTTAAGATTGAGATTTTGAAAATATGCTTTCTGAAATAATCCCTGGAAAGACTTTAGGTTCAATTAAAAATTTCAGTTTTTCAGTTTATAGAAGTTAGAATCTAAATAAATTGTCATAAATCATTTTACTAAGTTTAATTAGTTTATTCTGAAACTTCAAAGGAATTGGAATATAGAATATCAGATATTCTCCGGATATCTTCTAGGGAATCCAGAGGCAGAAGATAAGGCCTAAGAAGGGAGAAATAGTATACCAAAAATCTCTTAACCCTTTTTGAGTCATGGACTCGTCGCAATCTGGTGAACCCCAAGGACCCCTTCTCAGATTAATATTTTTGAATTACACAAAATGTATAAGATTACAAAGCATATCAGTTATATTGAAATATAGGTAGCAAAACAAATTTTTTAAAGTTCACTTATAGATGAGAAAAACCCTGGATGAACAAGAAAGGAAATAAGAGAAGCCTTTGTTCTGAAAGAAAAGTTTCAGGAGTTGTTATCATTGTGGGCTATAGCAAAGAAAAGCAAGGGGAATCCTAACGGATTAGATAATAAGTAGTATATTAGGCCATATAGATCAAGAAACTTAAGGTGCGTTTGAAATACTGCTACAAAATACAGGTCCTTATCCTTCAAGAGCAAAAGTTCTATGGAGCATTTAACTAATTTCACTATGGAGAAACGAAAAATGAGATACTGAGTTTGCTGTATTTACTAATGTTTACTGTGTTATGTTACGGAGATGTTGTGGAAGCTACTCATTTGATGATTTTTATGCATTTAACAATTGATTCTGAATTTTTCAATCCAGAACAATCCAATACTGAATTGTTCAATCCAGTTATTCAGCCAATATTGAAACTAAAAGATTAAGTAATAATATAATCTTTCCATTCTCTTCTTATTGCAATCCAGAGGTCTTATAGCACCTTTTTTCCTTTACACGCTTCCCTTTTTTTTATTTTTTTGTTTTTTTGCTGTTACTAGTGACTCATCTCGTTGCTTAATAATTCAGTCTATTCTTTACTTACATACCTTCTTGCTTTTGGTAAGAAAGGAAAGGATGCCCCTCCCAGTCTTCCTGTTTTTAATTTTATCCTTTTTCTACTCTCATATTAAATGAGGTTAAAAATTTTACAGGCTATGATATGCTATTTATAATGCATGTGGTACATGTTTTCTTGGGCTCACCTTAAGGTTCCTAAATATTCTGGATATTTGTATAAGAATTGTATAAGAATGCTGTTTAGCTCTCAAGGTTTCATGCACAAAGACATAGGATCTTATTAAGAATGTGCAACTTCAGAGGAAACAACATTCTGAGAACTCCTATAGGGTAAGTCTTCTCTATATTCCTTTTTTCCCTATTTAAATTAATTTAAAATATCAAGAACAACTGGCTCTACAATGAAAACTGAAAGACATTCTGATGGTGAATATGGTAGTTTTGGCAAAACATTTCACATGAATGAAGTAGATTTCATTTGTATCCTCTTGTTCTCAAATTTAGAAGACATAAAATAGGACACGTTTTTTCTAAGGGTCTCTGTTCCTTAGTTACAAGTTTATGATTTGTCAAATGATTTTCATCTATATCTAAAGTGATTTACAGAATAAACTGTTGATTTAAAAAAATGGAAATATATCCCTTCAAATGACAATTCTAAGTGAAATTCTTTTGGTATTATCATTTTTCCCATCTTGTAGATGGGAAACTGAGGCTTACAGAGATTAAGTGATTGCCAATGGCTGAAGAAGTATTATGTCAGGCAGTATGCCAGTGACAGTGCTAAAAGGGAAGATATCTAGCTAGGGACATGTTGGAAAAGTACATAGGAGTGCATTTGTATGGAAAATGAAAAGGTGACTGGGTTGGGCCCCTTCCATAATAGGAATGACTCTTGAAAGAGTAGAGGGGGAGGGGTCCCCGGGGCAGAGAGTATTGATATATTAGAAGGCTGAAGTGGTCTTGCATGATATGAAGAGATTCCTGGGGCATTGCATGATAGAGGTGTGTGTACAAGAGTGCGGCCAGGTGCCAGAAACAAGATTTATTTTCAGACTTCAAATTCAGTTTTCTTTCTACTATGACATCATTTCAGTAATAAAAGATACATTCTGTACCAGCGTTTTAATAATTATTTTTGTTTAAAATACTGAAAATAATTTTTCTAGATTTTTCTTAAATGATTCAGAATATTTTCAGTATATTTGTCTTTCCCCATGGGTGTAACTTATATAAGATTATACTAATCTAATCATGTAAATATGTAGTAATTTTATCCTGTAATTAGTTTTTTAAAAGCTAACTTTATTGTGTCTAGTTGTGGTGTAGTAGATAGGGCACTGTTAGGATTAAGGAAAACCTGGATTCACATCCCATTGTAGATTTAGTCTGTTGGTAGTTGAACAGTTTGAGAGACATAGTATCTGGGTGATTAATCATTTTATTCATAATGCTAGCATTTTACTTATGCAAGAATCGGTGACACTCTTGAATGCCGAAGGATCCCTCTTGGAACCCACTCAGGGCTTATATGTATGCCCTTGAAAGGGTGAGTGTTCCTGAGGCCAACACTCATTGGTTAATAAATATTGAGGGAAAATGAATATGATGATGAGAAGGGAACCTTTCCTAATGAGGAACTGGAGGACTTGACTTTGATTATGTCATTTACTTCCAAATCAACCCCAGATTGGGGAAATTTAGGCTAAGGATTTTTGTTCTCCACCCAAGTCTGAGTTAGAACACTGTGGGTCTTGTAAGGTTGGGTGGGATGGCAAAATCCTGTCTGCTCTCACTAGTCCTGTCATTCAGAGGCTGAACCTTGAAATGAGGACCTTAGGAAAAGGGAGAGAATTCTGCATCTTCCAAATCATTGGTTATTAATAATTATTTCTCTTACTGTATGATCCTGAGAAAGTCACTTTGAGCTCTCTTTGCCTCATTTCTCTCAATTGTAAAATTAGGGGGTTGGACCAAAAGGATCTTTAAGGTCCTTTTGATCTCCAAATCTATGAGGCTGTAATTGAAATGGTTACATTGCCAAATCCCAGTACGGCTAAAAAGTAAATATTAATAGTTTTAATGGTATTATGAAAAGATTAAATCATGGTAGCTATAATAACTTCAAATATTCAAATGAGAGAGTAGTGAAGACTTTAATATATTCCTTCGAAAATAGCCTTAATTGGGCCTAATATTTTCCAGTGCAGGGAAATGAGTAAACTATAGTGGTCCTCATTCATAAGAAATGATTCATGAGCTCTTTACACTCTTCAGCAAGTAGAATATTTGGTCTTTTGTGTTACTTCAGAGTGCTTTCATGAAAACCTGTAATGTTAGGGACTCATTTCTGAATTTAGATAATTTGAATAAGTAGGTGACCTATTATTAATACTTGAAATATTATTTCTTGCCGTTTCCCTAAATTTCCAATCTACAAGAAGCTTTAGCAAAGGGAGATTCTTAAAGGAAAGTATTTTCTAGAAAAATGAAAGAAGGTTTAACTTCCATCCTTCAGTTGGTTAGTACTTTGTATTGCTCCTCTTGCAGTGCTTACTTCAAAAATGTTTTGTTCACCTGTGATGAAAGTAAAATTATTTTCTCTAGTGGTACTACAGGCAGCTAAGTGACATAGTAGGTAAAACACTGGGCTTGGAATCAGGAAAATTCGTTTTCTAGAGTTTAAATCTGGCCTCAGACACTTACTAGTTGTGTAACCCTGGGCAAACTACTGTTTGCTGTAGTTCCTTTTGTGTAAAATGAGCTAGAAAAGAAAATGGCATACCGCTTTGCCAAGAAAACCCTAAACGGGGTCAGGAAGAGTCAGTTAGGACTGAGAAAATAATTGAACAGCGAAAGCCATACTACTTAGTATATTTACCATATTGCAGGGTCAGTTGACAGTCTTGTTATATTTCTGTCTCCTTCATTTTGAATAGTTCTCTGTAATAATATTCTCTGGTGTTACCCTTATTTATGGCATATACTTATTCCCATTTTATATATGAGAACACTCAGTTTCAACAACTGATTGGCTAAATAACTTGTCCCATATAACTATAAATGGTAGAATCAGGGTAAGAGCCACTAAAATTTGATTGGAGAAGTTTCTAAGATTTGGAAATTATAATTTGAAGGGAGTATAATCTTCAATAAAGCAACCAATTTTTAACTAAAAGTAATTTGTGCTAGAGTTGCTTGTTTAGTGGTTATATTTTTAAATATTGCCTATATATAAAAGAACATAATTAATAGGACAGTTACTTGAGCAACTATATGGTTATTGTTAAGAATATATATTCCCTTAATAAGAATGTTGTGAGTACTCACTTTATGGCAAAAATTTACCTGGCACTGGAGATACTAAGGTAAAAATGAAATGGGCCCTGTCCTCAAGGAACCTGTGTGTCTTTTGGTGGAAAGAGCATGGACGTGGATAAGTAAATCCAAATTAATATATCAAATGAATATTAATTTCTGGAAGAGGGGCATTAGCATCTTAGTTGAAGAGTTAATCAAGATAGATGTCCTATAAGAGATGATACTTAAGCTGTAAAAATAGCTAGAATTTGAGGAACAGAGGTGTAGGGAGCATCCTGTGCAAACATGTAGGGTGATATAATGCCATGTATGAAGAATAGGAAGTACCATTTTAGCTAGAATGTAATCTGTGAAAGAGAGTAATTTGTGGTGAGCCTGGAAGGATAGACTAGAACCATGTTGTGACAGGTTTGCAGTACCAAACAGAAGAGTTTGTATTTTATCTTTGAGTCACTTGGGAGCAGGGGGTGACGTGGTCAGTCAGAGTATGTTGTATAGGTACCAAAATATATTACTTCATAATGAAAACATAATATTAGACTTCTGTACTTGTCTGTTTATGTACTGATTTCTCATTTCAGTTACTTCTGGACTTCTGAATCTATCTTTTCTGTGTTACTTTTAATTTCTGTGTTTTCCTGCTTTCCCTATTAATGTAAAAGTAGTGCCATCTTCCCAGTCTCTTAAATTCACAACCTAGAAGTCATCCTGGTCTCTCACCCTCCCACCCACCTCACCACCACATAGCCAATATGTTGCCAAGGCCTGTTGATTTTACCTTTGTAGCATCTCTTGAACACACTTCCTTCTTTCCTCATACCACCACCCAACCCTCTGGTTCAGTCCCTCATTGTCTTGCACCTGCACAATTTCAGTAGTCTGTTGGTCTCCCAGACTCAAGTCATTCCCCATTCCAATCTAGCCTCCATTCAGCTATTAAAATGGTTTTCCTAAAGCTGAACTTCAGTCCTACCCTCCCTTCCCTACCTCCTTTCCTGCTCAGACTACAGCACCTCCCTGTCATCTACAGGATCAAATATAAAATGCCCTGTTGGTCCCCTTTCCAAACTTATTTACACATTAATCTACATTATTTATTCTTCATTAAAAGACACAGCCTCCTTGATGTTCTCTGAAAAAGACAGGCCATCTCTGCACTTGGAGCATTTTCTTTAGCTGTTCACATGCGTGGAATGCTCTTCCTCTTCATTTCTGCCTAAATGGCTTTCTTTAAATCCCAACTAAAATACCACATTTTACAGCAAGGCTTTCCTAACGCCTCTTAATTCTAGTGCCGTCTTTCTATTAGTTATTTCCTATTTTTCCTACATATAACTCATTTGTATATATTTGTTTTCATGTTTTCTCCCACAGTAGATTGTGAACTACTTGAGAGACTATCTTTTGGCTCTTTATGTATCCCCAGTACTTAGCACAGTGTCTGGCTCATGTGGGTGCTTAACAAATTCTTATTGATTGAACTCTGGACAGAATCATTCCTTGCACCTTTCCCTGCACCTCCAAAAGCAGATAAATGCAGCAGTTTAGCCATCTTCTTCCATCTAGCTATTCTGATCATATTAACCTAGGTGAATAATCTATGGAAACCTGAATTCCCAGGAATAGGAGAATAAAATCAAGTCACAGCCACCTTACAAATAAGATTCTGATTTTGTGATCAAAGTTCTATGTAAAAGCATACATATCTGCCAGAAAATATTTGAAGTTGAGAATAGTGATTTCCAGTGGAATAGAAAAATTTTTCTGTTATTGAAATACTGTATAACCTTTTATTCTAGAGAGATTTTAGATTAGATAAAAGAAAGGAAAACTTCTTCAACTTCTAGATTCATTTAACAATTCTGTAAACAGTTTACACATCTCTAATATTTTATATCAAGCCTTCTCATTATGTTTGAAGAGAAAGGTAGGATATACGTATTGGTACAGTGATTCCCTCCTATCATTTAAATTCTGCCCCTAATGCCTAAGGAGGAAGTCTAGACTATCTCAATACATTTGAACAGCTTGTCCCAGAGTGGTGATGGAAAATAAGGAAGAATAATTGGAGATCCTGTAGATAGTGGAGGTAGCAGTCAAAGGCTGATGTGCCAGACTGGATGTCCTGATATGTCATTCTTTGATAAGCATGCTGGTAACTGCCAGCCTCAGCTATGCTCTGATATAGACTACCTATTCCCGAGATAAATATTAAATGTTTATTACTCCATTTTTTAACTAGTAGAAAAGTTGTATTCTTATTTCTACCCCAGCTCAATAGATCATTTACAAAAATGCAATATGATCAATGGAATTAAAAAAAAATTCTCATGAATTTGCTGTAGTAAACACAATTTATAACTAATATTTTAAATTTAGCTATTTTCTATGTATTAAAATGTTTATGTAGATTTTCTTATACATCTCTGAACTTCCATTCTTTGATACGTCAAAAATTAGGTAGATAATCTAGTTATAAAGCTAGATTTCAGAAAAATCGAATTTAAAAGCAGTTCTATTTTTCAAATTGAACAAATGTTTTTTAAGCTTCTTGAATCAAGTGTTAAATCTTAAATCTCTTGTGTAATTTTGTGTTGAACATGTTTTCTGTTACTTTTGAAGCTCCTTTAAGTATTTAATTAGATTGTTATATTTAATCGTAAAACATACAGTAGCATGTTGCAACTTGGATATTTCTAGAAGAAATTTTTTTCTAAAAAAAAAATAGAATATTAGCACTGTATTGGATGTCATGTTTAGATTGATATGTCTAAATTAGCTTCAGTTATTTTTATATGTGAATTCGAAACCAATGCTATATGTTAGAGGTAGAGAAAATTTATGAATGGAATAGGATTTTTTCTGCGCTTTTAAAAATGTGTTTTTTATATCACATACACAAGATGTGTGCACATTCACAAGGATGAAAAGATGAGAAAGAGTTGTAATCTGTACTAATAGAGGGAATACCTACATAGATAAAATTATCAATCTTCTGAATAATGGAAGCATTGAAGGATTTTGAGTATGTAACATTGTGTGAACATTTCCACAGTATTTTGTTTGATATCATTTTTATTAGTTTGACAAATAGTATCACAGTGAATAGGGCACTGTACTTGCCAAGAAAACCTATGCTCAATCTTGCCTCAACCACCAGTTAGTTGTCTGATCCTTGGCAAGTGCCTTTACTGTTCTGTGCCTCAGGTTTCCTTATCTCTGAAGTGAAACAGTTGGACTTTTTGGCTTCTAAGGTACCATCTATCTGTCCTGTTCTTTAGTATCATTTAGTATTTAGTAATTATGCAAATTAGACAGGACCTGGTTTGGTTTTTAATTCTGATAACCTAGGTGACTGTATAAGAATATTTAACATTTTATACTGAATTAGTAAGTTAAAAATGACAATCTTATTACCCTTTTCTATATGGGTAATGGATTAGTTTGTTAAACTCCTTAGTTGAACTTTTCAAGATTAAATTGATGTCATAAAGATTAAAGATTTGTTGTACCTTATTATGCTACACAGTTTACAGGTGACAAAATTCAGGTCCAAAGGGATAAAATAATTTGCCCAAGATCATACCAGAAGGAGCTGAGCCTAGGCTTTGAACCAGTTCCTTTTCTGAGTTCTTTCCAATACATCCTTGCTGTTTTAGATTAATGAATACTTTAAATGTTTTGGAGGCATGCTGTTGTTGAGTGTTTGCTTAATGCTATATATCAGTTAAGCATTTAATAGACTTATCCCCTTTACTGTAATACAGACGGGAGTGAGAAAACAAGGGAATTAGAAACTTTATTTGACATCAGTAAATGAGTCTAGTATTTTATAGCAATATTGGATGTGTGTCCATCCTATGTAACTTTAATGAAATGATTTGACCATTCAAACAAAACTATCTAAATGAAGTATTAAAGAATGATGAAAGAAAAAGAGGTCCCTTTTTGAGAGAAAGTATTTTACTAAGAGACAGCGGAGAGGTTAAGGAAAAATAAGAGTAGGGAAATGCCCTTTTAGCCCTCCTGGAACTGCAGTACAAAGCCAGTTAGAATTTCCGTGAAGTGAGAATGTCAGAAAACTAAATGGAAAAGATTAGAAAATCAAGTAATCTAAAGTAAAAGTAGCATGTCTAAATGACATGCCCAAAGAAGCTATAGGTGAAGAATGAATAAGTGAAATGGGAGACATCCCATTGTGCCAACTCTTTATAAGCTGTCATTTCCTTCTTTGTATAGGAAAATATATATCCCCTCTTCCCCACCCTTCATATAGAATATTAAATTGAGAGGCTCAATTTGAGTGAGTTAGTTGATATTGAAAGAGTTATGAATTAATTAGAAAATGAAAAGTTGATGATGATAAGAGGAAGAAATTCCTCAATATGGAATTGATACATCCTTAAAATGACTAATATGAGGAAAAAGATTTAAGAATAAGCCAAGGTTGATGTGATGTGGTGATGAAACAATCAGTGAGGAAGGATCAAAAAACTACTTAGGAAAGAATAAGTGAAAACTCAAAGTACTCAGCACAGTGCCTGGCACATAAATCTACTCAATAAATGCATGTTGACTGACTGAAAGAATAAAGAATTGAACCTGGAGGAAGTGTGATACTAGAAATCCCTAGTCTTTTTGTTCACTATTGTGAGAGAGTGTAATATTTAATAGAGCTTGTATTTATTTTTAACTTTTTTGGCTTCAGTATGGAATTAACTTTTATGATCTTACATGATTCTTATATGAATCTTATATGATTCAGTTTAGGTCATTTTGATGAATTAAAAATTTGATACTATGGATGATTTGTATTGACCCTACAAAATGAAAAGACTTTGTTTCCTAAACTATAATTAGCTACCTTATTCCAAATGTGAGTTTGAGGGAAAGATGGCAAGAAGAAAGTTGCTACCACAGTTAGCAATATGAACTAATATTATAATAATAAAGACATTTTAAATTACCATCTCTAGATGTGACCCAGTGAAGTTTTACAAGCTTTTCTTCAGATAATTGTCTACTTAGAAATAATATCCAGTATGATTTTCTTTTGTGTACAGAGTGGCTTGTGAATTTAAAAGGTTGCACTTAATTTTTTTTACCAGAAAATTTAGGTACATGCTTGAACCAGCATAAACAGGAGCTTCTTCATTTATCCCCAGTCGGTTTCATTTAAGCATGAGAAAATATCACGCTCTGTTTGGCGTGGTCAGCTGTAAGCTATGCAGCTATCATGCTTAAGTAGATTTTTGTAAAAGACTTGTGTGTGTTTCGTAAAATACGCTTTATTTTAAAATTAGGGCTTCCTGTTGCAGCTGTTCCAGGAGCTCTGAGTCCTTTGGCTATTCCAAATGCTGCTGCAGCAGCTGCTGCAGCTGCTGCTGGACGAGTGGGTATGCCTGGAGTTTCAGCTGGTGGCAACACAGTCCTGTTGGTTAGCAATTTAAATGAAGAGGTTAGTGAAACCATTTACTAGCTTTCATTCTTTTAACTCCATTTCATTTGTGAAAGTTTATCATTCTTTTTTACGTTTTTCCTTATATACATGTTAGTCAAAGTATTTTCTGTTTATGTCTGCTTCTGAATAAAATTAAAATACTCAAGAAAATACTTTATTTTCCTAGATAGTCATATATATTTGTTTCTTTATCTGTAGCTACCTATTTTTCCTGAGAAAAATATGGTTACATGCTATTGTTTGGCTTTTTTATTTTACATTTTATGTTTTCAAAGACAAATGTGATCTAATTTGCAGATTTAACTCTAAAACAGTTTTGCTCGTCTTTTCTGATAATTTGCTTGTTCATTTCATGCTTACATGTCATTGCATTTTTAAAATCTTATTTTATGTGAACTACTCTAATACATTTTTCTTTGAAGGTTCTCCCAAAGATCTTGACGAGACACTCTTCCAGTCTTTCTTAGTAATTTTTTCTTTGCAGTTTTTAGTCATTGTTCTTCTTTAAAAAAAAAAAAAAAAACCAAAACTCTTTACCTCTAGTATTTTTTCTTTCTTGTTAAATCTGAAATCTAAGGGGTTTTTTCCTTTAGTTCTACATTTTATGTCTCGTATATTTTATTTTGATTGCTGTGAAAGCTGGTATGAAATGTGGGAAGCTTGATGTATCAATTTATGATGTCTAGTTTGAATATTTGTTTCATTTCAATTGGCCTCTGTTAATGTGAACATTAAGCTTATTTTATCATTTGATACTATTTTGTCATCCACAGTTTTGCATGCTAAAATGTTTGAATCAGAGTGCCTTTTTCTTTTAAAAAAACTTTTGCCTGCATTTCATAACCAGCCATGCTTATGCAGTTGAAGTTCAAAGTTTAAAATTCCTATTGCATGCTTTCTCCTCCCTCTCCCCATGTTGAGATGAAATGCTGTAATTTACTCTTTGATATGGATGTACTTTACCCATATTTGTCTTGGGTGACTACATTTTACTCAGTTTTTCTTGTACAGTACATAAACCAACCATTTTCTGACCAAATTCCTGCATTTCCTATGTACTGACCTATATTTTATTTTTTTTGTTCCCCAATTCCTTATTTTTCTTCTGCATTGCTGTTTCCCTTCCCCATTTCATCCTTTTCCCTGTGTGTTCACCTTCCCTTTCCTTGTCTTTCCCCAAATGCCCATCCCTTTCCCTGTCTTATCCTTTATTTTCCTTGTCCTTGTCTTCATTCCCTGTCTCCATTCCCTATGTTCATGCTTCTGTGCTTGAACAAATGTTCCTCGGACCAACTTGCCCCAATTAACCGCCTTGAACCATGATCCATGACCACCTCACCATTCTGCGGGAACCACCCTTCGTTATGGATGATCTGTTCATCTCCGCTCTTCCTCGACTCTTCTCTCTTCTTGTCTTACGCTGCTTGCTCTTCTCTCCTTCTAAAGATGGTTACGCCCCAAAGTCTGTTTACCCTCTTCGGTATGTTATTGTTAGCACTATACTTTTATTATTGATTTGATTTTTGTTTCACCTTAATTCTTATTTGTAGCTAGCACTTTGGCTTAAAGTTGAATAGTAAATCTTTTGCTATTTTTCTTTTGCTGTTTAAAAACTCCATAGACACAAAATTTGTTTTAATGCATGCTAATTTATTTTGCATGGTCTTTAATTTAATATCATTCACATAGCTTTGAGGGTTTATCAAAAATTTATTCTTTTCAAAATTCACTGTTCAAAATCTTGATCTTCTTTACTCATTGGTGTGAATGTTAAGATTGAGTGAGTGATCTCGTTGATGTCTGAATGTTTCATTGATATGTCAAAATTATACTACTTAGTTTGATTGCCCTTAAAATTAATTTCATTTTTGGATTTACCTCTCTGACTTCGAAAAGGTGTTTATGGGGATGTGCAACGTGTGAAGATTTTATACAATAAGAAAGACAGTGCGCTTATACAGATGGCTGATGGAAACCAATCACAACTTGGTAAGACTAGATTACGTGCTTGTGCTCTAAATCTTCAATTACAGATTTTTAAATTACACTAATTCCTTTTAGTTCATTTTAAAGTTACTTTGGTTATATTCTTAATCTCTGGAAGAAAATAAAATGTAACTTTATTAACTTTGCACATTAAATACTGAATAGTTGTATTTAATGCAAGTGATTGTAATTGTTATTTTCCATAGATTAATTCTTTGGCCGAGATGAAAAAGAAAATCTTACTTAAGAAATACATCCAGTCATTCCCAATAACATTTACTTTGGTTAATGTGCAGTCTATTTACATTTAATTCTCCAGTATAATTCATGTATATTATTGCAGTTTCAGTGTTTTTTTTTTTTTAAACATGATCGCTGTGGCAGCCGTCATGATGTCTCACCACCTTATGTTTAAGGTTTCTTGGCTTTTCAGTAATTTAACCTTACACTAACTTACTCTTTCTTAGTGATCATTATGGCCTCAGTCATGTGTGTATATGACTATATAGATGCAGACGCAGCTGGCTCTTCTATTTTGCTTTCCATCTACAGAAGCTAAACCCCTCCTATTCTGGCTTGCTTCCTCTTTAGGTACTCTCTTCATTATTCCCATGCCAACAGTAAGCTGCTCTTTAGATAATTTATATTTCTCCCACCTGATTTCTCTCTGTTGCCTCACAGTCAGGTGTCTGATTCAGAAGAAACGAAGCCTTGGACCATCCCCCGTCATGTATCTTCCTCAAAGAGAGACCTGGGAAGAAAGGGAAAGGGGTGGTGGGTAATGAGAGCTGCTCTCAAAGGAAGATGGCTAGTAGGAGAGATGGCATGATGTCAGGGGAAAAAAATTAATAACAGAATTATTTAGAAGTGGACTGGGTTGCCCTGGGAGGGTAGGAGTTTCCTTCCCCAGGGCTTTTCAAGCAGAGACTGGATAATCATATATCAGGTATGTAATAAAGGATATGCTTCTTCAGGTATGTGTTGGACTGGATCAGAAGGGGGAAAAGGAAAAAGCATTTATCAAGAAATCTACTGTGTGTCAGGCACTGGACCAAGTGCTTTGTGGATATCATTTTTAGGCGCCTCCAGTGTCCCAGTTCTGAAATTTTGCAGTTTAGAAAACATTGAAGAAAAGCTTTATTACAAGAAGGAATGTTAATTCTCTATATTAGGGTAGATGCACTCGCCTAATCCTTTGTTGTTTTCCCTTTGCCTCAGTGTGATTGGCCTTGAGTGAGCCCTTGGAAGTAGAGTTTGTTTGCTCTAGTTTGCTTTGCATATTATGATTTATGAGTATAAAGGGTATCCCAGAAGTATTAGTTCAGTTTTAAGTTTTTGTAGCTTTTTCAAACAGCGCTAAGACTTTTAGAGCTGTATTTACTGAGCCTACTTGTGTCATTTAGAGAATTCATCATAATGGATGTTATCTCATAAGTCTTGATAAAGTATTGTATAGTGTATATAAGGAGCCTGACCTAAAAGCTAGGAAGACCAGGGTTCAAGTGTTCTTTCTGATATGTACAGGCTAAGTAACCCTGAGTAACTCATTTTAACCTCTTAATGTCTCATATAACTCTAAAGAATTAAAGATTACAGAGTAAGTTTTGACCTTCATTATCAAGAAGAGTTTGCTCACAATGGAGTTTCTTATTTATTTGAAATCAGAAGTTCATCTTAATCCCTGTTACTTGAAATAAATATTTCTTATATTATACCTAATAACACAAACTTTGTACTATGAAATCCTTTACCCTCATTTTTCTCTCTTCCTTTTAGCTTTGAATTATTAATCTTCTGACTGTGATGAGAAATAATTTGGAATTCCCTTAAAGTCCATTCATCACCTTATTGAAACTCAAAAATTATGTAATAATTTAAAAGAATTCTTATGAATATGTCTTTGAAAATACTAATTCATCCCCAAGACCCAGAGGCTTGGGCATAGGAGATTGACAGAATGAGCATTGTTACTGTTGTCTTTTAGAGTTTACTGTGTTGCCTAAAATACAGCTTTCTTTTCTCCTTATGCTTGGTTTTAATGGGAATTCTGTGTTCATGGGAGAATCTAGTGGCTCTCTTGTAGGCAGATACTTTGTTGTGCTACTTTAGTACCATGAGAACAATGAATGTCAATAAAAATAGTGAAGAAAGGAGCAGTGGATAATATTTAGGAGGGAAGAGAAAGGAGCATTTATTAAGTGCCTGCTGTGTGCCTGGCACTCAGCTAAATTTTATAAATGTCTTCATTCATATATGAATAGGATTAATATTATAGGATTATATATACATATATTAATATATATATTACTGTATAATATATATTACTATATATTATAGGATTAATATTATAGGATTATGTAATATATATTAATATCATAGGATTAATGTAATTTATTATATATAATA
>CM053770.1:457667068-457700208 GCA_028658325.1 Potorous gilbertii
CTTTTAAAAAGCTTATATTTTTCATATTTTGGCAAGTTATTTACAAAAGTATCTTCACTGTTTTTATTTTCTTATAAAATTGGAATCTCTTGCAAAAGAAAACCAAACTTCACTATATTCAGAAAGATCATGAGTATACCAACTTGTACATCTATTTCCATCTATTCCACCGAATAGATGTACAACCACTTGTACATCTATTCCAACTATTTCCCAGAAGTATTTTACTTTGTGTGATGATAAACAAAAGCTATGTAGCATTTTTAAAAAAAATTATGCCTGTTTGTGTAGTCTTTAAATGTACAAGCTACCCTTGCTTATTTGGGATGTGATTATTCAATCTCCTATTATCTAGGTTTCTTAACCTTTATCTCTTCTACTCTCTCTCTTTCTCTGTTCACTGAATATACTTGTACTGGAGATTTTGCTGAGGGAACAGAAGGAAGTAAAACTTAAACTAATAGTAATCCATCAAATGAATAAGAGTATGATCAGTCATTTTATGAGTGAATGTGTATGTTCCCAGCTTCCCTGCTGCTTTCCATTTTTTCCTACTATTTCTATTCATTATCCCATAACCTTTTTGTTCTGAGAGTTCTCTGATGCCTCAGATTTTATTTCTCCATCCCCACTTTAGTTGCTACATTCTGAAGAGGGATTCTTCTTTCCTTAACTTCCTTTCTAAAACTCCACCCTTATGATGTTATTTCTCAAACTGAGGTGTCCAGTATTTTAAACTCATAATACTGTCCTCAACTGGATATGTGATCTCATCACTTTGTATGTTTTCCTCTGTGGTACAGATGACAACCCAACCATGTCTGCCCATTTTATGTCTCTTTTCTGTGACCTTCGTTAAGTGTCTCAGAGGGACAGCTAAACGTATTGAAGTTCTTCCTTACTTTCTTTTGCCATATGGAGGATACCATTGAAACATCCAAGCCCCTGTTATCCCTCACTTTTGCCGTTTTCCTTTTTGTCTACACACTTACTTGAAGACAAATGTTTTAAAATATGTATACTTTTGTCTCTAAGAAAAAGGAATAAAAAATGTTCATTTAAAATATTGAATAATTCCTGGCTTGAGTTTATAAGGCTCTTTAATAAAAGTATTTTATCCTCATTATTATGGATAATTGAAAGTTTTCTGTACTCATATAGAATGCATTGTAGGATTTCAGGATTGGGTTTTTCAGGTGCAAGTGTAACATTCTACACCGTAAGGTAGAACTTTTATGTCTGGTCATAATTAAAAATCCTATAATGATATGCACAGGCGCACACATGTGCACTGTAGACCTTAAAAATGGAAGAGGCATTTGTTTTTGTAAGTCATAGTTGTTACATAGGACCAGAGAAAATAGTTGCCTTTGTGTTTTCAGAAAATAGTACTTTGTATTTCTATGACACTATGCTTTTCCCAAGTATGTTAACCTATAACCTCATTTAATGTTCACAGCAACCTTTTGTAGGAGACAGATAAGGAAATTTATGCAGACTAGTTTGTGAACTCAGATTTCAAATTCCCTTGAGAGCAAAGTGCATTGTCCTGTATCTTCTCTTTCTTTCCCATAATACTGAAGATATAGCATGTTCTTGCTATGATTTCTTTGGTGTGAGCTCAGTTGATTGATCTAGATTGCAACTTCTTCTAGATGCCTTAGTCTTTTTGAGATGTTGTGATTGGGGAAGAGGGGTGAGGGCGGGGAAATGATCACAAGTTGGTCAGTTGGTATTGCAAGCCTTTTTGAACTCTAATCAGATGTGACTCTGTGGGCATTGTCTCCAAAGCTTTTTCTAACTTGATAGCTTGTGGTATCACTCCACTTGTCATAATTTTCAAGAGCTCAAGATTTCACAATTGTCTGAAAACTGGGAGTCCACTTATAACTTACCTAAAGTGACATGACTCAGTAGGAATAAAGGCAAGATTAGAACTCTAGGTCCTTCTGATTGATGATCTAGTGTTCTCCCTATTATATCCTGACATTGCCTTTTACCTTTGTATCAGTAACTAATTCTACTCTTAGTTATTTAATTTAAAACTTTAATATGGTCCAAGTATGTGGCAGATCAGGGAATATTTAAGAGACATGATATTGTAGGTGATGGAAAGATTTAAAGAGAAGTTAACTTTTTTTAAAAAAAGATTGTCTATTTCACGTGTCGAATAAAAGAAATGGAAATATTTATAAAAACAGCTGTATTTTAACCTCAGTTCATTATTTTGTATTGATATTTATTCTAATTCATTATTTCAGAAAGAAGGCTAAACTACTAGTGATTCCTTTTATTTATCTCAGAGTTCATTACAATATATTGAATTGCAGAATTTTTAATAGGTAATAATATTATTATGGTTTACTGTAACTTAAAAAATCTGGTAAATCTTTGGACTCATATAAAGTAAATGTACTTTGTTATTTTTTTTAGTGTTTTATGATGAATTTCAAATAAATATGCTAACAGTATTTAATTTACCCATTGGCACATCATCACTGTATTTATTTTGGTATGTATTTTAAAATATGCCTTCTTTTCTTAGCAATGAACCATCTGAATGGACAAAAAATGTATGGGAAGATTATTCGGGTTACTCTCTCCAAGCATCAGACTGTACAACTACCTCGAGAGGGACTTGATGACCAAGGCCTAACTAAAGATTTTGGTAATTCCCCATTACATCGCTTTAAGAAACCTGGCTCTAAAAATTTTCAGAATATATTTCCTCCATCAGCCACTCTTCACCTTTCCAATATTCCGTAAGTATTTCAGTAGAAAAATGTGAAAGGCATTTGCATTTATGCCATAAAGTAGAAGTTACTAACTCTTCCTCTTTTTCTCTTCACTTTCTCTAGTCCATCAGTAGCAGAAGAAGATCTACGTACACTTTTTGCTAACACTGGGGGCACTGTGAAAGCATTTAAATTTTTTCAGTAAGCAAGCTTCCTTGTTTTTTTAATTTTTTAAAAAATATAGAAATACATGGTTATTCTAGGTAGTTTATCTTGTTTTTATTTAAAGAGATTATTATTTTTAATTTTTCTCCCAGTCCTTCCCTTCCCCACAAACACACACCCAGTCAAGTATTTAGGTTCTCTAATACTTGTCACTTTTTTAACTTGGTAATTTTGTTTCAGAAGAGATCACAAGATGGCGCTTCTTCAAATGGCAACAGTGGAAGAGGCTATCCAGGCACTGATTGACCTTCATAATTATAACCTTGGAGAAAATCACCATCTGAGAGTTTCCTTCTCCAAATCAACAATTTAAAAAAAGAGATAAAGATTTAGGGTGAATCACATTGTCAGTGTCATCACCTGTTGACTGTTCAGAAAAGTGGGGACCAGAGTTTGACTTTTGGGTTTTTTTCATGCTGTTATCATTCCTTGGTTATAATAAAATGAAATGCATATGTTAAAAGGCAGAGGTATTAACTGCTTTTTTTTTCATCTGTTGTATAGGGAATCCATTTTATTGTCTGTTGAAAAGATTTCAGTTAAATCGCACGTTTTTTTTTTTTCCAACTTAGTTGACATACGTGCCTTAAAAAGGAAAACTAGTATTGCTAGAATGCATTTACTAGAAAAAGGAATTGGTTGTCTAGGGCACATTGTTACATGGGAATTAAAATATGTTTAGGCAGGGGTGTGTAAAAAGGTTAAGTTTTTGTTTCTCCTGCTTAGAACTTATTTTTTATTATTGGCTTATCACATTTCTTTCAGATGAGATACATAACATTGAAAGAATAAAACACAGCATTTTATTTTATTTTTCTAATTTCTACTGCCTTAGGCTTTCTTCCTTTAAGGTACATTGGCCTTCTGTATCTCATGATTCTGGTCTAGATTCAGTTATGAATGTAGGCATTAGTTAAAATTAAAAAGGGTGCAGAGTATTAATTTCTTAAGACAACAAAAGTGATTTCTGTAAGTTTGAGCCCTATGTGGAAAGCGTTGTGGAATCTTAACCTTTTTGTACACACTCTTGTGGGACGTATCATATAAATGTCAGCACTAAGTAATGTCTTGTTTGTGGCTGAATATTTTTCGTAGATGTTTTTGAAGTTGACATGACTTATGTGCATTTAAATATATATTGCCATCTTTAGTTTGTAATTAAGATTTGGAATATGGTTGTGGATTTCTGAGCATGTGCAGACTGGTCTAGCTAGTTCAGGAACTGGTGCATGTATTTTTCAAAGATAAAGAAAGTGTACTGCGAAAATTTGCAGGAAGATTAATTTTGTGGCAGTTTTCTAAAACTGACAACCAGGTGGGACCAAAGTTTATGTGCCTTTAGTCTTAATTTACCTTGCATTGTAATATTCAGTTTTAATAAATCTTCAAACTATTTTGTATTTAGGAATAGATCTGACTTTACTATAAACATGGCTCAGAATCTACAGGTCAAATTAATTTAAACAATTCTTGTCAATCCGAATTGTTGATTCTGTTTAAATGACCAATACTTTTTGAAATTGATGTACTTAGTTTCAAGATTCATAGATTCTGTTATCTATGTAGACAAAATGGTCATGTATATTTTCTATTAGTTGGGTTTTTACATCTTTAGAAATGTAAAATTCAGTATAGTTTGGAAGCGGCACAATTAAAAATTAATTTTCTAACAAAGTTGGGAGGTTTGACGGTCGTTTAATTTCATTTTATGTGTACTCTGCTTACCTCTGTAGCATGCTCAATAAACACTTCTGTAGCTCTGTATTCACCTTTTCTGTCTTTCTCTGCTGCCTTTTCTCTTTTCTCTTCTTTGTTTTCACTCTACTGTGCTTCTGAATTCATGTTTATTCTCTGCCAGGGTGGGAAAGGAATAATAATATTATATTTCTATGGCTTTTTACCATAAATCTAGATGCTGTGAAAATACACCAGCTGGTTTTTTAAACATGAAAGACAGTAACTGCTTTTCAGGAGGACACATATTAAACATTTCCCACCCTGTTGTAATCTACTGCTTTAAAGACATAACTTTTATTGTAGCTTGTTAGTTCTCTCTATCTCTTTTGTTTTTTTGTTTTTTTTTTAAATTTTATTTTAGTAGATTTATGCACTAATAGATCTTTCAGGTTTGCCATGCTCTCGCTGCAGTTTCATCTTTCATCTTTTGTGTCTGCTAAAGATTTCCTACTAATCATAAAAGTACCTTGTGAATATCAAGAAAGTTACTAATACTGTAAGAATGTAACAGCAGACCATACAATACTGAAGATGGGATGGGTTGGATGGAAGTAGAGGATGGGGTTGAAGAAGATTCTTGACTATTACAAGGATAATTTATGTGCTGACAAGTGCAGAGGTTATAATTTTCTCTTCCCAAAGACTTTCTGTCAAATGAATAACATGCTCTCTACCAAGGTTCAAAACATTTTTCTGTCACTTCTCTTTAAATAGCTAGGTTTATTGATGTCAGATTGCAGTGTGACCTCATGTCTGGTCCTTAGGTTTGTTCTTTTACCGATAAATATCTGACAGCTGTTTAAAGGTCGCTCTATAATCAAGGGTTCTACACTGAGAGAATAAAAATAAATGAGTTTAAGGATTATGAAATACATTTAGGTAAGTCACCAATCAAAAGATAATTCATTCATCTCCCAGAATGAAGCCTATAGTAAATGAAATTTTATCAATTTTGAAACTGAGAAAGTACATTTGAGATAGGGATAGTTTTTATTTTGACAACATTACAGTTTTGTAGGCATTTTAGATATTAGAGCATTGAGTCTCTATTAAGTTTTAAAATGCCACCTGCAGCATTATATATTTATTATTTAAACATATGAGAGCATAGTTAAATCTGAGAAGTTAAAAAGCTCTAGTCCTGAGCACTAAGTGGCAACTATGCTTTTCACCACACAGGGTTGCTCAAAGGGTTTCAGATTTAGTCAGGGAGAATATACCTATATACACAAATTATTATATTCTGATTTACATGAGATAGAGACTGTAATGAGTGGGTTGTAGTGATAGAACCACCCTTGAAACCAGGAAGACATGGCTTCAAATCTTACCTCTGGCATACTGGTTGTGTGACCCTGGATAAGTCAGTTTAATCTCTGCCTACCTCGGTTTCTTCAACTGCATAATTGGGATAATAGGGCTGTGAAGATAAAATGAGTGTATATTTGTAAAGCACTTTGCAAATCTTAAAAGTGCTAACAAATGTTAGCTCTTCTAGGCAACGCTAATATTATAGCAGTTTCAGAGCCTGTTTGGTAGAGAGAGTTGTTTCCTGGGAGCTTCCTATACCAATGATATTGGTGCAACAAAGATTTAAGGGGAAAAATTATTTCTTGGGGGAGAGAAGTGACTAGATCAGACAAAATATGTCCTGTGAACTCTACTTAAGAGGTTTTATAGGACTTAATGGGCAAAATTAGGAGATAAACACTTTAAAGTATGTGGAATGATATGAAAAAAGAGTTAATATTGGAATGAGAAGCAACTATAAGGGCTTTCTAGTTCAATCTCCACCTGAAGTTATGAATCCTTGTCACTGTCCCAGAAAAGTATACCAGAAAAGCGATCATCTAGCATAGAAACTAGCATTCTATCACTTAAGAAAGCCTATTCCATTTTTTGAATAGCTCTAATATTAGTAAGGTTTTCCTTATGTTGAGTTAAAATCCTTCTCCCTTTAACTTCAATGCAGTTTTATCTTCTAGGACCAAGTGTATGGAAATAAAAGGGAGGCAGTAAGCATGGCACATGTGAGTAAGTCACTTTGGCAGGAGCTGTGATTATGTGAAGAAAATTCATGTGAAAACACTAAAAAGGTAAAATTACAGAATTTTAGATCATTTGGGGGAATCAAGAGATGATATATGAATTATACTTCTACAACATTCCTCAAATGATTTACTAGGTCTTGCCTTAATACCCCAAATAGCAGAGAGCTTAACAGTTTATAATCCAGTCTGTTCCTTTCTAATTATTAGAAAGTTTTTACTGAGCCAAAATTTGCCTTTCTAAAACTTCATGAAATCACAGAACTTCCTGAGTTAGAAGACACCTCAGGTCATCTAATCCATTTCCTACTTGGCTTGTAAATAACTTCTATAACATCCGTACCAAAACTGGTAATCTAACCTGTACTTGAAGATCTCCTAGTGAGAGGTAGTCTCACTACTTTCTAAGGCCAGTTATTCCTCTCTAGGTTATAGGAATTTTTCATCAGGTTAAGCTAAAATTTGCTTCTCTGGGGCCAAATAGAACAAATCTAATTTCCATGTTGTGCAGTCTTTCAAATCCTTGAAAACTACTATCATGTCACTTTTTAGTCTTTCCTACTCTAAAATATCTTCAATTTCTTTAGCTGATTCTTATGTAACATGATCTCAGGAAAGGCAGTTCTCCATCTTGGATAATCTTAGTTTATCAATACATTTCCCTACAATAATGGCATGAATATATATGAATACAAGATGCTGGCCAGAAAAAAGTATGGTTAAACTGCCACCTCTACCATTCTGTATGTTATGCTTGTCAATACAAAATAAAACCAGATTTGGTTTCGTGATTGCTATATCATCATTTGGCTATCATTGAACATGTTTTCCACTACAGTCCACTCCTATGTTCATGAACTTTGAAATGGCTTTTAATCCGAACCATCTATTGTGATCCCACATTTCTCAGCCTTTCAACCCCTCCCCCAGCCAGTTTGACATCTTTATTGTAACCTCCAGTCACTCTACCTTCAACTCTTTACCAGGCCATCACTCATGCACTGCCTACCCTCTTTCTCCTACCTGGGCCTGTTGGTGAACCATCTCAGCTCAACATTGTCCTTAGCTTGTGATTCTCTTCCTACTCTATTCTGTTAAAGATATTGCCCTGTTAAGCCTTAGATTACTCACATCAACTGTTGCCTTTACTCCTGCTTAGATGCTGTGCAACAGAGTTAGGGAAAATCACAAGATTGTGCTAACTAGGCCTACCACAAATTTCTGTTACATAATCTCAGCTAGCCCCTCACTATGGCAAAGCATTCCTTTTAGTCCTGCCTAGTTGATATGCTTAGCCCACTCCACACAGCAGCTTTTGCAGACCTTTTCATTCTTCCTTAAATTTCCAGTGGTTGCCCTCTCAACCCCCCCTTCCCCATTCTTTGAGCTGAGAACTTTGCCTCATATTTCACTAAAAAAATAAGGCCATTCTCATAGAACTCCCTCTTCCACCCTCCTCCTGAACTTGAACACCACTCCTCCCATTTCTTGAATGTCTTTTCCCACTATCATCCCTGACTTAAAAGAGCAGGTGACCCTTCTTGCAAAGGCAAACACCTCTAATCTCAAGTGATCTCATTCTTCTCCTCTTCAGGAAATCCCCCTAGTATTCCCACTCTCATTTGTTTTTAATCTCTTTCTCTCTACTGGCTGACTCCCTGATATCTAAAATATGCATTCCCTATCCACAGAACACTGCCACTTGTTTCAGCTATCCCAGCTAGCTATTGTTAGGTGTCCTTCCCTTTTATGGCCAATCACCTTGCAAACACCGTCTGTGATTGATACCTCCATGTCTCTATTCAGTCTAACTAATGGCCTTATGATCTGTTCTCTACAAATTTACCAATGATTTCTAAGGACCTTTTCTCAGTCCTCATTCTCAGTCTCTCTCCAGTGTTTGACATTGCCTATCATCATCTTGTTGATTCTTTCCTATTAGTGTTCAATTTATTATCAAACACTTAATAAATATTTGTTAAATGTTGACTTAGTGACTTTTTCCGTGACACTTCTCTCTTTGGTTTCTCCTCCTGCCTATCTCACCACTCTCAATCTGTTTTGCTGTGTATTCATCCAAGTCACTCCTATGGGTGTCCCCCAAGGCTCTCTCTGGAGCCATTTCCTCCTATGCTACTTCACTTGGTGACCTCATGAGCTCCTTTTGATTCAAATAACATCTCTATGTAAATGCTTCTCAGATATATTTGTCTGGCCCTAACCTTTCTCCTGATATCCAATCTTACTGCGTCGTCTGCTTCTCACCCCACTACCCCTTCCCTTCCAGTAACCCAGGCTTGCATCCTCAGTGTCCTCCTCAACTCTTTATTTTCTTCTCCCCGACCCACTGTTTCTCCACCTCTTGTATCTACCCTGTTGCTAAGTCCTCTTGTTTCTACCTTTGCAACATCTCCTCTACATGCTTTCTTTCACCACCATTTTGTTGTGGTGTCTCTGCCTCAATTCTCTCTCCACTTCAGTCCTTCCTTTCCGATGTCAAATTGGGCTTTCTAAAGCACAGGTCTTACCATGCTCTGTGCAGGCTACATCTGTGGTTCCTTATTACTTCCAAAATCAAACCCTTGGTTGGCTTTTGAAGACCTTCATAACTTGTCCCAATCTTCTAGTGCTTAGAACAGTGCCTTGAACTTAGTAATTAACAGATGTTTATTGGATGATTATACCTTAGTTACCCACTATCTCCTGAATTGTAAGCATTTTGACTGAGTATTCCCCCTTCCTGGATTTCTTTATCTCTTCATCTCCATCTGAAGGGTGGTGATGAAGTAGAGGAAACAGGTATATTCTACTCTTAGAAGTTTTTGATTAAAAGAGAAGGAAGATGGGATTATATCTCAAGGAGTTAATTAAAATAAAGAGAAGGGTTTGGGGATTCTTTTTTGGAGTGATTCTAAAACTTTTGTGTCTTCTATACCCCTTTGTACTTTTAAAAGTTGTCAGAGATCCTCCGAAAACCTTTGTTTGGATTATATCTACCAATATCTCCTGTATTAGATCTTGAAATTTCTTAGTATTATTGTTTTGATCTTGGAAACCCCTCAGGATTCTTCACATCATGCTTTTAAAAATGCTACTTTTGCAGATAAGGGGTGATATAAACATATTTGAAGGTCAAGGGCATAGAGTTGATGAAAATGGTTTGAAAAAAATACAAGATAAAGGTGGGGATGATGAGGAAAGTTCCCAAAGGAAGTTTATGGGAAAAATTCAAGAACATAATTGGAGGGGTTATCCTTGAAAGATGAATATGCTCTAAATGATTATGGGGAAAAAATTAATGAAGTATAGAGAAGTTTTAAAATATGGAATGAATACCAGCTCAGATGTTTAGTAGGAGATTTCATCTGATAGCTGCGGATTTGTGAAATTAGAACTTGAAGAGAGGGGGAAAAGGTTTCAAAAAGCCACTGTGGATAAACACCCTAAGGCGTTGATAGGTGAAATAGTGACTGACAGTATATCAGTGAAGGTTCAGCTGTTATTCAGTAGGATAACTTTGTAGTACTACACTGGAAAATCTTTGGGACTTAACTAGTAAGATGTGGTGTCCAAGGAATGGGATCAGAGACTGTAGGTCATGGACTTTGCACAGGAATCAGCATTAGTAGGTGGACACAGCAGAATGTCAGTTATGAAAGAATTAGATTTCAGAAACGGAAGGAATGTTGGAGACCATGGATTCCAACTTATATTTGAAAAGAGAAAATGACAAGTGATCATTTTTTTTGTTTTTGTTTAAATGTGTCCAGTGAGAAGAGAATTCACTACATTCTAATAATGCAGTGCTTGGAGATAGCTCTGAAAAATAACTCTCATTCTTTGTGAATGCTCTCCAAGCTAACCATCCCTAGTTCCTTCAACTGATTTTCATGCTGTTTACATGAGGCCCTTTTCCATCCTGGTTACATTCTGTTGAGTATTCTGCATCTTATCATTATCCTTCCTTCAGAAACCTTCTTATAGGACTGTGCCATGCTTTCACATTCTTTCTATTAACCTTTCTTTGTTTTCACCTTCTGACTTTGTATCTTAAAAACTCTGACTTGGATCATAGATTTATTTCCAGTCCTCTCATTTTACAGATAAGCTGCGGCCCAGAAAAGTTAAGTGACTTGCTTTGGGTCACATAGCTAGTAAGTGCCTGTGGCAGGATTTGAACCCAGGTATTTAGTAACTTCAAATCCAGTGTCCTATCTTTTGTAGGTGAGTCATTTCAAGTGTGTGACTCTTCATGTGACCATATTTGAGACTTTCTTGGCAAAGATACTGGAGTGGTTTACTGTTTCCTTCTCCAATTCATTTGACAAAAGAGGAAACTGAGACAAACAAGGTTAAGTGACTTGCCCAGGGTCACACAGCTAATACGTGTGGGCAGAGTTGTACTCAGGAAGATGAGTTTTCTTAACTTCAGACCCAGCTTCCTGACACCATGCCACCTAGCTACCCTGTCCTTTCCACTCCACTACAATTCTCTCTGCATCCACATTGGTTTCTTTAGATAATTCCTTCTTTCTTTAAAAAAATGTGATATGTTACATGGCATTTTAGTTGAACAGTATTTTTACTTTTTGAAATTTAGTTTTTTTCCTCAAGATTTGGAGATTTACACAGTAGTATATATAGTATATGTACTAAAACTTTCAGAATTTGTGTATTTAGATTTTTAAAGTTTCCCTCTTCGATAACTACAATTTGTTTCCACATCCAAAAACTTTCTTGAAAAGTATTAGGTCTGAAAATGTGGTACCTAAAGAGGGTCACTGTCCCCATTGGTGTTCAGAAAACTGAAGACTAAGCAGGATATGATATGTGAAATGTCCTTAGAAATACATACTTTGCTGCTTCACCCTTCCCTCTCAAACCCTAATATTGCAAGTCCTTCTCTGCAAAGCAGAATGGTTAACTGCTGGAAAATCCACAAAAATTTCGTTCCCACCTGAAGATGCACAGTTCAGTGTTAAGTAAGTACAGACGTTTTAGTAGCCATGTCTTACTTGTTTATTTTGATGTAGGTCTCTGATTTCATTTGAATGGGGAAACCTTCTAGAGAGGAAACTCCTTGTAGCAGTGCTACTTGATCAATCAGCAAATATTAAATACTTGCTATGTACCAGTCACTGTGCTAGGTGCTAAAAATACACAAAACAAAAATGAAAAAGTGTCTGAACTCAAGGAATGTCTATCCTGTTGGAGAGATGTGTAAATACATGCTTATGTATGTTAAAAATAAATGCAAGGTAAATCCTTCAGTAGGCAAGGTAAAGGATATGTGTGTGTGTGTGTGTATACATGCATATATATACACACACACACATTTAAATATATACACATTTTGAAACTACACATTTAAAAGGTATTTTTTCAGTAGCACATTTTAATAGAAGAGAACATGTACATATATAACCATAAAAAAAAAAAAAGAAAACAGATAAAAGAATGGGGGTGGGGTGGTGAGGAGTGGAATGGAAGACCAGGAAGGATCTTATGGCAGAAAGTGGTCCCTAAATGAAACTTGAAGATTCCAAGATGTGGAAGAAACTAGGGAGCCAGCTCAAAGACAGAGAGAAAATAGATGGAATATCAAATGTGAGGTGCAGCAAAAAATAGATTTTGACCATAGACTGCACACAGGGGTAGTTATGTTTAATAACCCTGGAAAGACACATTAAGTAGGAGCTAGGTTCTAAAGACCTTTGAATGCCAAACAGGAATTTGTATTTGATTCAAGAGAAAATGGGTAGTCTAAGTCGACAAATATTTATGAAATGCCTACTGTGTGCTAGGCACTATGCTAAGCAGTGAGGATACAGAGAATGACAAAAGACAGTCCTTGTTCTCAAGGAGCTTACAGTCTGAGAGAGACTGTGCAAAGTATAAACAAGATATATAAAGGTTTTCCAGTTCATGTGAGTAGCAAGATTGAGGACTAGACATTTTCTCCGATTCCCATGACCTTTCAAACTTCTCCATAACAAAAATTTTGTAAAAGCTATAACTAGGATGCCTGAAATGCAAGAGGTGATTTAAAAAACAAAAAAATACATGAACTGGTGCTTGCTGCCCCAGAATTCAGGATCCCTTTCCCATCAGCTGTGCTAATGGCAGTGAGGCCATATGGAAAGACTTGAGAACCTGACAAAACCCGTTCTAGTTCCCTCTCTATTCTGTTGCCATTGAGATCTGGGAACCAGACTGCAGGCATTTGCCCAGATTGGGAAAAACTAACACAACTGCAACCCTCCCACTGCAAACTTTTTCTAGGAACTACAACCCAGTAGCACCAGCATTGTAAAGCCAAATTGTGGGTACCCAGGCAAACAACCTCTTGGAACCAGTGCTACAAAGCTGAATAGTGGATGCTAGAGTGGACCACCCTGTGACACATATTGCAGCAGTTCTCTGAACTGACAGTCCCAAAATGAAGAATAAAAAGAGTAGAACAGGATACCGCCAGGACATTGCGGAGCTGTGCAGCGCTTCACAGAGCTGAGGGAAAGAGCACAGCACTCAAATGGGATGAAATCTGACTACCCCCAGCATGAAAGGAGGCTGTACCCTTTGAGAACCACACGCCAGAAGGAGGGTGTTGGAAAGTTAATAGGGGGAAAACAGGAAAAAAAAGAAAGGAAACTCAGAGGGGAAAAAAACCTCCAAAGACTTTGAAGATAGGAGAATAAATCAACCAAAAACATTAACAGAAGGAAATCGTGAAAGAAATATTAGAGACAGATGAAGCAAAATATAAACCTAACACAACTTTAAATGTGAATGGATTAAAGTATCCAATAAAACAATGAGGGACAGATTGGATCAGAAAACAAAATCTTAAATTCTATTGCTTAAAAGGAACTCATTTAAAAAACAATAAAATGAGATGGAAAAAAATTTGCTACATATCAAGTGAGTCAAAAGCAGTTATAATTATGCTGTCTGACAAAGCAAAAACAAACATGCAAAAATGGTTAAACAAGGAAACTTTAGTTGAAAGGAACCATTATCAAAAAAAATCCTACCCCCCAATATCAATATGTGTTCAAAATGCCTTAGCATCCAAATTCACAAAGGAAACATCTGAACCTACAGTAAGATAGCAATGCAGCAATGACAGGAGACTGTGGTATTCCTTTCTCAGTTTTAACAAGTAAAAGGGAAAGTATGAACCTAACTTTGCTGGAGAATCTAGTTAAAAGATAAATGGGACAGAAAAAGTATATATTTCTTAGCACTACATGGAACTTTTACAAAAATTGACCATGTGCCATAGCATAGATATTGCAAAGAAATGTTAAATACTTGAACACCCTTTGCAGACTATACTGCAGTAAAAATAGTAATTGATACAGGGACCACAAGCAAAAGATAGACTCACATGTAGACTTTAAAATTTCTAAATAATGAATGAGTCTCAGAACAAATAGAAAAAGCTACAGGAAAAAAATGATAATGAGAAACCAGTATAACAATTTCTGGGATGTAGCTAAAACAGTCCTCAAGGTAAACATATCCTTACCAACATACGTTAACAAAGTAGAAAAGGAACAACGAACTGAATATGCATTTTTTAAAAATAGCCAATCTAAAAGTGTGAAAGAGGAGATATTAAAAATTAGGGGGGAAATAAATTGCAAACCAAAAAATAATAAACTTTTTAGTTTATTTCCAAACTGAGAAAATTTGAAAAGACTTAAAATTGATAAACCCTTAACCTAACTAAAAAGAGAGGAGAAAATGAAATAACATGAATATGATAAAATCATACCAAAGCCAGAAGAAATAAAGAATAATCAGAATATATGCATGGTTTTATGCCAACAAAATAGAGGAATACCTTCAAAAGTATAAAATATCAGAAGACTAGGTAGAGAAATAATCTCAAAAAAGGAAAATAAGATAAAACTATAAAGGAACTATCAAAAAAATAAAAAAAACAAAAAAACCTAGTCTTGATGGATTCACAGAAAAATTCTGTCAAACTTAGAGAACATTGAATATCCATACTTTATGAATAGTTTTCAAAAATGAAGAAAATTCCCTACCAGAATCCTTTTATGAGACAAATATAGGAGTGATGCCTTATCTAGGGAAAGAAAACAGAAAATTTTAGGCTATTATTAATGAACATTAGCTGAAAAATTTAAGACAAAATTGTGTCAAACAGACTAGTAATTTATCCAAAATATTTTAAGTGGGATTTGTCAATAAGTGCTGGTTCAACAATAATAGGAAAACAGTCACATTAAAAACCCAAACCATCCAAAACTACATGGTCATCTCAGTAGATGGAGAAAAGTTCTTTGACAAAGGCTCTTTTATGCTAAGAGCCTTACGAAGTATAGGCATAAGCATCTGTACAGATAAAAGCAAATGCCATGTGCAATGGAAGTACACTAGAACCTTTTTCCAGTAAATGTATGGGTGAAGACAGGTTACCCACTCTCACCAGTGGTTATTTCATATAGTCCTGGAAATGCAAATCAAAACCATCTTGAGATTTCACCTCATACTCTGTGAATTTATAAAGATTATAAAAAATATTAGTAGTGTTGGAGGGATAGTGGAATGATAGGCACACTAGTATAGGTACACACACAGCCATGAAGTGGTGTATTCATTTTGCAAAGCGTTTTAGAGTTATGTAAATAAAGTATCCATACCCTTTGAATCAAAGATTTCACTCTTGTGCTTATATTTGCAGGAAGCCATCAATAAGAAAAAGTTCTCAAACTCTAAAATATTTATAGCAACACTTCTTGTGATATCTAGGAATTGGAAACAAAGTAAATGCCCATCAGTTGGGAAAGGGCTAATTAAGTTGTGGTATATGTGTGTAATGGAATATCACTATACTCTTAAGAAATGATGTTGATGTTGAATAGAGAAGAATAGAAAGATCTCCACGAGTTGATGTAGAGTGAAATAAGCAGAATTAAGAAAGCAATATACACAATAACTACAATGATACAACTGGAAAGCATACATACAAAAAGTAGACATAATAAAATTATAAAAATCAAGACTCGAATGAAATGGGAGGACACCCACAACTCACCCCTCTGTGGAGGTGTGATGTCCACAGGTATTACACATCGGAATGTTTCAGTCAATCAAGTTGGACTGATTTTCTTTTCCTTTCCAAAAAATGCTGCTTGTCATATGGAGTACTTCTCTGAGAGAAGGGAGAAGGGTATTTGGGATGACTAAAGAACACAGAGATCCCAGAATAGAGCTTTGGCGTATGCTCATAGGGGTAGCATAAGGATGATGATCCAGCAAGGACACTTAAGAAGGAGCAATAGCGGAACCAAAATGGACAACTTTTTCACTTCATGTCAGTATACAAAGTGACATTTTGAAGATGTCAAGAGTTATTCTTGGGAATTAGATCCATTTAGTTAATTAGCTAAAATAAACATCCTACTAATAATTAGTTTTTGTTTGGTCATGGGATTTCTTTTAAGATGGGGAAATTTCATCAGTGCAGATTTTCAATTAGGATCATAAATATATGATAGAGGCAGTATTTGAACTCAGGTCTTCCTATCTCTGAGGCCAGCTCTGTAGCCAATATAACATGCTATCTCTCAGCCAATTGATTCTAGATGGATTAATCTTGAAAGTGACCAAACCCTGTAAAATTTGATTCACTAGGGTCTGAGTATTCCATACGAAATCCTGAGGGCCCCCCCAAAATCTGGCATTGATTTGAATCTAGAGAATTGTCTAACAATCTTGTCTTTAAATGGAAACTGGAAGGTAGGGGGCTATTTGTAGTGCAGTGGGGTTAGCCCACCATGTAACCCACTTAGGTAAGTTCTGCCACAAAGGCCAATTTGGCTCATTCCATGAATGATCATTAGAGATGGTCATCTGGCCGTTCAAGGTAGAGTCTGAGAGACTTCAGGTATTCCCTTTGGCCAGAATTGCTGAAGATAGTTTGCCTGAACCTTCTTGGTAGAAAATATGCCTTATGTGATAGCTAATTTTACAGGTGTTTGGTCCAGCATTTGTTACAGTCCCCCTGCTTCTAGAGAGCACCCTCTCCCACCGCCACTCCCCAATCTTCTGAAGGAATTAAAATACAGCAAATGCCTGCTCTTATCAGCCCATGGGCTATCTATTTAAAAGAGAGTTAGACCATATTCTGTTCTGTCTGGGCAGGACTGAGGATGGGATCTGAATTAATTTCCTTAGGTAAGGAAAGACTGATAATGACAAAGGGAATAAAACCAAGAAGGACTTTAGAGCTCATCTTGTTCTCCAATCTCCCCCCATTTTTCTATGTTGATGAAAATAAGGGTCCAAGAAGTAGAGATTTGCTCAAGACCTCACAACTAGTAAGTGGCAATGCCAGCATTTGAACCCTTCTGTAGGAAATATATAACCTGAACCATGAGGTTCAATGATCAAAGAAAATGACACACAGAAAGAAAGGAAGACAATATTCAGTACTAAATTTGGAGGCTCTTCCCATAGAGAGAAGTTGACCTTAGGAGGAATTAGCTTGTGCACCAAGGAGTGATGAACATTCCTAGGTTCCATTAGGTAGTGGTCATCTGGTACTTTTCTAGAGAGATGACTAAATAGTGGTTCAAGTGCAAAGACATTTTAGAAGTAATCCTTCTGTTAGCCCTAAAACACAGCTCACTATCATTATTTTCCCTGTTTTTTCAGTCTTTAGTCTGTATTTCACTGACTTTGCATCCTTTCAAATTGGCACCTGCAAAGCTGGCTCATGGAGAAATTCTGGGAGATACAGTTCAGAGATTCTTGGAATGCCATCAACAGCAAATAGTTTTAAAAGATAACATTGGGGATGGGGAGGACCTAAAAGATAGGTCAGATAACATAGGAGAAGTAGCAAAGATCTCTAAGAATGTTTTCAGAAATGCTGAAGTGCTGTGTGAACTAGGGCTGGTTAAAGGAAACTCAAAAAAGGCTTGTTATATTGTGCTGTATGTTTAGGGAAAATGAAATTATAGGGCTTCTACCCCAAGCAATTCTGGCAGTGGTCACAGGCCACAGAGAAGGTAAAATACCTTTACTCTTTAGACTGGAAAGGACAGGATAGAGTTGGTTACCCATGAGTTGGAAACATCACATAAATAATGAAATGGTGAGTCCTTAGCTGATCACAATGAATTCAAGTCACTAGACCTGGATGAGTGATGTTTTAAATATATAAATATATTTTAATATAAATAGCCTGTTGGCTATTGATATTTGAAAAATGGTTGAGAATTAGAGAAGCACCACAGGACTGGACAAGACCAAGGATGATTTTTGGATGTAGATCCACGTGCTGGCATTTATTTGAACTAGGTGTGATCTTGGAGGCCTCATCCATACACATAGACACGCAGAGATATATAGATATTGATATAATTTAGGAACCCCCAAATATATCTTGTCTAGGCATCCACTGATGGGTAAAAGGGTCACCAATTCCTAGGCAAATGTACTTACAGTGCATGAGATAACAATGTGTACAGTCATTCATCCTGTAGAAAATACAAAGCAAC
Source organism: Potorous gilbertii (assembly GCA_028658325.1). NCBI lineage: Eukaryota > Metazoa > Chordata > Mammalia > Diprotodontia > Potoroidae > Potorous > Potorous gilbertii. The sequence goes on from CM053770.1 coordinate 457,685,354, forward strand.
ACAGTCATGGTGGCTTGTAAAAAATATAATTTTCAGACCCTTTCTGGAAAGTCCTCCTTTCAACCTCAGAGACTTTTATACTTTAAAGTACTACTGGAAGGGTTGAACTTAGGTTGTAGGTGAAATGGGGTTGATAGAAATGTAACCCCCTCTCTCCTCAACGTTCAAGTGAGTCCCATTTACCACTGTGGAGACTCTAGGCTTACAGTACTTCTCTAAAGATTGATATTCTAAAACCAGAGGGTAAAATAGAAATTGAAAGAATCCACCAATCACCTCTGGAAAGAGATCCTAAAAGGAAGATTCCTAGGAATGTTGTAGCCAAATTTCAGAGTTTCCGGTCAAGGAAAAAAATATTGCAAGCAACCAGAAAGAAACAATTTGAGTATTGTGGAAATACAATTAGAATAACACAAGACCTAGCAGTTAGTACATTAAGAGGTCGAAGGACTTGGAATATGATGTCCTGGAGGTCAGAGGAGCTAGGATTAAAACCAAGAATCACCTCCCCAGCAAAACTGAGTATAATCCTTCAGTGGGAAAAAATTGACAATGAAGTAGAAGACTTTCAAGAATTCTTGGTGAAAAGTCCAGAGCTGAATAGAAAAATTGACTTTCAAATACAAGAATCGAGAAGCACTGGGAAGTGGCAAGGTTTCTCTGTAAGCAGAAAGGAGAAATCATAAGGTAGTTGGAGGAGATAGATGGATAGAAAGATATAGAGATAGATGGATGGAACAGGATGTGTTGAATATGAAGGGATGATGTCTAAAAAATAAAATTAAGGGATGGGAATGTTGGGAGAAGGAGAAAGGGAGAGTTAGAATGAGGTAAATTATCTCACATAAAAGAGGTAAGAAAAAGATTTCACAATGGAGGGGAAGAGGGGGGAGGTGAGAAGGAATAAATGAACCTTACTCTCATTGAATTTGGCTTAAGGAGGGGATAACATACACACTCAATTGAGTATCTTACCCTATAGGAAAGTAGGGGGGAAAGGGAATAAGAGGGGGGTATGATAGGAGGGTGGGAAGATTAGGGGGAGGTAGAAGCAAATACTTTAGAAAAGAGGATCAAAGGAGAAAAATAGAATAAATGGGGGGGCAGGATAGGACGGAGGGAAATAGTCTTTCACAACATGACTTATGGAGGTGTTTTGCATAACTGCACATGTATAACCTTTATTGAATTGCTTGCCTTCTCAATGGGGGTGGGTGGGGAGGGAAGAAAGAGAATTTAGAGCTCAAAGTTTTAAAAACAAATGTTAAAATTGCTTTTTATGCAACTTGGAAATAAGATAAACAGGCAATGGGGTATAGAAATCTTGCCCTTCAAGAAAATAAAGAGGAAGGGAGTTGGGGAGAGGAGTGGGGATGATAAAAGGGAGAGCAGACCGGGGGGAAGGGTAATCCAAATATGTGTCATCTAGGTGGGGCAGGGAAGAGATGAGAAGGAAACTTGGAATTCAAAATCTTGTGGAAATGAATATTGAAAACGAAAAATAAATCTTACAAAAAAGGGCTTCCTATCTTTAAATCAGATAAGATGTTTAAGAAAGATTCAGTTGCTGTTCAAAGGAGGAAGTAGATAGATGGGTTAAATACAGCCTTTAATTCTCTGGGTTCCAAAAGAATTTAACTTTGAAGGGGCAATGGCAAGGTAATTGGGGCTCTTCTTGCTGAAAAGAGGTACCACACAAAGAATCTGAAAAGTGTCAAGATTTCTCCGTATGAAGAGGAAGGATCTAATGGTTTTATCTGACTGGGTGGAAGAGCTTAACTCTTTTACTCGAAAGAATTGACACACATCTTAGGGCTCCAAGTCAGAAGATATATGGAAGGGTCCTTTTCCTCAGATGGGGAAGAGGATAGACAGATAGATAGATGGATGCATGGATGGATGCATGGATAGATGGATGGATAGATGGATGGATGGATGGATGGATGGATGGAACAGGTTGTGTTGAATATGAAGGGATGATGTCTAAAAAATAAAATTAAGGGATGATAGAGGGATGTAACGGGATATATTAAATGCAAAGAGAACGCCCTCCTATCACACCCCCTCTTACTCCCTTCCCCCCTACTTTCCTATAGGGTAAGATATTCAATTGAGTGTGTACGTTATCCCCTCCTTAAGCCAAATTCAATGACAGTAAGGTTCTTTTATTCCTTCTCACCTCCCCCCTCTTCCCTCCATTCTGAAACCTTTTTCTTGCCTCTTTTATGTAAATATGTAAAACCTCTTTTATGTAAATGTATTAAATGAATACTTCTGCTGTATCCCAGAGGCTTAGCAAAGTACTACAAGAACTTGAAGACTTCCAGTTTGAGAAAACCCACTATTTTCTGGGATAACCCTTTCTCACTTCCAGATAGTTTTCCTTGATAGGAAGTGGTTTATTCTACTGACATCAAGCTTAAACTGGCCTCTCTGCAACTTCTACCTGTTGCTACTAGTCTTTTTCCCTAGGGACGGTTATTTGATGTCTATTTAATTTCATTATACAAAGTTTGAACTAGTGTTCTAGCCTGTGCAAATTTTTGTGGCCGCTTATTCTGTCATTCCGCATCATTGCAATTAAAGCATATGTATGATACATCTGTAAAAACCTACAAGTGACTTAATGGTGACCACTAGATACAGTCTTATTTTCTCTCATTTAGAACTATTGGAAGGCATTTAGGGATGCCTGTGTATCAGTGGACCTAACGTATCTTTGTGAGAAGGCTTGTGGTATTAGTTAAAGGAGAATCAGTCCCTCTTCACCAGTGATTAGAAGGGAACTTCCATAATAAACCCACAGTGAAAAAATGCTAGCCATTGAGAAGAAGGATTCCAGTGGTGCAGGTGGTAATGTTGTGTTACATAGCAATTAAGGGATAACTTTGCAAAGTTCCAGGAAGGTGGAAACAAAGGACTCAAGGTCTTTTATTTGAGCCCTATCCTTTCTTAACTTTTGTCCCTAGTACAAAGTACCTTTACCCAGCAAGAAGCTTTCCTGGAATTTTTCCCATTATTCTACCACACTGTCACACATTTGGAATCATAAAAAATTAGTTGATTTAAGAGAAACAGGGGTTTTATAAATAATTTAGTCCAAACTTCATTTTACAGTTGAAGAAGATAAGACCTTCCAAAAGAGAAGTGAATTGCCCAGGTCCATATGTCCAACCCTTGGCAGAGATAGGAAACAAGCCCAGATGTGACTCGTTCTTTTTTTTCCCTTTTCCATCTCTCTCACCTAGAGATAATTGTGATATAAAATTAGGATTAGTTAAGTGTAGAAAATTTTTTTTCATCAAGCACCCCAATTAATTTTAGAATAAAGACAATAGTTACTAAAACTCTGTATATGCTAGAACTGTAGTAATTGTCCTCCTCCAGGGATGGTGGTCCTGCTTCATGACTGCTATCTGTGTAGAGGCTTGTCCTTTGAACAGTTGGATCCTAAATTTGCTGCCTATTCTCCTCGGTGGAAGAGGGTGTCTTAGACCAACACCATCTTAGTTCCTAGTATTCAAAACAGTAGCACTAAACAGAAGGGGAACTCAAAGTCAGGATCTTTATGTTTCTAGTGAAGCTAGAGGATGTTTAGGACCATGTGAAAATAGTCTTGCCCCCTAGGACTTCCTCATAAGTCCTGTCCACCCACATGGACATCCTGACTATATTACAAAGCAAGCTATTGAAACCTTTGTTTCAAGGAGACCAGAGCTTTCACCATCCTCCAAATAAGCTACATGAAACCTGTCTCTAGACTTTGATTGATGCTCTTTGCCCTTCCTTCCTCACCTTCACCTCCACCTCCACTCCCTGCCCCCCTTACTACAGTGATCTATACTCTTTAAGGCCTACCTCTGGTTTCATGACTTCATTGTTACTGCAGCCCTCTGTGCTCTCTTCCTTATTGGAATTTCTCCATCAGGTTCACTATGTCACAGTCTGATCTTGTTTATATTACCCTCTGTTTATTTGTTGTCATCTGTCAATTTCTTGACTACAGAACAATATAGAGAAACCAGTGATTTTGTTACTCATCAGGGGGAAGAGGAGGGAGTAAACATTTATTAAATACTGCTATGTGCCAAGCACTGTGCTACCGTGTTTAACAAATATGTTTTTTGATCCTTACAAGGAGTAAAAGAAAAGCAAAATAATAATAGTAAGCATTTATATATCATTTTAAGGTTTGCAAAGCATTTTATAAGCATGATCTTAATTTATCTTCACAATAACTCTAGGGGATAGGTGTTGGGGCAGCTAGGTGGTGCAGTGGATAGTGCCATTTTGGACACAGTTATCAATTCAATGGATATTTTCTTATTAGCAATAGTCAGTCAACTAACATTAAGTGCCTAATACATGCAGAGCACTTTGTGGTAGCATAGTATATGGCACATAGGAAGTGTTTTTAATAAATGCCTGATTGACTTAAAAGCAGTTCCTTGAATATGTAGGAGAATTTATTTAAGGCATTTCTTTTACTCTGTTCTTAGTATGATTAGAGCACTTCTCTTATTTCTTTAGGGCTTTTTGACTTTAGGCTAGAGAGGCTTGCAGATCTACAATGTAATTTCTAACTACTAGCATATATAGTACACCATTGTGCTGCCATATAAGAAAAAATGGAATGTTGTATGGAATGCTTGGATCAAGGCTTAGATCCTTAGTTTGGAAATGCTAGTCTTGTACATGACAGCCTCAAAAGCTCCTCTTTAAGACTTAAGAACCTCAAGGAAGCCTTGGTTCCTGGATAGTGGTACTAATGAATTATTATAATACCTACTATTTGACTTTGCCTAAATCTTGTATTTGTTCTCATCAGAGGGGTTAAAAGGAGGGGTTAAAAGGACCCATTTATTATACACTGAAAATATACTTAAATGCAGTAAGTGATCTTAGGAGAAGTTTTAAAAGGCTTAGAATAGCAATATTTAGTCTATAGTTCTGTAAATGAATAACAAAGACATGAGAATAAAAGAAATGACAATTCATTCATCCTTTCACTTAGATATGCTTTCTGTTATTCCTTAGATTGAATATACACATTATATGCATGTCTACATACATATGTATATATAAACATACGTGTAGCACACATGTGTGCATACATTTCTATATACATGTATATTCGATACACATTTCACATGGTGCATTTCAAAGTGTGTTAAACTTGATTTGTGTAATGAAGAGATTGGACTAAATAGCCTAAAAAGTCCCTTTCAGCTCTGTATCTATGGTTCTGTGATCTTACTATATGCAAGGCAAAAGGTAACATAGTATCAGTCAGTCAGTTGGTCGACAAGCACTCACTAAACACTATTTTTCATGCCCTTTGGAAAGTGTTGGAGAGTCAAAGAAAAACAAAAACAGGGACCAAAAGATCTAGAAGCTTACATTCTAATAGGGGAGGGAATGACAATAGCTTAGAAGGCTCTAGTTGGGGGCAGGGAGAGGAGGAGAGTGAGGAAAGACCTCCTGCATAAGGTAGTCTGTGTAGTGGATAGAGAGCTGGGCTTGGAATCAGGAGGACCAGGTTTAAAGTCCTGCTTCAACACTTATTAGCTATCATTTACCTTCTCAGTGTCCCAAGCAGCTCTCTCAGACTCTAAATAGATGAGTTGCCATTTTGTATTGGTAGAGGGATTTTCCATATTGGGAGTTTCCTGCACAGCTGAAATCACAGATCAATACTAAAAACAATGTACCCTTAGAGCTGGTAACTTTAGTTCTCCATTTAGCTATTTGTCATCTACCTGCAATTTCTGTGCAATATATACATATGTATACATATGTAGACATATCATACACAAATAGCATATGTTATATATGAATGTGTAGTCTGCATTTATATAACATGACATGGTAGAGGGAGGACTAGCTTTGGAGTTGTTTGGATTCAAGCCTTGTCTGTGAGTAAGGATCTTAGGAGAAATGGACAAGTCAGACACCTTCTGTTGTACCTCAAGCAACTAATTAATTCTAAGACAAACAATTAGAGAAAAGCTATGGTTCTGCATAAGAGGATAAATGGAGAGTTCTGCACACTACTGAAAGCATGGGTCCAGATCCAAAAAATACCTCTCTACATCCTCCGCACACATCATACATTTCTGAATTAAAGTTAGATGCAAACTAAGGTCATATTCTTTTAATAGATGACTTGTCTGCTTTCTGTCTTCCACTGCCTACTTTAAATCTTCCTTTCCTACCTGCAACCCCACCTCTTTCCCTTGGTCCATTAAAGTACCAGAGTTAAAGGAGCAATTTCCTAAGTTGTCCTTGTCAGGCAACATTACGAAAATTATTTGAATATCATTGCTAAGCCAGGTGAGCCATTTAGAAATGTAAATAACTTCACAATACCATGAATCTACCTGATGAAGAGCAATCTTAGTGCTGATTGATTTATTAGAATCTTTTCCTGATTAGTAATTGCTTCAGAATCTCTTTTCAGTGGTTCAGTTTATCAAGTCAGTACCAGATCTTAATATATTTCTATAGACCTATGAAATCTATAAGTGTTTTTACATCATTAATCTTAGTACTTTCCAACAGACAATAGCATGCCAATAGCCATACTTCTTTTTTTTCCATAGCCATTGAATACTCATACAAATTATTGATCAGACTTTATGATCCAAAAGTTTAGCACTGGCTTACTTTCTGACATATATGTAAGTGCATATATACATATATATGTATATGCTCATATATACACGTGTTATATTTTAAATTGTGGAACCAAACCAACATTCAGATTCCTATATTACTGCTACCGTTCTTGACTTTTACTCAGTAATAGAGGGATATAAAGGTAACACTCATGAGCCTAGGATATTTTGAACTTTGTATGAAATGTACAAACATTTTCTCTCTATAGAGAAGTCTTCAGCATTATCTTAAATCTACATTGAGATTTATAGCAGTTAAATATATTCTTTAGATAAATTATATAAGAAAATTAATTTTTTAAAAGTCATTGGAAATAAGTTAGTGTTCATATAATTTGATTTTGAGTTTCAAAGTTATTTGTGCATTCCTGGGAAATATAGATAAGTCAACCACAATTATTCTAATGTGTTTTATATTCTAAACTGTAATTGAGAGTTCTCTGAGGGTGACTAAGCTTTGTATTGTGATTTATTGTTCTTGAATCTTTATGTATATAACTATAGTTGCTTTTGCAAAGTTGTGATGACAAAGTAGCATCTTTTGCTGTTTTTGTTTTAGTATACTCAAGTGCCTCTGATTGAATCTTGCCTTTATCAACCAAGAGTCTTTACTAGGTGTAAAGTACAGAAACAAGAGTTTCTTTCAATAGAAACAGTATATGTATTTGTATTTTTAAATATTTTAATGTGATTAAAGACCTTCCCCACCCATTAATGGGCCTCCCCATTAAGGGGAGTTTGATTTGGAAAGATTTGTAGGAAAGTCCACACCTTTTGTTAAGTTTCTAATGAGGCATTGGTTTTTAAGGATTGTGATGCCCTCTGGCTCTAAAAAATGTATAAATACTCTGAGGGTGAGGTTTTACTTTGGGACTTAGTTTTTGGAAGAAGGTTTGTGTGCCAGATGAAACTATGGGAAGATGCTAAGGAGCTCCCCCTCCATTGAAAACCCAGATGTTGGTGCTTCCCTCTCTGGTAACTGTGCATATATGATCAGACAGTTATCTGTTGATCTGTGATGTATGTCAGACAGTTGGAAGCCTGTTTGTTGATTTTGATTTCTCTGTATTTTCTCTGAAGTTCAGGGTGCTAACTTTTTCCCCTGAACTAAGTAAATAATACATGTGCTTGATTAAAGTGATTGTTGACCCCCAAAAGTTGCCTTTCCTTTTAGAAAAGCAGATCAAAGAACCTTTGATAGCAGGTCACCCTTTGTATTTCAGGGTGCTTACCTATACAAAAGTTTACCAAATTCTACACTGTTAAAGCATCACCAGATTCAAAACTTGCAGTTGGCAGGGATGTAACATGGTTATTTATTGAAATATACGTAGGATAAAGTGGGAATCAGCAGTCTAGTCATTTAGTCCTATTAGACATAAAATGACAACCACATTCAGCATAGTTGGGCCCATGCTTCAACTTCCTTCATTCTGTGGTATGCTTGAATTCTACTGACTGACATTTGCAGTGCAGACTAACAGGCAGGACATTTTTATGTCAAGCCTACTTGTTTCCCTTTTAATTTTGCCTGGCCCTTTTACAGTCTTATTGGAGAAGGAAATGTCTATAGGGGTAAAATTAGCTAGTTTCAATCTTTTTTTTTTGCAGTGGCCAATAACTGAAAAGATTCTATCATGAGCTGTGTTTTCCCACGGTAACTCCATAGCAGACTGGCGTCTGAGAAGGGCAAAGATTCCTAGGCCAACAAGAAACTGTAGGCTCCATTCCTTCTTTGTTCTGGTCTACCAAATGGGTACATCTACAGACAAATTTTGCTGTTACTTATTAACAGAATCTGAGCTCTATCAAAGAAAGAGGTACAATTTATACCATCCATCATCCCAGACAGGTTAACTGATCACTTCGTGGCCAGATGTGGGCATCAAGGCAGGAGATGACTCTTGCCTTGTCCATTGCATGACTTCTTCGAGTCATAAGTCAGAGCCAGCCAGACTCTAGGATTCATTCATCCAGAGACACCTTTTGCCAGGTGTCTCTAAGGGGGAGCAATCAGATGGGAGAAGGGAATGGTACTTGACTAACTTTTCTAGTAGTAAGAGATGGAAGGAATCAGTTCCTAGGAAACAGAAGCCTAAGCATAATTGCAAAGTCTAAGACACGCATTAATAATAGCCTAACATTTATGTAGTGCTTACTATATACCAAGCACTATGCTAAGTGCTTTACATTTATTTCACTTGATCTTCACAACAACCTTATGAGGTAGGTACTGTTGTCATCTCCATTTTACAGATGAGGAAACTGAGACAGACAGAGGACAGGGAACTTGTCTAGCTTCACACAGCTAGTAAGTGTCTAAGACTGGATTGAAGTCAGGTCTGCCTGATTCCAGGTCCAGCACTCTATCCACCGCACCACCTTGCTGTGTCCTAGCTGTACTAAGACAGCTGTGAGAAGTGATTCATTTGGACCCCTACTCTATTCTAATCCGTATTAATCAGTTCAATGTGATTCCATAAAGGGTAATAATTATTAGCAATTATTGGTTATTTAGTCAGTCATGTAACAATAATACAAGAATAAACATGTACTAATACATGTTTTACATAAATCACATAGGGATGAGATGGGTTCTTAGATAAGATAGTTTCTTATAATAAACCTTTATAATAGGCCCCAAACTTTAATCCAATGTTCACTACTTGTTTACCAGTTGTGTGTGTGTGTGTGTGTGTGTGTGTTCATCCTTCATTGCTGAAGAAGACCATTCCACCAGAGAAATAATGACATGACTTGTACTTGACTTTTTGTTTTTGAAGGAGGGAGGGCTGTACAGGTCACCAGCCTCACTTTTCCTCCAGAGCCATCTGAATCCAGTGACCAGATATTCATCAAGATGACTGGGGATGACCCAGGATAAGGAAATTGGGGTTAAGTAACTTTCCCAAGGTCACACAGCTAGTCAAATGTCTGAGGTGAGATTTGAACTCAGGTCCTCCTGACTCCTGCACTGGTGCTCTATCCACTGCACCATCTAGCTGCCCACCAGTTACAAAGTTCATTTGTGCAACCATAAGAATGTGAACAAAGAACTCTACATCCTGTTTTGCTCAGATTCCATGTCCAAGCCTAGTGTGGGTGGGAGACGTTGGCATAATATGGAAAAATCCCTAAATTTTTGTACCTCTGGATCACCCTCTTGCCTGACCCAAGTGATCTTATGACCACTTAGTCACTGGAGATGACTCTTGCCCAAGTGCCCATCTTATAATTACTTAGTCAGTGAAGATATCCCAAGCTTCTCCCAATCCATGATTTCCCTGCTTCTGTGTCATTTTTCTTCCTCAAGAGCAAGGTCTACCAATTAACGAGAGTTTGTAGTTTACCATTCCTCTTCTGCATGTGCAGATATCAAATCCTATAAAAGTAAGACTTTGGAGACCAGAGGGCATCTCAGGTTGTGAGAAAGATCTGAGATCTACTTCATTAGAGGATGCCTTGAGCCCTTTAACAAAATGCTATTGATTTGGAGCTTTGCCTCAGTGATTTTTCTTGCAGATTAGACAGTTTTGGATGCCACATAGCAAAAGGGAATGATTATAGATCTGAACCTTTCAAGCTAATTCATAGGCCAAGAATATAAGCACTATCCTCTAAAAAATGAGTTGTACTTAGGTTCAAAGGAAGAGAGTAGGTATGCTGATGAAAACATGAATCTGCCCAAATATAAAAATGCAGTACCAAATGGTGGAATAGCATACCCCGAGCACTCAGCTGTTCTTACCTGCTTTTTTAGCAAGTTTCCTGCAAAACAAATCTTGTAATGTGTTTAGTAATATCAGAGGCATCTACATTGTAGTATCTTCTTTTCTTAACTATTTTTTAATATGTCTTATTCCATGGTTCTGGGTATTTCAGCTTTTTCCCACATGCCTCAACAGCAAAGAGTTTGTTCAAGTCTCTGTTCTTACAAGGATCATAGAACTCACTTGTAAGGCTATGACATCACTTCTAGGTTCCCTTCTTTTCTCCAGTAGCCTTTTATTTTTTGATTGTGAAGGGGGCAAGAAGGTTTGAGGGCCAGACAAGGACTGTGGAAAACTGCTAAGGAGCACCCCCCCCCTGCCGCCATCTTTAAGAACCCAGATGTTGTGCTTCCCTCTCTGGGAACTATGGTCAGATGGTTGGGGTCCAACTGTATGTTGAATTCAGGCAGAGGAAGCCATGTCTGTTGATCTTTTGATTTCTTTTTATTTTCTTTGAAATTCACCATGCTGATTCCCTGAACTAACTAAATGATATATGTACTTAATTAAGAAAATGATACATGTGCTTGATTAAAGTGATTGTTAACTCCACAAAATTTGCCTTTCCTTTTATGAATGTGGATTTAAGAACCTGTGATAGCAGGCCCCCCTTACTGATATATTTATTTATTAATATTTTTGGTTAAGTAGAAAAATCTTAATACATGTCCATGACCTCTAATTGATAGAAAACTGAATAAGATTTGGTTCTGAAGATTGTACTTCATCTGAGGATCATAACTAGAGCATAGTGGGAAACTAGAAAAAGCAGACTTACAAAGCAATCTAAAAGAATTATAGTCCTTCTTCTAGCAGGCTGAAAGAGTTTGAGCCCTCTTTGTAAGAGAGAGGCTTCCTAACCATAGCTTTAGTGCCTAAGATAGCAGAGGTAGTTGAAAGAGTTATATAACAGAGGAAATAGAACATGAATTCAGAGTAGGGGAGCTTCCAAGGGAGCAGGTGTTGAAACATTATTTATTGCAGGGAACAGAAATGAGTGATAGATATAATAGAAAGCAGTCTAATAAAATTATTGGATGATATAGGCACCTTTATAGTGTTAGTTGAATGAGCTACTCCTTCATGTGTGGGCCCTGGTTATCCATGTTACCCAAATGTGGTTGCCCAATATCTGGTCACTGTACAACTACTGTATAGTACATGTCTATACGGTACAGAATATGTCTATATCTAAAGAAAAGTTAGTCTAATATGTATGAGGAGAATAGTGTTCTATTTTTGTTATCATATTCCTATCTAATTAAAATCTCTTTTTTTGGAGAGACTATGTTTTAATGAAGAGAAGGTAAATTTTGGAATTATGAATACCTATATTCCAGTCCAGCTCTGATACATATTGGCTATATGACTGGGAAAAATCATTTAACCTCTCAAACATCTTTGTGAGACTGAAATGAGATGGTGGATATAAAGCACTTTGGAAGCTTCAAAGAGCTATATAAATGCCTGTTGTTGTTCTTGTTACGAATATGTAGTTACTTAGAGGGGAGGTAATGCCCATTCATTGAGTGAATAAGCCTCTTTAAGAAGTAGTCAGGGAGTGGCCCCTTTAATGAGCAAAAGAAAAAAAAATAACTAAATCAAGCTGGAAGGGAAAGAGAAACAGTTGCTAAAAAGGCCAAGGTCTCCCATTGCATCCTGGATCATCTCCAGTCATGCTGATGAATATGTGGTCATTGGATTCAGATGGCTCAGGAGGAGAAAGTGAAGCTGGTGACCTTGCATGGCCCTCCCTCAAATCAAAGTCAACTGCAAGTCATGTCATCATTTCTCTGATGTTATGGTCTTCTTCGAAAACAAAGGATGAACACAATGACTATGAAGGAATGGAGCCAAGACAATAGAGGAGGAGGAAGCATAGCAAGTTCTTCTCCCAACCAAACTTTTCCAGACAGATCTAGAAAATGTACCAGATAGAATCCTGATGGAGAAATCCAAGAAAAAGTCACAGAATCATTTTTTATAACTCAGTTTGGCATAGGGAGCCAGAATACAAAGAAGGAGTATGACTAGGAGAATGTGAAACATTCTAAGCACATGGGAAAGGCTGTAAATGTGAACAAGAAGAGGTCCCAGGCTTCTACTGGGGCCCCATGATGGAAACAAATGCTAACTGGAAACTTTGATACCTCTTGTCTTGTTCTGGGTCACACATCTAGTGTGGACTATGTAGAGAGGTAGGTGTTCAAGGTAGAAGTTGTAGGCTACATATGGTATACAGAAAGAGGAGCAAGTTCAGAAGCAAGCATTAGCAATATGACTCAGACCACAGGGAAGTCTCAGTTCCAGTTTCTAGTGCAATCTGATGCCTGCAGAGGAATAATTAGGATAGAAATCACAGTTCTAAGGGGAGCTTTCAGTTCTCTCACTGAATTAACAGAGCTGTCCAGATTGCTGATAGTGACTGAGTCTGTCACAGTCTATTATTTCTCAGATGTACACTTAGGTCAGAAACTTACATAACTCAGATGAGTGTTAGTCAGTGATCAGACTTTGTCCAGACTCCTACTTTGGGAGCCCTGAAAGCTTGCAGGTCCTCAGTCTGACCTTGCCTTCAGATCCTGGAATTCAGCAACAGGCCAGCCCAGCTGTTCCCTCCAGAAGCATGCAGAGCCAAGCCCTAAAATTGAGGAAAAGTAAGGAAGCAGACTGGAGGAATGAGCCAGCAATGAAAGAAATCACACCATTAAAAAGCTATTATGGTGACAAGGATGCCAAGACACAAACCCAAAAGAAGAAAATGATTCCAAAACAAAGCCTCAAAGAAAAATACAGCTTGTCTACAAATTCATATAGAATTCCTGGAAGAGATAAAGCAAGAGTTGGGAGGGAGGGTTTTAAGAATTTTTTTTAATTTCAAGGAAATGAGAGCACTAGAGGGGAAAACATGAAAAAGAAATGAGAGCTGTGGGAAAAAAAGAATTGAAAAAGGAATTAACAGCTTGGCACAAGAGGCATAAAACTTTACCTAAAAAATGGACTTCTTAAAAAATTATAATGGACTACATAAAAGCCAATGACTCTTTAGGACAACAAGAAATATAAAAACAAAGACAAAAGACTGAAAAAAATAGAAGAAAATGTAAGGTGTCTCATAGCAAAAATGATGGATCCAGAAAACACCTAGGATAACAAATTAAGAAAAAGTTGACTATCTGAACTTCATGACCAACAAAAAAAAAAGTCAAACATCATATTTCAAATAATCTGAAATGATAGTTTACTAGATTTCTTAGAACCAGAGGGTTAACATAGAAAGAATCCATCAGTTACTTCCCGAACAAAGCCCCAAATGAAAATTCCCCAAATCCACAACTTCCAAGTCAAAGAAAAAATACTTCAGGCAGCCAGAATACATGTGTACATATACCCGTATGTACATATATTTACATATGCATACATACATAAACACACAGGCATATATACATATCTGTAATGCTAGTGGGATACCCCTCATGGGTAAAGGTATGCATATTTACAGTGCTAGTACATATATATAGGCACATATATAGATATAGATAGTGTGTGTATATATACATATATATATATATATATATATATATATATATATATATGTATGTATGTATGTAATGCTAGTGTGCTATCCTATGGAGTAAATGTATGTGTACAAATGTATATAAGCATATGTATAAATGTCTACATCTACCCCTCTATTACTAATATGGGGATGTCATCTGAGGGATTTAAAATAGAAGGTGCTTATTTGGTTAGATACATAATTGTTATGCTTACCAGTTTGACTTCTTGACAAAAAGACCAACACAAAAACAGTTTAACCTATTTATTCAAGCAAATGGCAAATAGAAATCAAAGAAGTTATATGGATTAAAATATGCAAAAACTGAATAAAAGTGATTGAGCTCTTTAGATGAGAGCAAAAGGAATCTCATCTCAACCAAAAGAAAGGGCTTGACTTCACTAAAAGGAAAATTTTTAGTCTCTAGTGAGGTAAGTTGGGAATTTGAGACATGTTGAAAAGTCAGTATCCCCTGCATATCTAGTTTCCAGTTTCCCAAAACGTCTCTCTTTTGTGAACCTGTTTCAAATAAACTTTTATCTTTCCCCCAAGAAACTTTTTTTTATAAATTTATTTATTTAACTTGTAACATTCATTTTCACAAGATTTGGGTTCCAAAATTTTCTCCCCATTTGTCCCCTCCCCCCTCCCCAATACACTGAACATTCTAATTACCCATATCACCAATCTGCCCTCTCTTCTTTCATCCCTTCCTTCCCTTACCCCATCTTCTCTTTTGTCCTGTAGGGCCAGATAACTTTCTATTCCCCATTACCTGTATTTCTTATTTCCTAGTAGCAAGAACAATATTCAACAGATGTTCCTAAAACTTTGAGTTCCAGCTTCTCC
>CM053770.1:457700708-457716989 GCA_028658325.1 Potorous gilbertii
TTTCAGGTAGTCCCATAATTTTTAAATTGTCTCTCCTGGATCTATTTTCCAGGTCAGTTGTTTTTCCAATGAGATATTTCACATTCTCTTTCGTTTTTTCATTCTTTTGGTTTTGTTTTGTGATTTCTTGGTTTCTCAGAAAGTCATTCCCCCGAGAAACTTTAAGCAGTGCTTAATGACAAATTTCTTCCTTAAACATAAATCCTATCAATTACTTTGGAGGGGCCAGAAAAAAGGAAAATGTTATGGCAAATGGTAAGCATATATATGTAGGTGTCCTTCAATCTCGTGTTCTTATGCATAGTTTCTCAAGGTGGGTCTTCAGGGGCAGCTAGGTGACACAGTGGATAGAGTATTGGCCCTGGAGTCAGGGGGGGTCTGAGCTTAAATCCAGTTTCAGACACTTGCTGGCTGTGTGAGTCTGGGCTAAACACTAACCCTGTTGCCTCAACAAAAGGTCTTTATGGTTAATTTTTGTTTCCTTTTAGTCCTATCCATTTTTCTAAACTTCATTTTTATTCTTTTCTCTAAATCTTTGTCAAGAAACTTTTCTCAGCTACCCAGAGCTCTTCACTTTCAGCTCACTCTCAGATCAGCTCCTGCCCCCCACCAACAACTTTGCCCATTTAAGGATGACTCTACTCTGAAGGCTACTAGGGAACTGGTAAGTTTGTCTGGAATTTTGTTTTCCCCTTTCTCCTTTTTGTCAACCCCTCTTTATGTTGTATATTCCGCCGTTAGAATATAAACTTCTTGAGAGTAGGGATTGTATTGTTTTTATGTTTTTGTATCCCTATTTACCACAATGCCTGTTATAGAATAAAAGATTAGCAAATGCTGTATCCATCGACCTCATTGCATGCAGAAAGACACCATATCCTTAATAACTTTCTCCTTTATAGTGTCTTTTGGTGATAATATAAATATATAATTTCTGCTTGGAGTTGTAGGTTGAATTATTAGAAGGCTTCTAAAAACTCTTCCAGGGGCACAGCCAAGATGAGGGAGTGAGAGCAATTACTCACCTGAGCTCTTAAACAAACTCATTCAGATACCTCTAAAAAGAGAATCTGACCAAATTTTGGAGGTGCAGAATCTAATAGGAGACTGACTATGGCAGATTCACAGACCTGGGCAAGACACTAACCCTGTTGCCTCAAAAAAAAAGTCTTTATGGTTAATTTTTGTTTCCTTTTAGTCCTATCCATTTTTCTAAACTTCGTCAGAAGAGCAGCAGGAAGGATCTGTTCTGTAGGAGTGAGGCTACATCACACAGCTCAGCACATTCTGCAGCAGCATAGATGAGCAGGAAACCACCAGGGTTGCCTCAGGCAGCAGCAGCGTAGTGGAAAGGTGGAATGGCAGCCCAGGGCAGGAGATCAATGGAGCAGAGTGAGTGACAGCTGCTGAGCTCCAGGTAACAGCTGCAGCCATTTCCAAGACTTTCAGCCCACAGATTAAACATCTGTAAGTCACCTACTTGATCTTCCAGGAGCCAAAATGGCAGAGTGATCAGTAAATGCTCTCTCCCCTTCCCCTTATTGACCTCGAAAGAACCATAAAATATTTCCCCAGAAAAATCCTGGATCAGTGGAAATAGCTGAAGGAGCAAACAGTCTTGTAGCACCTGAGGCTTGAAAAATAGCTAAGGGGAAAGGAGCCCCAGAGGGGGTGGAAACTCATACTAGGACCCAGGCATGCCTCAGCACTAGGAGAGGAGCTCCAGCAGTGGTGGAAACTTGGACTAGGACCCAGGCATGAGCTGAGCTTGCCTTTGCTCTAGCTCAGCTGAGGAGATCTCTTGTGACCACACCACCCCTCCCCCATACTTAATAATAAGCTCCCCCAAGGCTAAGCTGGGAAATACAAAACAAAAGGAAAAACAAAGGCACCTGCCCTTAGCTTTCTCACACCAGCAGCTCAACAACAGATTCTCCAGCTTCTAACTGAAAGAACCAGAGGCCACAACACACAAAACCTCACCATCATGAACAAGAAGCAGAGCAAGCAGGAAAAGACCATAGAATCTTTCCATGGGGACAAGAACTTAAAACACTATTACCAAAGAGGTCAATATTGAGACTGTACTCCCAACTGAAACTTCAGAAGGGATTATGAATTGCTCGCATGCACAGAGAGCACTCCTGAAACAGCTGAAGGAGGAAACAGAAGAAAAAATGGTCAATGATTTTCGAAATATGAAAAAAGAATTCACTGAAAAGATCAGCTCTTTAAAAAGGAAAATTGAACAAATGGAAAAGGAAATACAAAAACTTACTGGAGAAAATAATTCCTTAAAAGGAATAATTGGACAGATGGAAAAGGAGATGCAAAAGGTATCTGAAGAAAACAATTTGATGAAAATTAGAATTGCACAAATAGAAGCTAATGACTCTATGAGACATCAAGAATCAATCAAACACAATCTAAAGAATGAAAAGATAGAAGAAAATTTAAAATATCTAATTGGAAAAACAACTGACCTGGAAAAATAGATCCAGGAGAGAAAATTTAAGAATTATTGGCTTACCAAAAAGCCATGATGAAAAAAAGAGTCTGGACAATATCTTCCAAGAAATCATCAAGAAAAACTTCCCAGAAGTGCTAGATCCATAGGGCAAAATAGTCATTGAGTGAATCTACTGTTCACCTCCTGAAAGGGATCCCAAACTAAAAACACCAAGAAATATTGTTGCCAAATTCCAGAACTATCAATTGAAGGAGAAAATACTACAGGCAGCCAGAAAGAAACCATTCAAATATCTAGGAGCAACAGTCAAGATCACACAGGACCTTGCAACTTCTACATTAAAAGAATGAAGGAATTGGAATCTGATATTCTGTAAGGCAAAGGAGCTGGGAGTCCAATCAAAGATCAATTACCCAGCAAAATTCAGCATAAATTCAGGCAAGGAGATGGGCATTCAATGAAATAAGGGATTTCCAGACTTTCTTGATGAAAAGGTCAGAAGTCAATAGAAAATTCGATCTTCAAATGCAGATTTCAAGAGGGGCATAAAAAGGTAAATATGGGAAAAAATAACTCGTTACTCAGTTTGGGCAAACTGTTTACATCCCTAAAAGGGAAAATGATACTTATTAATCTTGAGAATTGTACATCTATTATGAAGTATAAAAGGGATATAGATAGATAGAGGGAATGGATATAAAGTAAATGATGTGATGATAAAATGTGATTTAAGGGTGCAAAGGGATTGTAACAGGAGATGTGAAAAGGAGGAAGCAGAAAATGGTAAATTACATCACAGGAAGAAGTACAACATTATATTATAGTAGAGGGAAAGAGGGGACAGAGATGAGGGTTTGGGAGATACTCTCATCTGATTTGGTTCAAAGAGGGAACAATAAACTTAATTAAGTATATAAATCTAACCAGCTCTATAGGCAGTAGGAGGGGAAGGGGGAAAAAAGGGAAAGGGAAGCTAAAAGGGAGAGAAGAAGAGGTAAGGGTAAAAAGGAGTAAAAGGGAAGGGGGCTGACAGAAGGAAGGAAAGACTGCAGGAGGTGGTGGTGAAAAGTGAAAAACTATTCCAATCTTGAATCTTTTCGCTAGGCTAATTCTGCTCAAGAGTCATCTTCCAACTAAGATCTTATATTTTTCAAACAGGTACAGTAGGAGCCATAAGCAAAGAAACCCTCACATTTACAGTATAAGATTTTCTTCTCTGATTGACAAGAATGAAGAGCCCTAAACCAGCTTCTTTACACATGATGAATTTCTCTCTGTATTTCATCTCTTTTCTCATAGGACAGTCACCCCTATTTCTTTTTTCAAGACCCACAGTATGCCTCTCTAACTTTCTGCAGTCCTGCACTATTTTGTATTACCTGATCTTATTTTAGGTTTTGCTTTACTTTCTGATTTTAATCATCCCTTCAAGTGTTTCTTGGATTTCCATCTTTTTATCTCCTTTTTTTCCTATAATTTACCTTAAAAATCTACATTACTTTCCCCTCTTACATTCTGGGGCTTACTTCTATCTGCATTAGGTTTATTATCCTTTTTATCTGGGGCTTTTTTCCCATTAATTTCTCTTGTTTTTCTTTACTCATTGGTAGATTTCAGACAAAGTTGCCTTTTTGGATACAAGAGAACATCTTCTTTTTTCCTCATCAAAAAGTATCATCTTGCAGTTTTCTTGCTGCACCTGTTGTTCCTCCCTCCCTCTGCCTTCCCCTTCATTAGCACCTGGAATCCTTCTTCTTTATTTTCCTTCCTCTTTTCCTAAAGTCTCTTTTTTAGGGTTGCTCCCTCTTCTTATAGTCCCAAGTGGTTTCCCTGCATTCATTTGATCAGATTTCATCAACTCTATTGTTTCATTTTCTCTTTCTTTCCAATCCCTTGAGCTAGCCCAGTGTGAGTTTTTGTTATCCCATACTCTAGGAGTGTGCAGTTTCTATAGATATGTCCTTCTCCACAAAGGTTATACACAATTCTGTTTTTTATTAAAAATGCTGCTCTGCCTTATCTTCACATCAGAAACGCCTTTCCTGTCTACACATTGCCAATCACATGGTTTCTTAAGTAACATCTGTAGCATACATTGGATTGTCTTCTGACTGACTATCCATCTTGTCCCAAATTCACGGTATCTCAGAATTGGAAGGAATCTCAATAGTCATTTCATCTAACCCATGCTGGATCAAGAAACCCTTCTAAGATATATTTGGTCAGTGGTCTTAGAGTATTTGCTTGATGACCTCATGAGAAGGGGGAATTCCTGAGATAGGCTATTCTGCTTTTGGATGAATTTAATAACTAGGAAGATTTTCTTTACATTTTAATAGATGTAGAAAGGTCAGACACAGATAGGCTATTCCATCTTTCTTTACATCTTCATATATTATATTCTCTCTAAGTCTTTTCTTCTGTAGGCTAAACATTTCCAGTCTTTCCAATCAGTTCTCACATATCATAGACTTGAAGCCTTTAATCACTTTGATTGGCCTCTTTATAATTTCAGGTCTAACATCTTTTATAACGTATGGTACTGATGAAGTAGAAAAGAGTGCTTGAGGCAGATGGAGGAAGCAGAGCATGAGATAAGAGATAAGACCAGGATGTGACCAGGATGTGACCAGCCAAAAATGTGTTCAAAGAAGACAATGACTTTCTCTCCTTTTTGGAAAGATTTCTCCTGCCTGGTGGTGGTTGAGTGGGGAAATGATGTGGATACAAACAGTGCCCTAAAGGTTAAAAATAATATTATGGGTTGCTTTTCCAATACTTGGTGAAGCCCCTAGTTTATTCTGTAACCTGAAGCCATCCTAAAATCCTTTCCCTCCTTATCTTGAACCTGTACCAAAACAATTGTTTTTGTTTCCCTTAGCCTGTGTTCCCGGGTCCTTTAATTTTTAACTGCATCCTTCTGCCCTGTCCCTAAATTCTTAAACCGTAAAGAATTCCCTTTGTATCCCTCATCCTATGTCATCCTTTCCTGACTTTAATCTTTAACTTTCATATAAACATCTAAAACTCCATCATCATTCTGAAACCTCTATGTAATCATAACTCCCTCAAATAATCAGTCTCACTTAGCTTTATTGCTAAGGAGGCCCTTGATACTTTTTCACATAAAATAAAAAAACTCCCATTGGCTAAAAGAGAAGGTCTAAGTAAATTCTTTCACACCTGAACCAGCTATCCCAACTCAAAACCTTGCCAGTGCCCAGAATTAAAGACAATAGTCAATAACACTCTTCTCGATTCTTCTCAGTTAATTCATCTTAACTCTTCTCTATCTGAACTTCACTAAACTGACACCCACTGGGTCTCTCAGTTCAGTTATCCCTTCACTGAAGGTCATCCTGGACCATCTCCAGTCATCCTGATGAATATCTGGTCACTGGACCCAGATGGCTCAGGAGGAGAAAGTGAGGCTGGTGACCTTGCACAGCCCTCCCTCACTCAAATCAAATCAACTGTAAGTCATGTCATCACTTCCCTGATGTCATGATTCTTTTTAAAAAGGAAGGACAAGCACAACAAGACTTAAGGTCAGAAACTCGGTTTAGGTTTTATCATACCCCTTGGCTGAGATAAATATCCCTAAGGGTTCCATTTCTTCAAACAGAAAAGGGATTTAGGGTCACTGTGGTAAGGAAGTTAATTTATACCTCATACCAGCAGCCCCGTTATGTTGTGTGAATAACAAGGGGGCTGTACTGATTCCAGAATTTTAAAAAAATAGAAACTACTCATATGGCTATAGAATCCCAAGAGAAGCTGTTTGTTGGCCTTCTTTTCATTTTCCTCAGCAATACAAAATATCCCTCTCTGTCTCTGACCTGTCTACATCTATTAAATTTCATCATCATTGCTATGGCTTGGTGTTTTAGCCTGTTGAGATCTTTTTGAATCCTGATTCTTTCATCCAGTATATAAACTACCTGTCATAGTTTTGTACCATTTGCAAATTTTATAGTTATACCATCTACACCAGAGATCACTGACCTTTTTTTGGTGTCATGGACTCTTTTTGCAATCTGGTAAAGCCTATGTCAGATATCAGCAAGCTCAAAAAATAGGCTAAATCTAACAGAATTATGTGGAAAAAAATTTAATCTTTAACTTAAATAATTAACTTCATGTATTAGGTACTTAAGAAATAGCATTTTACATAGTAGGTGCTTGTTGTCTTGACAAATACAAGATGGCAAGACATGACAATCAGAAAAAAATTTAGATTTTAGTGGATTGTATAAGAGTGAATACAATCTTGGACTGTAGTGAACGATGTATTTGGAGTGAGAGAGATGACAATTCTTATTATACTATGCTCTTGTCAGATTATATCTGCAGTATTGTGTTCAGTTTTGGTAACCATTACTTAACAAGAGCATTGGCAAACTGGAATATGTCCAGAGATGGGGAAAGGAGAAGATGATGAAGTCTAGAGAGCATGCCATCATTAGAAGAAATAGTTTATATTGTCAAAAGATGATAAGACTTACAGACAACTTCTTACATTTGCAGTGCTTTCATATATAATAACCGTTTTTGACCTGGCCCCAGATTGAACAACTGATCTATGGGTAATGGTTGTGTCAAGGAAGAATTGGGCTTGGTGTAAAGAAAATAACTGTCATTTTAGTAGTTAGACCTGCCCCAAAGTGGAGAAGGCTTTCTTGAAGGTCAGTAGAATCCCTTCACTGTCTTCAATTGGATCATTGCTAATTGAGAGTTCAACCTTAACTATCCATTGAGCTAAATGGCCTCAGGTTTCCCTTTTCCCTTTGTGATTCCGTGGAACAAGTAATTAATTTTTGACATATAAATATAAAAAGTCCCAGATCACATGACCCACTCACTTCACTAACAATACTGTCTAGTAATGACTGGTCACCAGCACTTGGTCATTTACTTTATATGATCTGATGGTCATGCTCTAACAGAAAGCAATGACTCTAGGGTCAGTGGCTGTATAATCTTGTCAAAGCCTTTAAAAATAAATCATCTTGATTCACTGCATCCTGACAGACAAAAGAATAACATTTTCCTTGGAATTTTCCTTGCTCTGTGACAATTCTTATTTGCTACAATTTTCTTCATCTTCTTTGTAACAAATTTGAAACTAAAAGTTAAAGCAGAAAAGATAGAGACAGGTAAATGTCATTGATTTATCTATGTACCAACTACCATTTGGCATGAATGTTTTCTCTGTGAATAAATCTCCTAGAGGTTATTCTCTTTCATGTTCATAGTAGCCTAATACTGTACTTGTTTAAGATGTAGGGATGAAGGGAAGATTGAGTAAATGCAAAATATAAGATATAATTGCAGAAAAGATAGATTTAAAGTATATCATGTTTTGCTGGCTCTGTCTGTGTGCCATCTTTCCTTTATTTCCTGATTTATATGACCAGTGGAACCTATAAGTACCAGTTTTCATCTTCAAAGTGTTTTAGGGATAGTCAAGGATTAATCCTCACAGCCCTCTTTAAAAAATGTTCCTATTATCTCTCTTTTATAAGAATAGAACCTTAAGTAGGAAAGTTACTATGCTAACTGACTTGTTTAAGGTTAGAGAAGGCATTGTGTCAGTGAAGATAAAAGTGAGGAAGTATCTAGTTTGAAGTTTAATGCTTGCATTTCCACCCCCTGCTCCAGAAAGAATTGGTCTCAGCAAAATACTTAACTTATAATAACAGTTGTATTCAGAATGCTAGTGATAGGTACTGGACCTGTGATTTCATTGGTCTGAGGAACTCCCTCTACCAATGCAGCTCAACACTTTCTCCGTAGTATATAATCTGAGTGTTATCTAGAGCACTGAGAAGTTAAGTGACCTTCCCAGGGTCACACAGCTAGTATGTGTCCAAGGCAAGACTTGAACTCCGTTCTTTCCCAATTTTGAGGTAAGCTCTCCATCCTCTATGCTGCACTCCCTCCCTTGGGATCAAGAGAACTGACTAAAATATAATAAACATCAAGTGTTTTTAAAATCATGGTATACGCACTAGTCCTAGTTTCATCTCTCAGATACACAAGGAGATATGTGATCTCATTGATTTGGGAGTTCCTTCCAGTGTTGAACATCATAACTCATTCTTATGCGCCTGTCCACAGGGGTTTAACCCTAACATGCTGGGGATCTTCTTTGTTCCTTGGAGGTGGGGAAATATAAAGATTTTTTTCTTTTTTTGGTCTTTATATTCCTAGCACATAGCACAGAGCTTAGAACATAGTAGGTTTTTCATAAATGTGGGTTAATTGATCAATGGTTGCCTATCTGCATTGGTCTCAGGAATTTCCTCATCCAGGTCCTACCAACACCCATGAAATCATAGCTCTGGCCAAAAAATGAACAAAACAGAAAACACCCAACAGTATGTGGTCATAATTTACACAACCAATGCATTCAAATTTTTTTGTGGCTGCCTTGCAAATTATTAAAATGCAAAAATATCAGCACTCACCATCACATTGGCTTCATCAATTCAGAGCATAACAATGATTTTACTCTGGCCCCCGTTGCCTGAGGGCCGATGTATTACATTTCACCCCTCCCCCACGGTTCTCCTGCACACATCGTAAGCACTCAGTTTTGTTTTGACAAAAATACTTCCTAATAATCCTTTCCCCACTTCAAGTGTTTGTCCTTAAAAAACAAGACAAAACTGCTTTTATGAGTTCAAATCATCAGTCCCAAATAAAATACAGTCTTATGTATTAAAAGAATTGGTGAAGTGAGCCACTATCAGTGATCATTGAAAGATCATGGTGAATAGAACTAGGGAAGGGGAGAAGGTCTCTTTCTGTGTCATTGGCTAAAACCCCCATGAATTGTATTCTACCTATTTTAGAAGCCCAAGCACCCCAGTTTCATTTAACTGCTTAACAGACAAGATTGACTCTTATAAAAGAATGTTTGTTTCAAGTTATAACAAATATAAACATACATTTTGCCCTTTTCTCACCCCATACCTGGGGCATAATTGCCCTTACACATCTCCGTCTCGGTGGAAGAGAAGGGGATTAGGTTCAAACTTTATTCAGTTCCTACCTAGCCATAGTCCTCACTAAATTCATATCCAAAGCCCCTGCTCTTGCATTTCAGGACACTTGCCCCTCAGGGTTTCAAGTTGCATCTCTGGTCTTTTCCTCGTACTGTACAGTGTACACTTATTTAGTAAATAAGGATTTCACTACTGAAAGCTGGGAGAGAAGTGGAGGGGAAGAGAGACAGAGACAGAGAGAGAGAGAGAGAGAGAGAGAGAAGTTCAAAATCTCAAACTGAAGCAGTGTGAACTGAAGACTAATATTTGTGTTTGCTAAGTGGTAATTTAATTCATACATGAATATTTTACTGAATGTGAATAATATTTTGAAAATGAAAACATTCTTCTTTTAAATGGTTAATTGTCTTAAAACTAAAGAATGAATCAATAATAGAAAATGTTTCATCAGAAGTTTGATTTAGTAGTTGCTGAAATCGTCCCTTTTGCAGACTTTTTAGTTTCATTAAAATTCACTTGTGAAATGGAATTTTTATGAATCTCTGCCAAACATCTTTATGTTTAAGACTTTTTCTCTTTGTATATGTGCTGCTTCATGTGAAAGAAACTTTGTATAAATCAAATCAGTTTTTTAAAAATATTGGTTTATTATGAGTAAAAGTAAATTAACAAGTTTTACTATATTTTCTATTGAATGTGAATACAAAAAGATCAAGTCTTATGAAGTAATTGACATATTTGTAGACATTAAGGCTCAAAAACAGAAACTGTAATGTTATTATTCATTACTATAGTAGACCAATAGGTAGGTATATTTTATTCTCTTTTAAAAATATATTAATATAAGTAAAAAATATTCATCCATGACTTTTGACCTTTTTTCTACTGTGATATTTTGTTTTTAATTTTTTACTGGCATGATTATATATAGAAAGTTTAAATAAAAGAAAATATTCACTACATAAATATCTTTTCTATTATTCATTAAATTTCAGGATTGTTACTGCAAATCATTTGTTATAAAGGAGAAATTGTTAAAAAACCAAAACAACTATCTGATCTGGATGTCTACTATGTTATGTATGCCTCTGTCCTTGCAACGTGAAAGCACCAGTCTAGATTTCCCAGATTCCCTGCTTCCCCCCAAAACAGAACCCCAGTAATTGTTCAACTTTATTGCAATATACTCATCATAACATTGATAGGAAATGAGCACTCACAGATTAGTAGACAGGCTTTGCAATGATGGATCTTAGTGACTCTGCAACCATTATTTGAGTACATATAAACACATACATGTATTTGACATACACATACACATGTCTCAATGAATCAACAAACATTTATTAAGCACCTAATAGGTTTCAGACTCTGTGTTAGATTCTGGGGATACAAATCGAAAAAACAAATTAAATGGTCTCTTATCTCCAGGAGCACACATTCTTTCCAGAGAAACAACATGTATATGTACAAGGGGAAAAGGGAACAAGTATTTATTAAGCACCTATTATATGCCGGGTATTGTGCTAAACACTTTATAAATATATCTCATTTGACATGTTTAAGTCTTTATAGAATAAATAAGTATTTAAAGAATAAATACAAAATAGATCCTAGGAGGTTATATACAAGGTAGTTAGGAAAGGAGGGTACAAGCAGTTAGGGGATTCATGTACAAGGTGATTCTTGAAGGAAAATGAGGATTCGGTGAGGCAGAAATGAAGAGCAGGAGGAAGGCCATACAAAGTCCAGAGTTGGGAGAATGTGTGTGAGGAGTAGAGAGAAATCCAGTTTAGCTAGAATGGAGATTACAGAAGAAGAGTTTTATATCATGAGATAGAAAGATATATTGGACTAAGTTTGAAGGTCAAACAGAAGAGTTTGTATTTCATAGTGGAAACAATAGGGTGCTACATGTTCTGGAAGAAGACCAACGGCATCATGAGGGTGATGTGTGATTGATTTAAGTGAGACAGAACCTCGCCCTCTCCTCCAGAGTCGTTGAAGTCCAATGGCAGGGCAAGATTTTACTGATGAGGTCCAGGAAATGCCAGATCTGCACTTAAGTAAAATCACTTTGCATAGAGGATGGAGTGCCATGCTGAGAGATCTGAGTCTTGGAAACCAATTAGGAGGCTAATGCATTAGTCTATGTCAGAAGAGATAAAGGCCTGAACAAAAGCAGTGTTGGCAGTGGTGATGGTGCTGTTGTGAGTAGTAATGATGAGGGCCAGAAAGATACAGGAAGCCCAAGACTGGAGTCCCCTTCATGGGCCTTGAAAGAATTCTCAGACTCAAGCATTCTTGAGGTCAGGGTGATAAAGATTTATTTCACCTTTCAGACAGTAAGAATTCTTAGGGAACCTGTGATCTGAATGGGGTGTAAGTAAAGTTTATATAGGATATTCTGTAGTAAAATATGTGCCATATATGCTAACTAGGTGACTCAGGGTGGGATTAAGGAGTGGTTAAGGAGTGTTTGGTTCTTAAAGGAACATGCATTTTTAGTATCTGCTTTGCAGGTATTTTACCCAGAGTTCATGGGGAAATAACCCAATAGGGGGCTACATGGAGGGATGATTTTTGGCCTGAAATGTCACTAAGTCAACTAATAGGGCTGACTGAGATATACCCAGGCTGCTCTCATCAATGTCTTGTTAGACAAAATAGATCTAAGAATGCATACATATAATTGGTCAGGAAGTAGTAAATATCTTTATGACCCAGTAAACAGCCAGTGCAGCCAGTACATAGCTGCTTCAAACTAATAAATTCTATAGGTTCAGCTGGCTACTGCATCAGGAAGAGAGATCTAAGGCAGGCTGTCTTTGGCCTGGGGAGAAACTGCTTGGGATAGTGTTTTGAGGCTAGGTAGAAATGTGATTTTTAGAGAGAAACATGATTTTAGGATTGGAATCCAAGCACAGGCACCCAAGCATGCTATCAGTAAGAGTCACTTGTGAGAAATGTTGTAAAGGTAGAAACAAAAATGTTTGGCAACTGTCTGGATATATTGGGGTGGTGAAGTGTTAGGAGTTCAGATAATCCTGAGGTTTTGGATCTGAGAGACTAGAAGAATATTCAACAAAAGTTGAGAAGAAGTTTGGCAGAGGAATGGGTTTGGGGGTGGAGGGGATCAATCAACCAGCATAGGCACTTGTTCTAAGCACCAGGCATACAAAGATAAAAGTGAAACAGTACTTTTCCTCAAGGAGCTTACCTTCTAATAAAGGAAACAAGATGTTACAAATACCTACATAATTCGTATAAAATGATCATGAAATAATTTTGAGAAGAAGTTTTAGCAATTGTAGGGGGGAGTGAGGAGAGAACATTAGGAATGGTTTAATGTAGAAGATAGTACTTGAACCTAATTAGTCTTGAAAACTAGAAACCAGAGATTCTGAGAGGCAGAAAGGAAGTGGGAGTACAACCTCAGATACTAGGGACAGTCAGAGCAAAGGAACTGGGAAGGGACGTGACATGTCCTGTATATAGAACAAGTAAGTCAGTATGACTAGATTGCAGAGTTTTTGGAGGAAGGTCATGTATGAGAAGACTGGAAAAATAGGAAAGGGTCAGGTTGTGAAGAGATGTAAATGCTAAACAGAGGGAAGAAAAGTCAACAATTATTATGATGCTAAAGATGGCCAAAATGTAAACTCAGAAGAGAATTCAAAATACCTGCAATCAAAGACTTAAAGGAACACACAGTTTAGCCACAAACTCAATGGAATTCCAATAAGAAATAAAGCATTAATTTTTAAAAAATTAAAACCATTATAAATTAAATGAGAATGCTAGAAAAAAAGTGTTATAAAAGAAATGAGAGTTATGGAGGAGAGACTTGGAATGAAAATAAATAGTTTAGCAAAAGAGGTACAAAACATTGCTAATTAACTAACTCTAAAACTTATCATGGACAAAAGTTACTAACTTCAGAAACAGCAACAAAAAAGTAAAATCAAATAACTGGAAAAATAGAAAAAATGAGAAGCATCTCATGTCAAAAAACAAAAAAACTGGATTACAGATGGAAGAGATAATTTAAGAATCATTGGACTACTTGAAAAACATTAAAAAAAAGATCTATATATAGACTTTTTAAAAATCATTAAGAAAAAAAACCCTACATACATATTAGAATAGGAGGGAAAAATTAAAATAGAATGAATCCACAGGTCATCTCTGCATATATATATGACATCTATATCTATATATATATGTGTGTGTGTGTGTGTGCGAGTCATCTGCGTAAATTATAATTACACTCATGGGAGATGATGAGTTTTGCAAGAGACTAAAGAGAAAAACAAAAGAGAACACAGGAGCAAAAAGATGTGGGAAACACACAGATTTGTGTGTGTGGGGAGGTGTGATTAGACAATAAATCCACAAAGGAGACCAGGAGCAGTCTCACAGGTAAGAGAAGAACCAAGATAGGGGACTGTCACAAAATCCCGGAAAGGAGGAAGTATCTAGGAAAAGAAAGTGGTCAGTAAATACCAAAGGTAACAGAGAGGTCAGAAAGGGTAACTGTTTTTCAGCAGCAGCTTGGTTTTGATCCTATGGGAACATCATGCCCTCTCCAGGAAATCTTATCACCATGTTGATTGACTTTTTTTTTTGGATACTTGATACCTTCTGAACTCCCTCAATTGCCTCTCCCCTCTGATTGGAGGGCTGGAGGGTGGAGCAATAAACTCCTCCTAAAGCCTCCTTTACAGAGGACTCAGAACTCGCAGAACTTTGCACTCAGTTTTCTATCAGCAGCTTTGCTTGATTTTGACTCCATGGAACATCATACTCCCTGGTGGCTCCATCTCTCTTCCTCCCCTTCCTTTCCCTTTCTCTCTTCTCTCCTTCCATGTCGCCTTCCCTCAATAGACTGTAACCTTGAGGTTAGAAAGTGTCTTTTTTTTCTTGTTTCCTAGCATTTATCACAATGCCTGGCACAGAGTAGGCATTTAATAAATGTTTATCGAATTGAAATGAAAAAAAAAAGATGAATCCTGAGGAGAGATCAGTAAATGCTACAGGTAAGAGGTAACAATATTACAAGTAATTCTTGGCAATAGGGAGGGTTATTCTCTAACAAGGTGGGCAGCTGGGGTAGAAAATAGCACTTGATCTGAGTCTTAAAGGATGTTAGAAATTCTGTGTGGCCAGTGTTGAGGATGGGGCAGGGTGCTTTTCCTGACTGTGCAAAGATAAAGAGATGGCTGTCACATAGGGTAAGCAGCAAGTGGACAAGCTGTGAATGAAGCCATGAATGCGTGAAAGAGAGTCATATGCAAGAAATCAGAAAAGGAAAGCTACATGCAAACTGTGATACATTAATCAAAAGAATTAAATACATTATCCTCTAGCACCAGGGGAGCCAGTGGAGCTTCCTTTCACCAGATTTTGAGGAACGTCCATTTCCCTTCTGTGAGGAAGACAGATTGGGGAGAAAAGAGGATATAAGGAATGGAAGCAGTAGTTAAGAAGCTTTTTCAGCCCTCCAGGAGAGAAGTGATGAAACCCTGAAATAAGGCAGTGATTGTATGAGAAGAGAGAAGTGGAGTAGAGGTGTTGTGGAGGTAAAACTGCCAAGACTTGACCTCTTACTGGGTGTGAGGAGCAAATTAGAGTAAGGAGCTGAGGATGACTTTTAGGTCTGAGTGACCTAAGGCCTGAGTGACCAGAAAGATGGTGGTTTTCTCAACAAAATAGGGAAGTCAGGAAGAACTAAAGGTTGGAGGAGGTTAAA
The DNA here is from genome assembly GCA_028658325.1 of Potorous gilbertii. Taxonomy (NCBI): domain Eukaryota; kingdom Metazoa; phylum Chordata; class Mammalia; order Diprotodontia; family Potoroidae; genus Potorous; species Potorous gilbertii. The sequence goes on from CM053770.1 coordinate 457,715,941, forward strand.
GGGTGGGCAAAGATAATGAGTTCGGTTTTGGACATATTGAGTGTGAGATGGTACATGCAGCTGGAAATGTGAAATAAGCAGTGAGTAAGATGGGACTGTAGTTCAAGATTAGGGAGATTATTGTTGTTCATTTGTTTCAGTCATATCCCACTCTTCCTGATCCCATTTGAGGTTTTCTTGGCAAAGACACTGGAGTAGTTTGACATTTTCTTCTCCAGCTCATTTTACAGATGAGGAAACTGAGGCAAACGGAGTTAAGTGACATGCCCACAGTCAGACAGCTAGTAAGTGTTTGAGAGATTTGAACTCAAGAAGAAGAGTCTTCCTGACTCCAGGCATAGCACTCTATCTGTTGTACCATCTAGCTGTCCCTAGGGAGATTATATATGTATATCTGTCTGTTTATTTATCTGTCTATAGATAGATATAGATATATGAAGATATCTCTATATATGTATATGGGAAAGAGAGAGAAAGAGACAGAGAGAGAGAGAGACAGAGAGAAAGCTGAAATTCAAATGCATGGAGAAGGTAATTGAACATCTTTGTATTGAATAGTATGCTTGACTTAACAGAGCCTAAAATGGAATTAGCTTTGTAGGCTTCCATGTTGACTTCTACTGAACTTGTAACCCTCTAAAAATCTCAGATCATTTTTTAGATGAACTATAGCTGTCTAGCCATGTTATCTCTCCATTTTGTACTTGTAGAGTTGATTTCTTTGAACCTAAGTTTAAGACTTTACAGTTATCCTTATTTGATTTGTCTTTATTAGATTAAGTCCACTATTCTAATCTATCATAATCTATTTGAATCTTGAATTTAGATCCCTTCTGGCAGTGTGTCATCTACAAATTTTATAATCATGTCATTAAGTTTTATGTGAATCGTTGGTGAAAAATATTATATAACACTGGATCACAAATCCTTGGTCTACTCCATGGGAGGAATTGGCCTAACTAGACATTGAAACCTTTTTTTTTTAAATACATTTATTTAACTTTTTACATTCATTTTCACAAGATTTTGGGTTCCAAAATTTTCTCCCC
>CM053770.1:457717489-457769117 GCA_028658325.1 Potorous gilbertii
ACCTTCTATGGTCTTAGTTTTTTTCCCTTTTCTGGGCATTTTCCTAGCCAGTTACTTGACTTCTGAGAGTCCTCTCCACCCCTGGCCTAGATCCACCCAGCTAGTGCTTGGGGTCTGAGATTCAAATGCTGCTCCCCAGCCTCAGGGCTTTGGCGGTAGGCCTGGGTGCTATTCAATGGGAGCTTATCTGCTGGTCTCAAGTGGGGGCAGGGCCGCCTCCCAGGTTCAGTTCCCTCAGGAGGTTTATGCAGAGACCTTTTGTAATGGAGCTGCTGCTGAGCTCCTGCCTGCTCTGGGAGCCTCTGGCTGCCTGCTCTGGGAACCTCTGGACTCCGCTGCCTCTGCAGCTGCCGCCACCTCCCAAGGGGGCCTGAGTCCCAGAGACACCCCGCTCCCCTCTCAGCCCGTCTCTCTCACTGACCTGTGTGTCTGTGGATGGAGGGACCTTTGCGGCTGCTGGAGATTCTGTCCCTGATGCCTATTTGGATCTGCTCACTCCTCTCAGTGCCACGTGGCTGGGGCTGGGGGAGGGCTGCTCCCATCGGTGGTGCAATGGACCTTTGGGATCAGTTTTTCAGGGCTCTCTGGAACAGAAATCTCCTTCTCTGTGTTGCTGCGTGGCTTCCACTGTTCCAGAATTTTTTGGGAGTTCTTTTTAGAGGAAATCCATGGGCTGTGGGTTCGGAGCTAGCAAATGTGAGTCTTTCTACTCCGCCATCTTGGCTCCGCCCCCTCCCAACATTCACTTCTACAAGATTTTGAGTTCTAAATTTTCTTTCTTTCCCTCCACTCCCCACTCCCCCATGGCATGCAATCTGATATACAATTATATTAAAAAATATTTCCACTTTAGTCATGTTGTGAAAGAAGAATTAGAAATAAAGGGAAAAACCATGAGAAAGAAGAACCAAAAAAAAAAAAAGAAAAAAAGAGAAAATAGTATGCTTTGATCTACATTCAGACACCATAGCTCTTTTTCTAGATGTGGATAACATTTTCTATTATGAGTCTTTTGGAATTACGCTTAAATACTTGTACTGCTGAGAAGAGTTAAGTCTCTCAAAGTTGGTCATTGCATAATATTGCTTGTTATTGTATACAGTGTTCTCCTGGTTCTGCTCACCTCACTCAGCATCAGTTCATATAAGTCTTTTCAGGTTTTCCTTAAGTTCATCTGCTCATTCTTTCTTATAGAGCAATAGTATTCGATTATATTCATAGAGCATAATGTGTTCAGTCTTTCTCCAACTGATGGGCATCCCCTCAGTTTCCAATTCTTGGCCCCCACAAGAAGAGCTGCTATAAAGATTTTTGTACATGTGGGTCCTTGTCTCATTTTATGATCTCTTTGGGATATAGCCCTAAAAGTGGTATTGCTGGGTCCAAGAGTATGTACAGTTTTATAGCCCTTTGGGCATAGTTCCAAATTGCTCTCTAGAATGGTTGGATCAGTCCACAACTCCACCAATGATGCATTAGTATTCCAATTTTCCCACATCTTCAACATTTGGCATTTTTCTGTTTTGTCATCTTAGTCAATCTCACAGGTGTGATATGGTACCTCAGAGTTGTTTTAATTTACATTCCTCTAATCAGTAGTGATTTAGAGCATATTTTCATGTGTTTATAGATAACTTTATGCCTGTTTATATCCTTTGATCATTTATCAATTTGGGAATGACTTGTATTCTTATAAATCTGACTCAGTTCTCTGTATATTTTAGAAATGAGGCTTTTATTAGAGACACTGGCTGTAAAAATTGTTTCCTAGCTTTCTGCTTTCCTTCTAGTCTTGATTGCATTGACTTTGTTTGTGCAAAACCTTTTTAATTTAATGTAATCAAAATTATCCATTTTGCAAGTCATAATATTCTCTATCAGTTGTTTGGGCATAAATTCTTCCATTCTCCATAGATCTGACAGGTAAACTATTTCTTACTCTCCTAATTTCCATATAGTCTCACTCTTTATACCTAAACCATGTACTCGTTTTGACTTTATCTTGGTATATGGTATAAGATGTTGGTATAAAACTGGAACTAGGGATTTTTAAAGAGGTAGAAGTGAGAAGGGAGAGCATCTTAGGCATGGCAAGCAACCTGCAAAGGCACAAAGGTGGGAGATGGAATATTGTGTATGGGAAAGAACAGACTGTATATGAGGTAGGTCAGTGTGAGAGAAATCTTGGAATAGTAAGGTGGTGTCGAGGAGTTTATAGTTTATCCCCAAGGCAATAATGAGCCATTGAAGTTTCCTTAGCAGGGGATTCATTTGGTCAGACATACATTTTAGGAATATCAGTTTGACAGCTGTGGGTGAGGTAGAATTGGAGAGTGGAGACCTAGTGAAGAAACTTATAAATATAGATTTAGAACAGTAAGGTGAGGGCTGGTCTATTGGGAATGGAAAGAAAAGGAAAAGACATGAGAGTGTTTTTTTTTTTTTAAAGAAATGATTGCTCTATTAGGAATGCAAAGAAAGTAAAGGAAAAACATGAGAGTAGTTTAAAAAAATCAATAATATTTGATTATTCATTGAATACAGGGGGAGAATGAGAGTCAGGTGGAATGAATGGGAGAATGGTAGTGTAGGCATGTAAGGAGTCCCCTAACGTCTCAGCAGAGGACCTTACCTCATACTTCCTAAAAAGCATGAGATCATTCCCTGAAATACCTTTACTTTCCCCATTTTCATCAAGCATCACTGAGACACCTTCCCTCCCTATCACCTCCTTCACAACTATCTCTCTTGAAGAGGTGGTCTTTCTCCTTGTCCAGGAAAACCCTTTAATGTGCTCAAGTAATTCCCTTCTATCTTGTCCTCTACAGAAGATTGCCCTCCCCCCATCATCCTTGCTTTGTGTCTAATCTTATTTTCTCCCTATTTAGTGGCTCTCTATCTAATAACTCCTTTCCTGTTGGCTTCAAGTATCCATGTCTCCACCATCTTTAAACCCATCTCACCTGATTCACCATCCCTGCTAACTACTGCACTATAGCTCTTTGCATTCCATGACTAAACTTTGAGAAGGCTATCTCTACAACTGGAACCCGTCTTCCTCTTGTCTTCTGTTCTAAAACTCTCTGCAGTCTGACTTTTGACTTTATTGTTCAAATGAAACTCCTCTCTCTAAAGTCATTAATGATCTCTTAGTTACCAAATTTAATTCCCTCCCTGCCCCCCCGCCTTTTTCAGTCTTCATCCTTCTTGACTTCTTTCTCTACAGCTTATGAAACTTCTCATCACCCTCTCTCTCCTCTAAGTTCTCATGACACAACTCTCTTAGTTCTCCTGCTATCTTGTGCAAACCACTCCTTTTCAAGGTCTCTTTGCTGGTCTCTACCCTAGGTATAGTCCACTAACCTTGGGAATCAGTCCAAGCTTTGTCCTGGGCCCTCTATTCTCCTTCATCAAGGATTCTTAACATTTTTTGTGGCATGGACCCCTTTGGTAGTCTGGTGAAGATTGTGTACCTCTTCTCAGAATAATGTTTTTGAATTATCCCCAGTTTTTCCCAGACTCATGACACATAATTAATCTATGGTCAACTCTTTTGTTTCTGCTTTCACAACACTTTTACATAAAAATAATCATGATAATTTATATAGCACCTGTTTTATACCAGGAGCTGTGCTGAGTGCTTTATAAATATTATCTTATTTTGTCCTTACAACAACCCTGGGAGGTAGGTGCTGTAATTATCCATATTTCACAGTTGAGGAAACAGGGAAATGGAGACTGTAACTTGCACTAGTAAGTGCCTCCTATCAAATTTGAACTTGGGTCTTCCTAACTCCAGGCATGGGGCTGGATCCATAGTACCACTTAATAGTATGTCATACCCATTCCCTTCTCTCTACTTACACAGCCACCATCCTAGTGCAGGCTCTTATCACCCCATGGCTGTACTATTGCAATGACCTTTGGGTTAGTTTCTCTGTGTCAAGTCTCTCCCTGTAATAACTAAATAGTAGTTGTTTCTCTTTTACCTAGGAACCCTGAGGTAAACTCCCAGTTTGATTTTTTTTTTTTTTGATTAAAGGGGCCATCCCTTGAGTGACTTAATGAAGCCTATTCACTGAATGGGTGTATCTCACTCGAAGTGAGATTGTGATAAGACCTTAGCCTGAAAGGGCCAGGGTCTCCCATTGCATCTTGGGCCATCTCTAATCATCCTAATGAATATTAGGCCACCAGACCCAGATGGCTCAGGAGAAGAAAGTGAGGCTGGTGACCTTGCACAGCCCTCCCTCACTCAAATCAAAGTCAATGGCAATTCATGTCATCATCTTGATTTCATGGTCCTCTTCCAGAAGGAAGGGCAAACACCACAACCCCTATTCTGATTCATCCATTCTCTCCTCAACTGCAAATGGGATTCTCCTAAAGCACAGGCCTGATAATGGCAAACCCTTACTCTGCACACCTCTGTGGCTCCCCATTACTTCTAGGATCAAATATAAAATGAAATGCTTTCTTTGGCCTTTAAAGATATTCACAACTTGGCCTCTTTCTAATTTTCCTGTTTTCTAAAACTATTCTCTTCTCCAACTACCATCTGCCTTCCTTCTATGTCTTTGAACATTATTCTTCATTTCCTGACCTTTTAACTGGCTGTTTTCCATGCCTAGAATGCCCTCCCTCCTCCCCTCTTTCTGTTGGCTTTCTTTAAGACTCACCTCTAATTCCACCTTCTGCAGGAGGCTTTCCCCAGGACCCACCACTGCTAGTACCTTCTTTCTGAGATTACCTTCCATCTACTTTGTATATGTCTTGTATATACATAATTCTTTGCACATTTTTCACCCATTATACAATGTGAGCTCCTTCAGGGCAAGGATTGTATTTTTGCCTTTCTTTCTAGTTCCAATTACTTAGTATAGCGCCTGGTATGTAATAGGCATTTAATAAAGAATTCCTAAAGTCAGGAAGAAGACCTAGGGGGAAGTAATGTGTTCAGTTTTAAATATTTTTAGTCTGAAGTGATAAATGATGTTGACCTTAAAATTTAAATTTGCATATGCTTTTCCTTCAGTAACATTTTTCATTAGTTACTGAACATTAGTCAATCAATATGTATTTATGAAGTGCTTCTTTATCTCCACACTAAGCAGTGGAGATAAAAACAGAAAGCAAAAAGAGGGCCTGCCCTCAAGTAGTTTATGTTCTAATGAAAATGATAACACATACATCAATATATATGTGGAGGTAAAAAAATCCTGTGAAATAAAAACTATTGGGCACAGTTCAACAGAGCAATTTGCCATCATTTACATGGAAACAAAGTGGATTTTCTGATCTCAAGAAGCAAACTATAGTAAAACTTAGGCCAAATATGCTAACTAGGTGTTGTGGGGAGGGATTAGGGAGTGGTTAAGGAGTGGTCAGTTCTTAAAGAAGATGCACTTTTTGTATCTACTGTACAGGCGTTTTACCCAGAGTTCATTGGGAAAAGCCCAGGGTGGGGAGGGGGTGAGTAGGGGGAGAGACCCAAAAGAAGATGTGGTTTAGGCCTGCTACATCACTAAGTTAACTAGCAGTCAGGGCCAACTGAGGATTGCCCAGTCTACCACCAATCAATGTCTTGTTTGACAATATAGATTGTATAGGCATATACATATATCTAAAGTCTAGGATACACATAATGAGGAGTCCAGCATGCATATAATGAGGTAGGGTATAGATAATCCAGTGGGTACACGATATCTTTAAGAGCCCAGTACAAAACCATTTCAAGCTAATGATTGTTACTGCTGAAGTTTGTTACTGTACGAGAGAGAGAGAGACAGAGAGAAAGAGAGAGAGAGAGACAGAGAGACAGACAGAGAGAGAGAGAGAGAGAGAAAGAGAAAGCGAAGTATTTTGTTGGGGCCCACTCATGAGTAATTGCTCGGCATAGCAATTGGGCTGTGGAGAAGCTGTTATGGATAGTGTTTTGAAGCTAGGGAGAATTTGGGAATTGGGGTCCACGCACAGGCACCCAAGCACCCCATCATTTCCTTCTTTTTTCTTTCTTTCCCGCGTATCCAGCTAAAATGCAGGAAAGAATCCTTTATGCCAGATTTCTATTTCACACCAAAAAAACAGGCAATGTTTTCATCACAAATCAGAGGATGCAACGTAAGGGTAATATCTCCATACGGGTGGAACCTGTTAAGAGAGCAAAGAAAACTGAAATTCCAAACAATGCTTGCAAAGGATTAGCTGGCGCGGCCCCACTGGAACCCTACTTGTCATTAACATTTATTTCTGGTCTTTGAAAAGTAACGATTAAACTGAGCCTTTTGTCGTAAGGTTGCTTACGGCCACAGGTCCCAAGGACAAACATTGGATTTCAGGCGGCAGCTCCAGCATCTCTCTTCCTTGTAAACACTTTTGGCTTCTTTTGAGGTGGTTTCTCTCTCTCTACCATTTCAAGAAAGTGATTGCTTTTGCAACTAAGTATAAAGCAAGTATTAAAATTTAATACACAATTCGCATCATAAAAGCAGAATGCCTAATTTCACTGATGGCAACTTGTTAATAAAAGACAGAAAGGTTAATGTGGTCTTTAGTTCTCTTAAAAACTAGTTTCTTCCAGGCACTTGTGCAGAAAAGTGTTTATAAAAAGATATGTTATATATATATATATAATATATATATATATATATATAGTGTTTATAAAAAGATATGTTATATATATATAATATATATATATAGTGTTTATAAAAAGATATGTTATATATATATATGTTATATATATATATATATATATTTTTTTTTTTTGCCTTCTGTCTCTATCCCAAGCAAGTTTATTAGATTCATAGATTTTATTAGACAAATAATCATTGAAAATAAGATAATTATTAAATGCTTTTTGCATGCAGAGTATTGTGTTAGGTGCTAGGAAACATACAAAGCTTCCATAAGACTTGACTCTTGGCACAGAACACAGGATTTGATAGGAAACATTCTGGTGCAATAGAAAGAGACCTGATCTTGGAGTCACTGGGGTCTTCCCTCCCCAGTGATTCCTCAAAGGTCATCTAGTCTGATCCCCTCATTGAACAGATGAGGAAATTTCAAGGCCCATGGAGATGAAGTGATTTACCCAAGGTTTTACAAGTAGTAAATGGGAGAATTGTCCTCTGACTCTAAATCCCTCCACTTCAGCACACTGATGCCAATTCGACATTGCCCATCTTATAGAGAACTAACTTCTCAGGATCACATTCAAAACTTTCCACAATCTAGTTGTAAATTATACTTTGCAGTCACTTCTCATGATTCAGTAAGTGGTTCATTAATGGCTTGATGTCAGTTTGGAAAGAAGTCTCAGTGGAGTGCCCCAAAGATGTATACTTTGTCCTGTCCTATTTAACATTTTCATTAATGACTTGGATAAATACATAGTGGGTTTATCAAATTTTCAGATGATCAAGAGCTGAGAGGGTTCACTAAAACTCTAGATGATGGAATGAGAATCCAAAAAAAATCTCAACAGGTCAAAATTTTGGATTAAGTCTAATAATATGTAAATCTAAAAAGATGGAATTTAAAAGGAATAAATATACAAAAAAATCAATGTCAAAAGTACAATACAATGAAGGAATGATTAGACAGCAGTTTGTTGGGAAAAGATCTGGGGATTTTAGTGGACTGAAAACTTAATATGTCAATTGTGTAACATGATGGTCAAAAAAGCTAATGAATTGAAGTATAACTTCTAGGAACAAGGGGAGGAGACTAGTACTGTGCCTTGGTTAGACCATGCTCTACCCTTGTCAATTATGTTTAGTTCTGAGCAACACGTTTTAAGAAGGATGCTGATTACTGGCATAGCATCCAAAAGAGGTCAAATAGAGTCATCAAGCTTATAATATATTAGAATCAGTTGCAGATATTTAGTGCAAAGAGGCCCCAGTGAGATATATGTCAGCTATCTTCAAATACTCGAAAGTTTATCATGTGGAAGGCCTGTTCTGTTTGATTCAATATGTCAAAACTGGAACAATGTGGGGAAATTGTAAAGAGATCCATATAAGCTTAATGTCAGGAAGAAAACTTCTTAACAATTGGAGCTGTACAAAAGTGGAATAGAAGGTTCAGGAAGTAATGGGTTCTGGGTCACTGGAAGTCTTCAAGCAAAGCTGGATGAACCTTTGTCAGGTATGATATAGAGTGGATTTTTTTCAAAGTATGGGGTTGTTCTATGTGACTACTGATATTTTTTTTCAGTTCTGCAATTCTATGGCTATTCTTCATGTATCTTACATTACAATGAAATTGGGCCACTTGCCATTTCCTGAAAAAAAATCCTTTATTTTCCCACCTCTATGCCTTTGCTCTCAGGGAATGCCCTCTTCCTATATCTCCATCATGTTCTATTTACTCTTTAATGCTACATCTTCACAAAGGTTTTTCTAATATGCTCAGTTGTAGGTGGGACTTCCCAGAATTCTCATAACACTTTACATTTGTGTCTTTTTTGCACTCTTATATTCTAGGATGTATTATATTTAGTCATAAGCATTTTTTTTATCCTTCCCTCTACTATACTAAAAACAGCTTAAAGGCAGAAACTGTGCCATAGTTATCTCTGCAACAAAGCAGCTCACATCTATATGTTGTTTTAAGCTTTAGAAAGTATATTCTTCACCATGATCCTGTGAGGTAGGTAATATAAACATTATTATTCCTATTTTATAGATGAGGAAGTTGGAACTCAGAGAGATAAAGTGATTTGTACAGTCTTACTTATTTCGAGTCTAGCACACATTCCACTAAAACCTGCTGCCTTCCTCTAAGGATACCTTGATCACATGAAATACAATCAATAAATGCTTGCTGATTCAAATTCAATTGAATATTCATTACACCAGAGAAAATTGGTAGCCTCGAAATGCTCAGTAAATTTCTAAATGTTCACTTTGAACACAATAACAAGATTGATAAAAATGAAAGATAGCTAGCATCTACTATTTTTCATCTTTAAGAAAGTGGCAGGAGGGAGACAGACAAAGACAGAGAGAGAGAGGCAGAGATGCCCAGAGAGAGGCAGAGAGGAGGAGAAAAAGAGGACTTAGAGTAGGTGGAAGGGAAGATGTTCAGGAGGAGAGGGAGAGTTGGCTGTTGTCTCAGTCTATTTCCTTAAATCCTTTTTTACTGTTTTTTTTTTCTTATCTACTAAACAATGGCAGAAACCACAGGGTGTGTGTGAGGTGGGGTGGGGATGGGAGGAGGTGGGTTGTTATATATATGCTAATTAATATCTGGCATATACTATAAGGATCAGTAGAGAAGTAGATGAAAGCATATTTATAAATTATTGTTATCAATCTAGTCCCATTGGATCTAACATGTATTAAGTGCCAAACTGTAGATGTATTATATTTATGTATTTATTTTGTACATATTTACTTATGTTCTTTTCTTTGCTGAAAGAATATAAACTTCTTGCGGGCAAGGAGTATTTCTTTTTTGTATTTTTATCTTCCCATCATTTAGGTTAGTGCGTTGCACATAATTAACAAATATTTGTTGAATTAAATTGAATAGAGATGATAGTGTAATCATTAATGGATGTGATTAATAGTGTGCGTTTATATGAGTACATATATATTATATATATGGAGAGAGGTAGATATCTCTGTCATTTATATATCTGTGAGTATATATATATATATATGTGTGTGTGTGTGTGTGTATATATATATATATATATATATATATATATATATATATATATATATATATATATGTATATTTGGAGAGAGAGAGAGAGAGAGATATCTGTCTCTTTCCCTATACATATGAGAGAGAGAGAGAGCTCAGTACACTGTAGCAGGAAACATCCATGATAACATGGTAGAACATGAATATTGATCCAATAAGAGACTTAGAAAGATTTGTCAGGCAAATAGGAGAAGCAAGAGAGAGTGGTGTAATGGAAGCCAAAGGAGACCAGGTATCTGGGAGGACAACAGTGTTGTCAAACACTTTAGAGATGTCAGAGTGTAGAGAGTGAGAAAAGACCATTGGAGTTAGTTGATATCATTGGTAAACTTAAATATGGTGGTTTCAAGCAACTATTGATAATGGAATTAAAATGACAGTGGGGTTGGGAACTGAGTAGCAAAAGATTGAAGATGATGAAAGCAGATGACTTTTTTTAGGAATTTGATAGTGAAAAGAAAGAGAGATATAAGGCATTAAGTTGAGGAGATGGTAGGGCAAAGTAAAGGGTTGTTAGGTATAGGGGAGACCTAAGTAAATGCACTCAGGATGAGACTGAAGACAAGAGAGGCAGAGATGGATGGGACAAACTCCCACAACAGGTGGGAGACATTGGAAAAATAGAAAACAATAAAGGATTTGACCTTGGTAACATCTTCCTCTGAGAACAGAGGAAAATAGAAGGGATTGGATCAAGATATAGAAGAATTTTAAGGTGTGGAATAGGAGAGATGTCTTCTTTTTCTCAGTGATGAAGTTCCTTCAGTTCATTTTACAGCTTGGGAAACTGAGGCAAACAGGGTTAAATGACTAGTCCAGGATCACACACCTAGTAAATGTCTGAGGCCCAATTAATGTCTGAGGCCCAGAGAAGTAGTCTAATTTCAACTTCGTGAGGTCTTTGAGAGCAAATGCTGTTTTTTGACTTACTTTGTATCGCAGGGTTTAGCCTTGACTTGAATTTATTTCAGTAAGATCACCTGTGTGATTTTATTCACTTGTGAATAAATAGAAGTGGAGTTTGAACTGAAGTTCTCTGACTCCAAGTCCAGCCTGCTATAAGAGAGCTGCCAAGGGAATTCTTCCAAACAAATTCTACTGCATGCACAATGACTTGAATTTTAGACTTTTATCTACATCATTTAGTCTTGACACACAGGGAAGGAACACAAATCATCATCTCCAACAGATACCTGGATTAATCCATGTCTTTATCCTTTGGAGACAAGGAGGAAAACATGCTATCCATCTTTTTCCAAGTTGAATATAACCCCCTAGAGGGCAGGGCTATTCTTTTCTTTTCTCTTTGCTTTTTGTCTGTGTTCAGAGTTTTGTACAATGTATGACACGTATATGACTTAAAACAATTCAATTTAATAACATACTAAGAATCTACTACGTTCCAGGCATTGTATTAGGCACAGAGTTACAAAGAATGAAACAGTGTCTCTTTACAAGGAGCTACCATTATTTTGTAGAGTAGGCAACATGCATACAGATAATTAAATACAAAATAAGTAGTATTTATTGCTTGATCAATGTTTGTCAAATTGAATTTTGAAACTCCTTCCCATGTGGTTAAACATGAATCTGAATGCTATTTGTAAAAACAGTTGAAAGGGAAGAACATAGCTTTATATTAGGTACTCTAATTTCCAGGATTTTGGTAAGTTCCCAGTGGCTCAATGATCTAAGGTAACAGACTTTTTAATTTTAGTCTGCAAGCTACTTGTGCTTTGAGATATGAAAATTCTTGAATATTAAGCATCCTTGAATGGGAAGAGCATCTATATTTTTTCTCTCATGCCCAACATCAAAGACTTTACTACTTACCTGCTTATTTGTAGAAACAAATGGTAATTCCCTTTGGATGTTCACATAGGTTTTTCTGATATAGACAAAAATACCATTTGTTGAGAGTCTAGTTTATGACTACAAAGTAGTACAATGGCACACTCTTTGCTTTCAGAGTACTTATAATCTAGCAGGGGCAACAATGCATATGTAGGTATGCCATTTCTAATATCATTAATTGATGCGATTGATTGATATTGATATGATACATGATAAATGATATATGATTAAATGATATAATCTAATATGATTGATTTTGATGTGAGAGCTACATAAAAGATTTTTATAGGTTTGTTTCAGATGTCCAATATGATGCACGTTATAAATGGGGAAGGTTTGACTAAATAGTAGCATAGCTGAAAAAACGCTGAAGGCTTTGGTGGACCAAATAATAATATGTGGTCAAGAAGGATAATGTGATCTTCAGTTGCATTAAGAAAAACATAGTGTCTCTGTATTTTGCCCTGGCCAAATAATATCTAGGTGATTATATTCACTTGTGGCCATCCCATTTTAGGAAGGACGTTAATCAGCTTTGAAGCATACAGAGGGTGACAACCAGGATGGTGACCAGTAACAACAACAGCAATGACATTGTTATTATTAATAATATGTGGATTTATTAATTATATTATTAATAATATGTGGCTCCTCTCTTTGTGAACTGTAGGTGTCCTCAATGAGTAGTGTTCAACAATAGGCTACATCTTTGCTATTTCACAATTGATCAAAGGATACAGCAAATCCTACTGTACTTATTATTTGTTGATTATGAAAAAGCATTTGATTTAGTAGAGCAAAGCATCACCAACATTCTATTTTGATGAGACGTCTCCTATCTGTTTGCCAAAATACTCCAAGATTCCTTGCATGATATAACAGTAGAAATAACCCGATTCAGTGATAGCTATAAAAAAATTGGGTAAAATATAATAACAATACTTGCATTTATATTGTGCCTATGATGTATGTAAGTACTCTACAAACATTATCTCCTTTCATTCTTATATCAATCCTGGGAGGTAGGTACTATTATTATTCCTCTTTTACATTGAGGAAACTGAGGCAAGCAGAGGTTAAGTGACTTGTTGCCCAGGGCCATAAAAAAAAGATACCTGTTAAATCTCTGAGACTAGACTTGAACTCAGGTTTTCTTGACTCCAGGACGAGGGGTCTCTCCATTGTATCACCTAGCTGCATAAAACAGGGAGATATAGCCTTACCTGAGGTGTTTTTCAATGATATTGAACACATAGTCCAACTTGACCTCTATGGAAGGTTAAGTGCTTCATATGCTCCCATTTATGGATGATATTTGGTTGGCTGCATCAAGCCCTGAGCCTTCTGAAAGATCTATAGCTATTTAAAAGAGTTTGGCTTGACCATTCATATAGAAAAGATGATGTGGATGAAGAATGTGTATTACTCAGACTATGACATGCATTTGAAGAGAAAATCTATAAAATTTGTTCATTCATAAGAATGCATCTCTTGGGCAAACAATACAGATGAACAGTGAATTGGGTTTAGAGATGTAGAGGAGGAGAGCAGGCTAGATGGCCTTTAGGAGATCACCAAGTTCCTCTAAGGACCCCAAACATTCCACAGAAACAAAAGTCCATCTTTTAATGGACTTTTAATCTTTTAATTACTTTTCTAATAGCATTTTAATATGGCAGTGTGATATGAGATACAATAGCCTCCAAAAAATTAAAAATGAATACCACAAAGAGGGAAACAATGTCATATAGTAGACGTGAGAAGAATGCAACATATAAACAGTAATAAACATCAAAGTCAAATCGACAAGAGTTTATTAAGTATTTACTATGTACTGGATACTGTGTGGGGCACTGGAAATATGACTAGGAGCTGAAATAAATACAGTTCCTGCCTTCAAGGAGTTTATAGTCTATTGTAGACAATACATAAAAGAAGCTGAAAGTGGAGATGGAGGGGAAAGAGATGAAGGTATATAGTATAAGGACATAATAGAAAAAGTCTGGAGAGTCAAGAGTGCATCCTTGTAAGAAATGAAGATATGGATAAATTGGGCATTCACCTTAAAATAGAGGCTCAGGGAGGAACCAGCCACTCAGAAGGAGAGGTCACAAGAAGTATTCACAGTAGTGAATACTTCCAACATGTAGTTTTCCAACATGTAGCTTTCCAACAGGTAGCTTTCAGGATGAAGAAGTTTCTGGGGAATGATAGGGTGGTAGAAAAAATCTGTAGAGAATCATGAGTGTGACTTGGAGAAGAATGAAGAATACTTTTTGGAAAAGGAGCAAAAGATGTTATTAAGGGAAATATCATAGGAAAAGAGGATGATCTTGTCAAATGATGAGAGTAAAGGATGACAAGTAGATGGTTGGAATCCTCCCCTGGTATTCTCATAATATCAGGAGATAACAAAGAAGGTCCCTAGAACATTGGGTGGATGGCCAATGGAGAGCTTATGGGAAAACATGGATAAGAGTCATACAAGATAGTCAGATGTGGTGGAGTTGTGATCAAATTGTTGGAGGGAATTCCTAAATTGATGAGACCATTGATTCACTGCAGACTGATACTTGACCCTTCTAGTGCTTTAAGGGTTGGAAAAAGTACTTGACCTACATAATCACACTTGATACAATAGTTCTATGAGACAGTTAATATTATGCCCATTTTATATAAGAGGAAACTGAGGCTGGGAGGCTTAGTGACTTGGTCAGGGAATATTTGAAGTAGGACTGGAAGCCAGTTTGTGGAAAGGGGGACATGACCCAAGCCAGTATCCTTTTAGTTGAGGTTGAATGTTGAAACAAAATTGGTAACTTGTAGGTCATTCAACAATTAGCAAAAGGAGGTTTATTTAGCCAAATCATAGAAAGGATATTAAACAAGGATACACCAGCACTTAGTCAGAGTTGACAGCCCTTCTCATCTCAGCATGGTGACTTGCAGAATCTTGGGACATCTGCCAAGTCTGAAGGGCCCTGATTGCACATGGGTGGGTATTTTTATGCCCTTAGGTGACCAGGAAGCTATGTCAATACACTCAAAGAATACCAAGAGAAGAGCAGCTTGAGCCTTATCTCCCTGTAGCAGTCAAGTTCTGGAGATGCCTTTGAAGGCTTTAAGGAAAACACTAGACTCATGTATGTTGCAAGGGGAGGATGAATGTTGGTAGAAAGTTGTCTTATTACACAGGAAACATTCTGTGTCAATGTCCAGTACTTTATTAATTATAAGCTCATGCATAAGGATCTTTTGAAGGAACTACAAATGTTTTACCCTGAAGAAAATATCTTAGAGGGAGATGATAACTGTCTTCAAAAGGCTGTGGTGTGGAAGTAGGTTTAGACATATTCTTTTTGTTTGTAGAAAATAGAAGTAAAAGCAATGGAAAGAAGTTGCCGTGGGGCAAATTTAGGTTTGATATGAGGAGAAACATCCTTGAAGAAATATCCAAAAGTGGAATGGACTTCCTTGAAAGATAGTGGGTTCCTTCTGGGCGATTTTCAAGGAAAAAAATACCTGGATGTCCACTTGCCATCTTGTAGAAAGGATCCTTCAGTTTTTCTTTGTTTTTTTTTTTTTTTGAGTCAGGGAGTAGTAGCATGTGGACAAGTATTGTCTTTTCTTTTTTTGTGTGTCACATATTGGCCAATTATTATTTTTAATATCTAGAAGTCAATAGGTTTTATAAACAGGAGACCTGAGGTATCACCATTGAGGGTCTCTGGTCTACTCTTGTTATTTATCCTTTGTTCTCAAAGAGGACCAATGATATCATGAAGGAGATGTCTTGACTTGCGTGTGAATTGGATTTAAGTGAGGCAGAGTTATGTAAAGTCATCAGCTTCACTCTGTCTTCCAGAGTCATTGGAAACCAATGGTAGACCTGGGATGCAGTGAGTGACCTTGATCTTTCTAAATTAAGGTCTTCTCTTACACTTTTCCTCGTGCATATTTTCTCCCGATGAGTAGGTGCAGCTGGACCTTGATCTTTTAAAATTAAATTTAATCACAATTCTCATATTATCCTTGAAGCCTGGGGTTAATGGTTGTAGATGCAAAGTAAATATGGCACCATGTTTATATAGGTCTGTGGGATATAGATGTTGGGGGAAAATCTGCAGATGCACCATGATTTAAAGGGAAGAAAATAGAACATCATATATTTATTGGGCCTTGACCAATCAATCAATAAGCATTTATTAAGTACCTAATAGGTTGAAGGCATTTTGCTCATTTGTGGACACAAAGAAAAGCAAAAATAGTCCCTGCCCTCAAGAAGCTTACCTTCTTTCTTTTAAAATATTTTTCTTAATTAACTCACATTTATTTACTATTTTCTTTCTCCTATCTCCCCCTTCATTGAAAAAGAAGAAAACCCAAAAGAAATCCCTATTGTAACAAATTTGTATAGGTAAGGAAAACCAATGCCCACCTTGTTCATATATCTTCTGCATTCAGAATCCACCACTTCTTTGTCAGATGTCCAGCATGTTTCATCGTTAGTCCTCTGGAATCAATCATCTTTGGTAGCTGTATTGATCAGAGTTCTTAGGTATTTCAAGGGTACTTGCCTTTACAATGTTGTTGCTCTTGTTTCGGTTGTTCTCCTGGTTCTGGGCACTTCACTCTACATAAGTGCTTCCAAGTCTTCCAGGTTTCTCTGAATCCACAATAATATTCCATTAGATAAATATATCATAATTTGTTTAACCATTTCTCAATTGATGGATATTCCCTAAGTTCGTAATATTTTTCCAATATGATGAGTTCTCAGAAATACTTTTTGTGTATATGAATCCTTTTCCTCTTTCTTTGATCTCTTTGGGGGTATAGGTCTAGTAGCGTTATCTCTCAATCAAGGGGTATTCATGGTTTAGCAGCTTTTGGGTTATAATTCCAAGCTGCTTTCCAGACTGGCTGCACCAATTCACAACTCTACCAAACAGTCGATTCATGTGCCTATTTTCTCATATTTCCCATATTCCCAAGGTGCTTACACTGTAGTGGAACATTCCTTACACATTGTAGGCATACAGAGAAATTCAAGTCATGAATTCTGCCCTTCAGGAACTTATGCTTCTCTGAAGGAT
Source organism: Potorous gilbertii (assembly GCA_028658325.1). Taxonomy (NCBI): domain Eukaryota; kingdom Metazoa; phylum Chordata; class Mammalia; order Diprotodontia; family Potoroidae; genus Potorous; species Potorous gilbertii. The sequence continues at coordinate 457,734,154 of CM053770.1, forward strand.
AAAATATGCTGTGCATGAAAAAAAATGAGAAAAGCGTGGGACTGTCCAGAAATTCTGTATTAGCTGGAGAAACTGGTGAAGGCTTCCCAGTGAAGGAGGGTCTAAAACTGGACTTTGAACAGTTGGTTGAATTTGCATAGAAATAAAGAGACCTGCCATTTCAGATTGGGTGGAAATAACAGACAGAGAGGAGAATGCGCATAGTCTGGCTTCTGTAGCCAGTGGGAAGTTGCAGTTGGTGAAACATGGGATGAATATTTAGAAGGTAGGGAAGAAGATGTAGGAGGAAGATGAATATTTAAGAGGTAAGGTTGGGAATGTAGATTGAGGCCCTCATACTGAAGGTCTTGTAAACCAAGCTAAAGAGTTTACATTTAATCTAGCAGACAATAGGGAGCTATTTGTAAGTGTTGGAGCTAGGGGAGTAACTTGTTTAAGTGGTATTTTAGGAAAAATCAATTTATGGCAGAAGATGGAATGAATTAATATGGGCACAAATTGAATGCAGAACAACTTCTTAGGGCTATTATAGGAAGGTGTGGTGTCAGGAGACTTTGGGGAAGTCATTTAACCTCTAGGTAGCTCAGTTTCTTTATCCATAAAATGAAGTTGTATTAAATGATCTTTGTGGTCCCATCTAGCTCCAGATTCATAATCCTGTTTATGCGAATGAGCAAAGCAAGAGTGAGAATGGTTGTCTCTGAGGACAATTTTGGAGAGAGAAATGACAAGACTTGGATGCAGGCTATGAAGGAGAAGAGCCAGAGGTTTTTAGGCTGAAAATGAGAAAAAGGTGGTAACATTGACAGAAATGGATTAGTTGGGAAAGAAAGCTGGTTTGAGGAAGGAGGAAGAATGGCACACAAGGCTGAATTCATTTTTTATATGTCGAGTCTGATGTAAGCTCAGGTCATCAAATCAAAGTAAGGCAGTGCAAAAGTTCTGGATTTGGAGTCAGAGAACTTTCATTAGAATCTTAGTTCTGTTACTCTCTTTGTAGCTTAAACAAGTCATTTCCCGCGTTGGACCTCAGTTTTGTGATCTGTGAAAGAAAAAAGTTTGTCCTAAAGTCCTTTCCAGTTCTTAATCCTATGAAAACCAAATTAGACATCCTACAGGCTATTGGAAATTCGAGTTTGTAGTGTAGATGATAGGGTAAACCTGGAGATACAGATTTGAGAATCACTTGCATAGATTAAGCCTCAAGGGTAGATTAGTTCACCCCAAGATCAAGTATAGAAATTAATAACAGAGAGCCAAAGATGGAGACTTGGAGGCAATCCACAACCAGAGGAGAGGAAGAAGAGTTAGCAAAGCAGACAAAAATAGACATCACTGGTAAAGAAGGGAGTCAGAGAAGGAGGATAGAAATCCCAAAGAAAAGCTTTGATAGAAAAAGAGAGAGTAAAAATATTATAGGATGTTGACTGTAGGAATGTTTCCAGAGAAGGTAGAAAGAGAGGACTGCCAGACTATATCCCTTCTCCAACCATCTTCTCTTTGTTGGATCTCTATCAAAAGTAAACCATAGCCTTGTTTATTGGGCTGCTGGGTGATGAACTTTTTGGACATAGTAACTTTTGTGGACAGTATGCTAGTTGTTTTCAGTCTAGATGGTCTCTGAAATCCCTTTTAGCTCTTATAGAGGGGTTGAGATCTATGACAGTGGCAGGCATATTCACACAAATGGAATTACAGAATCTTAAAATACCTGAAATTAACCAAGCTTATAATAAGGCAGAACTTTCACCTTTTCAGTTTTTCTTAGTTCAGTAGTTTCCCTATCTTTCCATTACATAGATTCTACATAATTTTAGTTATAATTTTGAAAATTGTTTTTTCCCCCTTGCTTATTTCTCCTCCCATATATCTCCCTATGCAGTGTGGGAATAGTTTTATATTGAGTATTGAGCTCACAATCTTGGTCTCTGGGTTTACATGGACTGAGTTCAATCTTGGAGACAGCCCCCAAAATATTCCTCTTTGACTTTTATTGCCACTACCAAGAGTTTACTCTGGGAAAATCTCCAAATATAACTTGTGTCTAGGTCTCCACAGATATGAATAAAAGAGATCCCTGGATCCCGTATAAGCATTTAAGGTAACATTACAAATACCAGATAAAGAACCCTGAAGAAAATATACAAAATACAAAAGACTCACATATATAAATATATATGTATATAAATAAATACAAACAGAAAACACCCTATCCCATAAATAATCAATCCATTCTCCTACATCTCCACTGGGTCCCCCTTTCTCCAAAGTCTCAAATTTTGTCCACTGGCACAGTACAATCCCATGGTTTGAACTCTTCTATGAAGGAAAACAAATGTGGTTACTGGACAGGCAGCACACCAACATTCCATTGAATCTTGCCTTCTAGTCTCACCTTAGAGATCCAGATAGGCATCCAGAGGTATGGTACTACCCTGAGAACATATATTCCCTTGCAATAGAAATGAAAAGGGGACAATTGCTTTTCCATAAGACCTGCACCATCCAAATAATTCTTGATAGCATCTCAGAGGGCAAAGCAAAAAATTACTGAATTGTGCACACCCTTTGATCCAGTGATATCATTACCAAACCTAAAGAGATACAAGAAAGAAGAAAAGTACCCATAAGTAAAAAAATTATAGCAACTTTTTTTTTGTAGAGGTCAAGAAATAAAACTAAGGAGATACTCATCAACTGGGGAATGGATGAACAATTTATGGCATATGAATGTAATAGAATGCTATTTTATTCCAAGAAATGACCAAAGGTACCCTTTCAGAGAAACCTTAGAATAAATCTATATGATCATTTTTTCTTATATTTTGTTTTGTTTTGTTTCACAGTTTCTCTTATTCATTTTAATTCTTCTATGCAACATGACTAAGGTGAAAATGTATTTAGTAAGAATGAATGTTTAGAATCTATATAAGATTGCACACCATCTCAGGGAGGGAGTGAAGAGGGAGGGGGGAAACTTGAGGAGGGAGGAGAAAAAATTGAAGATATATGGAGGTTATTGTGGAAAACTGAAAACAAATAAAATAATTTTTAAAAAAAGAGAACTCTGTACGAACAGAAACAAAGTAAAGCAAGTAGAACTAAGACAATAATTCAAAGAACATTATGATAACTTAAATTTAAGAAATGCAATGACCAACACATCCACAATTCCAAAGGACCAAAGATGAATGTTAACTTTCCCTAACAGAGAGGTGATGGATTCAGGATGCAGAATGAGACTTATGTGGGATTTTTTTTGCTTAACTACACATTTTTATTGCAAGGGTGTTGATTTTTCTTTTTGCAATGGTAGAGGGAGAGAGAAAAAAATTCTTGTAAATATTCATTAAAAATTTAAAAGAAACTATATATAACAATTAAAAAATAGCAGCAGGCAAAGTCCAGATTCTCTGTTTCTCTATGTCATGGCTTTAGTCTCTTGCTGCATTTCCAGCTTCAGAGGCCACATTTTTTATATCTTCTTACCAACACAGCTACTATATATTTGAGAGATTCTACAATACCTTCCCAAAGCATGGGGCCTTGAACTCCTTTGCCATGTTATTTCTTGCCTTGCCCTCAGGATGGGAAAGGACCAGGGTTGAGGGTGGTTGACTCTCTGCTTCCTTTTATGTGCCAGTAGAAAAAAGATAGCTCCTTAATTCAGGGAGCATGGGTGAAACCTGTTTCCCTAAACGTGCCCAGAGATATATCTATGCCCTCCATGGTAAGATATAATCCAAGGTCCAAACAAAGGCTTTCCACCTGGTAAACTCAACAAATTTATTGTAGGGAACTCCCTTGATGAAGTTGTCATGTTCAATTCTGTCCTAAAATACAAAGTAGCAGGATGCAGTTATAATCTTCTATTATTCCATAATAGTACATTAATAATGCAATGTGATTATGGTATAATAATACTACATTGCAATAGTAATGTAGCAATAAAATTACTGTTCTATTTCCACATTTAACTACTGTAGCATAATGATCTTTTCATAACTTTCGATAAGTTCCTTAAAAGTCAATGATATTAGAAGTATTAGTAGAGGATGGGATGAAAGGAACCCCGAAGTTTTCATTCTCCTCTTCCAGGTAAAGAACTCTAGAAATAAGATGACTCCTCAGAATTCAGAGTGTTTATGTTGGTATATGAAATGTGTTCTTGTTAAAGTCTATGGACTCCTCAGGGTGGACCTCAAGTCAATGATTATTTCTCCTCTACCCCCTAAACCCCTAATCTGTGTGTCCAAAGAGGGAGCTCTGAGTTTAGGAGCACAGAATGCAAGATTAAAAAGTCTGGAGAGATTACTGGAGGAGAACCTATGTTAATAACACTCTGATTGCTGCAGCATAGAATGTAGAAGTAGGGGATTTCAACTCAGGACAAGTACCTTTCCAATTATAATCAGAATGGAACAAAAATATTGGTCAACAGGCTCTTTCCTCCTTGGGGTTCTGAGAGGACTACAAGAATTAGGTCTTGAGACTTTGGGGAAATACATTTTCTGGGAAAATAAAGCAACCTGTAACAGTAGTATTATGGCTCTCTTGGTTTGGGGGAGCAAGAGTATTCTCCATAATTAGATTCCTCCCAAGAGATCCATTTTAGCTTGGTCTTCAATGTGCACCCCCAAGAAGAAAGTCTGGATGGCAGGATACCTGTCATTATTTGTGGGATTTGAAATTTCCTATCTTTGAGGCATTTTCATTAGGCACCAAAGTCTGCTAAGAAAGAAGCTCTCTAGCTGCTCATTCTGTTCTCTCTCTTACTCTGGATTGATTCACACAAATTGGGGCAGCTTGCAGAAGAGGTTTCATTTATTTCAGACAGGTCATGGGTTGTAGAAACATATAGGGTGTTAATTGAAAATATCAGGCGGTAAGCCCTCTCCTCCTTAATTTCCCAGGCTAAAAGCTTGCTGAGTTTTTCTCTTTTGTCACATAATGCATGTCTAGTGTTTTTTAAATTAACTTGAGGTTGCTGAGTGCTTGAGGCAGGACATTGAAACCTGTCTTAAGCCAAATTATTATAAAGCTTTTGATTGTGTGGAGATTTTTTTTCTCCCACTGCCACATCTTTTATCTCGATTATTTAGGAATGAAAAGATGAATTCAGGTTCAATCCCTTAAAACTGGTTGGGGATGGTGGTGTGGGGATAGGGGAGGGCTAGCAGAATGCCATGAGACTCCTAAGGAAATATCAGTCTGTATTTTTGGGGGGAGAATGAAGAAGAACTGCAATTTTCCATGTTGTAGAACTATAGGCTGTGTTTCCTCATCCCCCCTGCAAAAGTCAAGGTAAAATTAGTGTTAAACGTTCAGAAGGGTATAAAACATATTGACCAAAAACTGTGATGTGTGCAGGGCTATTCAGCTCATTTCAACTCAACATACATTTATGTTACCTAAAATGTGTCATGTACTCTGCTAGGTGCTGGGGATACAAACACAAAAATAAATCACTCTCCTCCCTCAAGGAGCTTATATTCTTCTGGAGATATATAGTATTTACTCGTATAAGTCAATACAAAGCAATTTGAAGAGGGAGAGAGTGCTGGTGATTGGGGGTGGGGAATGAGGGGGTGTGATTAAAGACACATGAGGTGTACAGGTGCAGGAATTCTGTGAGATACACATGAGCATCCCAGACTGGGGAGACCACTTGTGGAAAGACACAGAGATGACATGTCATCCAAGGGGAACCCCAGGTCAATTTGAGTGGAACAGGTGATAGTGATATGGAATAAAACTGAAAGCGTAGATGGGTTTGGGATCACAAAGTGTTTTAAGTCCCAACCTACTTGTGGTGTACGTTAAGCTAGAGACCAGAGGAAGTCATTGAACAGTTTTAAGAGTAGATAGAATTTATTATGGGCCAGGACACTACCGATCATCTAGGAAATAAAACTATTTAGGGAAGCCTAAAAGATACTCAGCTAGAGTACTGTGGTTATTTTATCATTTCTTTTGGTTTTTTGGAATGCTTCTTGAAGGTTTATTATATAATCTCTTTTAGTAAAGTCTGTCTCTGTTTCTGTCTTTCTGTTTCCTCTGTCTCTGACTCTCTTTGTCTCTGTCTATCTCTCTGTCTCTGTCTTCCCTCCTCCTCCTCTCTCCTTCCTAAGCATTTTGTCTGGGTAATTTGTCTGCCTCATTTTCACCCTAGCTATTTTCTACCCTGCTGCATTTTATGACTTCCTAGACAGTAAGTATCTGCCCATGTGCTACCTCCTTCTTAGAGGCCAGGAACTCTTCTATATTTGTAAACAATAAGCCTGCCTTCCTTCCTTTCTTCCTCCATCCCTTCCTCTCTTCCTTCCTCTCTTTCACTTTCATTTTCTTTTAGAATGTATTATAACCATAACAGGCATACATTCCTTTGTTTCTTTCTGAATGCACATTACTGAAAATTCTGGTTTTTCATTAAAATTTTAAAAGAAAAGCATTAATCCATAACCCTTTGAGAACTCATATTTCAATTAACCAAGGATCATGAAGGAAAAGCTTTTTTTTTATTCCAGCTTGGATTTTCTCAATCAATCAGGCAATGATAGAGCTGAAAATTATTTACTTAGGGAGTCCTGGCAGGACACTATGATATATCACACCTGCTGATGGACCAGTCTGGGAGGTTCAGAAACTATATTCCTTGCATTTTCCCCCTTCCCCCACATGTCCTACAAGTCTTATTTATTTTTGCTTAATCCCAAATGATCTCTAAGACAATTCCTGTTTGAATCTCCAATGAGTCACTGCCATAACCAAAATTCATCGGATTTAGACCTCAAAGGTCTAAATGATGATCTTCTAGGTCAACTGTTTTTTTCTGATAAGGAAACTGAAGACCCGATAAATCCAGTGACTTGTCCATTGTCACATAAGTAAGAAATAGCCAAGCTGGGATTCCAAGCTATTCTTTTTTCTTCAAAATCCCTTCATTTTCCCTTCCACCAAGCTGAATCTTCTATTGTTCAGAAGTTGCAATAGTTTCTTTTTTTCTTTCCTTAGCAAGTGCTCTGTATCTTGGCTTGTTAGTAATAGGAGAAGGTAGTTGTAAATATATCCTGAGATGCCTCACCTTGCCTCATCTTCCTCTGTCTCACCAGAGATCTGACTTCATTGTTTTAATGTAACTTCCTAACAATTAGAGCTGCTGAAAAGTAGAATGAATTGTGTAGGGAAATAATGAATAGGTTCCCCTTCCCTTGAGGTCTTCAAGCAGGAGACTAGATGACCCATTGTTGGGAATGCTGTAGAAAGGATTCATATTTAGGCATGAATTGGTGGACTTTGTGCCATGAACTGAAGCATGCTGGTTTCTTTCTTATGAATGCTCCTTTTCACACTTTCTTACATATGTCAGTGACACATTTATTAGGATGTTGGATCTGACTTCAGGAAGATCAGAGTTCAAATTCAGTCTCGGACACTTACTAGCTGTGTGACCTTGAACAATTCATTTAACCTTTGTCTGCCTCGGTTTCATCAGTTGTCAAATGAGGATAACAACAGTTTATTCTGAGGATTAAATAATATTTGTAAAATGCATAGTGCAGTACCTGATACACAATAGATACTTATTAAATCCTTGTTTTCTTCCTTCCTTACTCCCAGCATCCTCTCTATTCTACTGAAACTTCCCTATCAAAAAACACCACTGACCTTACCTTTCTAGCCTTATCAGACATTCTTCCCATCCTGGTACTCTCCATTACAGTCCAACTGCTTGAAGAATGGTGCCTTAGGCCTCCCTAACTGTATTATTTCCAACGGTTATTTCACAGAATTATATTTAACCTAAGCAATCCCCTGATATCCTCCTAGGCTCATTTGAAATCTAATATTAATTTTCTTCTTCTGGGGTCAGAAATCAATGAAGCTGTGTTCACTTCTATTGTTAGCGCTGTATTATGAAATAGTTTGAATTTGCTTCCCAGCTCTAGGCATGGAAGACTGTCCTTATCTGCCTTGCTTTATCTAATCACTGTTAGCAGCTAATGAGGGCCTTGGATCCAAGGCTCCTTTTGCCTTTTTAGCACCCAAGCCCTCCGTTTGGTATTTGAAGACCTTCACCACCTGTCTCCTTCCTACCTTTCGAGTCTTACGCTTGGCTGTTTTCTCCACACTCCATAATTCAACTACTCTGTCTACTGCTCTTCACATGTAGCATTCATTCTCCCAACTCTGTGCATTTGTCTCATTTGCAGCCTATAACTGCAACTGGTTTAGTCTTATTTTTTCTATTGAGTCTCATATTTTGTTAATGACTTCACACATTCCCTACTCTATCTTTTTTATGCTTGTTGAGTCTAACACTTGGGGGCCAAGAACTATATCTATTAATTACTCATCAAAGCCTTACACACACTGAACCACCTTAGGGCTAAGCCAGTTGCAGTAAAATGAAGTGTGGATTCATAGGCAATGCCAAAGGATATGAAAATGATATAGGAGAAGAAACACAATGTTTTAATGTGAAAATAATTTACCTCACACAAAGTAACAATCCTAGGCAGTGTGGAATATGTTGGTCATCTGTCTTAGACTCCATTTTCTCCTTCCTTACCCTTTTAACTGAAGGCTAGGTAGTTGTGGGCTTAGATCGCCTAAAAAAGCTGGTTAATCAAGATAGATACTTTATCAACAATTTGAGTAGCTATTGCCAAATAACTGATGATACCTTGGGTTATGATGGCTAGGTTTTCCATGGGTCTGATTAGTTAATTACCAGATCACTTAGTGCATAATCTGACTAATTATGCCTTCTATAAAAATAAATATCCATTAAAATAATATCATAAGTTTATTCATTCTAACATTTATTGGACATTTATTATGTTCAAAGGTATATTAGGTGCTACAAAAATTTCCTCAACTATATAGACTGGGAAATGTCAGCTGCTTAGGAAGTTCCAGCCTTTATTTTAATAAACAAAGGTTAGACACAATAGAGGATAAGATTTGAAAGAAATATCAACTCCTAGGAAAAGTTATATATATTTTCTTGGTGTATTTCAGCTATTAATCCTGGTTTGTTTGACTTGGATACTTCTTTTTACATTAAGGAAAAGCTTGAACTTTCAACCCATCTGGTTTTCCCCTAGCTTGCTGGTGGTTCTTTGCTTTTACCTTCTCCCACTTCAGCATTGCTTAGGTCACTCTGGACCCTCAGGGTGGCATCAAAATTCTTAACTATTCATTTACAGTTTCAGAGAAAAGCTTTACTTGCTTTCATAACCTTCTATATCTCTCCAAGAACTTGACTGCCTTTCTTGTGTTTCCTTTGGCTTAGAGAAAAACTGAGGAAAATGCTGTGGATATGGTTTGTCTAACTTTTAACAAAGTTTTGGATAAAGTAAGTAGCTCATGCTATTCTCCTGGAGAAGATGGAGAGATATGGATCAGATGCTGAATTTGGAGCTGGTTTGATGGAGGGACTCAAAGAGTTGTTGCTGATGATATGTATGGGTGGGGGTTGATTGGTCTCAATCAACAATCATAGACTTTAGAATGAAATTTTTGATCAACTGGAGTGACATTGAATCCAAGAAATATATTCAAATTGGTGAAGGAAGTTCAATAATGCCCTGTATAAAACAAGATAGCTAGCTTAGATCCCAAGAGATTCAAGCTATTGGGATAAGAGAGAGTATTCTCCTGAGAAGGAATCAATAAGCGGAATGGGAGAGAGGGGCAAGAAGAAGCTCCCTGGGATTTGGTCTTGATCTCAGTCTCCTCTTCCTGACTGGAGGAGAATATTATGAATTCTGGAAGATTAGAAAATTTGGACTTTCCTAATGGCATTCTAGTTCTAGAAGAATCCTGGCATAGATGATACATATGTGTGTGTGTGTGTGTGTGTGTGTGTGCGTGTACACTCGCGTGTGTGTGTAGAGCATATGGAGAGCCAAGGACAGACTAAGTGCTAAAGATTCAAGGCTCTACAAAGAACCCACCAGAAAAGCTTATATCTCACTTAAGTTGAAAATTTGATGACTCCAGTAAAAAAAGGGTCTCCTGGAGCTATGAGTTACCCCTTCCTGCTTCCTAGACTTTTAGAGCTCTGATTTGTACCAATTGTACCAACTCTACTACCATAAGAAACACTACTTTTGAAAAATGAATGCCTGGCTAATTAATTGATAACCAACTATGATAATTATGGCAGGAAGCACAACAGTAGATGAACTTTAAAATAAAAAAATAATCCTCAATCCTGCATGGGTACCTTTAGAGTCCTTGAAGATACAGGAATGATGTTATTGGGACCTGACTTTCACTGTGAGTGCAAGTTCAGATATTTGCTTAAAAGCACATACTATACAATGTCAGTGATTTACATGGGATGCATTATTACCTGGTTTAGAGATAGCATTTTGTCATTTTAAATATTCAGGCTTTCCTAATACACCTAGTTGTTATATTCTTCTTGAAATTTGTATTACTCTATACACCTTAGAAAGTCCTTAATTTTTGTTGGTATTAGAAATAAAAATACTATCTACACCCCTAAGTTCTTTATTTGATTGCCCAAGAATTTTGTGGTACTAGAATGATGATGTAGAAGGCAGTGGGAAGTCATAAGGGTAAACAAGATTTAAAAGCAGAGATATATGGGTTTTCATACTTTTTCCTCAAAATAAGAAGACTTTGTGACATTTCTAAAGCAGGATCTTAGCTAGACACATGTGCATTAGACTCTTGGGCCATTGGGAACTGGTAGCCCAATCTTTTTGCTAATTGTAATTTTCAAAATAGAAGGATGGTTGGGTATCCTGTTATATGTCTCCTTTAGTCATATCCATGGTCCTTCTGTTGTTCAGTGTTATGAAGGTCAATTCAGAGCCTGAAATAAACCTGTCATACAAAGCAGCACAAAGGAGCTCCAACTTTTGCTAACTCTGTAATGACAAGAGAGTCCTTGTAATTTAGAGGGTTAAGACAGTCTTATGAACAATGATGAAATGTGTGGCTTTTGAAGAAATAGTGACATATTTGTCATCTTTTTATTTATCCCAATCATTATGTAAGAGTTTTCTGAAGGGTCACTTTAAAGAGTAGAGACAGCATTGATTGGCCCAAAGCAAAAATGGATGTATTGGGCTACTTTTTTTAAATCCAGAGAAATTACGAAGTGCAACCTGCTGCCAAAAAGCTCCCATTGTCATGTCAAAGGGCAAGGACATGTGTTTGCTGAGGACTAGACCGAGAATGAAATTCAGCATGGTGCAATGGAAAGAACATTAGGTTTTTGAATCAGAAGACCTAGAGTGGGTCTGGTTCTACGGTTTATGAGTCATGTGATCTTGACTGAGTCTCCCTTAGCTTTGTGGAGCCTTGGTTTCCAAACCTATAAAATAAGGATGATAATCCTTCCTCAGAGGGTACTATGAGTACCAAAAGAGATGAGGTAAGCAACTGAAGGCAGACTTGGCATTGCAAAGCCTGATATCAAATCCTGCCTTGGACACCTACTAACTCTGTGACCTTGGGCAAGTGATTAGATTCTTGGTCTCAGTTTCCTTATAAGTAAAATGAAGGTGACAACACCTTTAGGGACTTTTTGTGAAAATCAGATGAGATAATGTATGAAAAGCTCTTTCCGAACCTTCAAGCACTCTATTAACTACTATTGTAATGAATATAATGGAATTTCCAGGTTTACAATAGAAGTTACTGTGAATTGAGATTGTCATTCTTTGCTGTCACAAGTAGGACTTCTAGGAAGAATAGTTCCAATTCTTTTCCGGTGATTTCACCTGTCTCATTCCTTTATAGTTTAAGTATAAAACAAAGTCAGTTATAGAGGAGTTCATGGATAACTCTGAAATTTAAATCTAACCATTGTTTTAACCTCTGTAAAACCTGCTAAGAAATGCTACCAATGAGTGAACGAAAAAACATTTATTAGTTGCTTGCCAAATATCATAGGGCAGCTAGATGACACAGTAGACACAGCACTGGTCCTAGAAGCAGGAAGACTTCTCTCTCTAAGTTCAGATCTAACTTCAGGCACTTACTAGCACAAATAGGTCACTTACTGTGACCCTGGGTAAGTCACTTAACCCTGTTTGCTTCAGTTTCCTCATATATAAAACGAGCTGGTGAAAAAAATATCAAACCGCTCCAGGATCTTTGCCAAGTAAACCCCAAAAGGGTTCATAAAGAGATGGAACCAAATGAAACAACTGAATAACAACCACACCTCATGTCCAGCACTGTGCTAGGTACTTGTATACAAATGGCTACCTAATGAGCAGCACTTACTGATTTGAAGTTTATTCTTTTTCTCTTTTATTCATCGTTTTCTTCCAAAGAACTAAATGGGCAGTTAACTAGTCATAAGGAAGGCAGCAAGGAGAATGCACCTGCTGAACAAATACAAAAACATCAGAGTCAGGATTTAGCTGGATTTTCCAAATATACTGGACTTTGCTATCATAGTGGGCTTGGTTTCTTCTCCATTGGGCTGCCTTAGTGTTGAAGTAGCAATAATGAGAGTAACAGTTGGTAGTTCTTTAAGAAATAGGATGAGAGCCAACTCCTTTGGAGAAGTAGGGCAAAGAGCAGTTGATTTGGAAATGGAAGATTTGGGTTCAAATACTGGCTCTGCTAATAGCTATCTGGGGCGACCTGGGGCAAGCCATAGTCATTCCGAGTCTGTAAAGTGATAGAGTTGTACTAGGTGACCACAGTCTAAGAGCATTGGATTTAAAGTCAAGGTATGGGCTCAACTTCTGATTCAGCCATTTATTAGTGTTACCTCACAAGCCTCAGTTTCCTTTCCTGTAAAGTCAAGAGGATTTTATTAGATTACCTCTAAAGTTGCACAATTTAATCAGTTACAAACCTGATAAACTTTTGATTCTTCATTAATTAACTTCTCATATTAATTGCTTTTAAACAGAGTTCTACTCCCTAGAAAATTAATGAAATCAAGTATTAAGCTTAATAAATGCTTATTAAAATAAATTTATATAAGAAATTTGAATTTTTAAATTGAGATCTGAGATCTGAGGGCTCTTATTTATTGAGCATCTATTACATGAAAAGCACTAGGTATACTTTTATGATAATGCCATGATGAATTTGTTCCAGGCATGTGCAGTTTAGGCTATTTTTATATATTTTTGTTCATATTAGTATTGTATACTGACTTGTTCTGTTCTCTAAAAGCAAATCATTGGATATAAACATCTTAAAATGAACATTCATTTAAAAAGAATAAAACTTCTACCCTCATAGTACTGCTTTCTAGAATAAGAACCTTCTGATCTCAGATCTGCTCTAAAAATTCAAGTTTCTTATATAAACTCATTTCAAAAAGCATTTATAAAGCATCTGCTCAAAATCTCACATGAACTTTCTTTTTGATTGCCTTTTTTTTTAGAATTTATATTATTATTTTTTTGGTTTCCCAAAGAACTTTACAGATATTAATTATCTAATTTCATCCTCACAATAACCCTGAGAGGCAGATACTATTATCATTTCTCATTTAAAGATGAAGAAACTGAGGCAGATGAAATTTAAATGATTTGCCCAAGGTCACACAACTAGTAAATGTCCAAGGCTGGATTTGAATTCATCTTCCTGAATCCAATTCCAGTGCTCTATCCACAGTACCACCTAGCTGCCTTTCTCTCATATATCTTCATAGAAATTGCCTCAAACTATCTATCTGATTTCAATTGTTTCTACTGAAACACTCCAGAGGGGGATAAAAATTGTGACTCACTATTTTGCTTTTGAGTTCCATTAAGCTATGGTTAGGCCTTCCAATTAGATATAACACTTTTTATTTTTCCACTGAGTACTATGAACTTGAGGGCAGGTAGGTGGCACAGTCAATAGAGTGTCAGGCTTGGAGTCAGTTCTTCCTTGAGTTCAAATCTGGTCTTGCTAACTGTGTGAATAAATCATTTAACTCTTTGCCTCAGTTTCCTCACCTATAAAATGAACTGGTGAAGGAAAAGGCAAACCACTCCAGTGTCTTTTCCAAGAAAACCCAAATGGGGTCATGAAGAAATGGGATGAGGGCAGACTCCTTTTGAGAAGTAGGGCAAAGATCAATTGATTTGGCAGTGGAAGATGAGTTCAAGTCATGACTCTGCTAATAACTATCTGCGGTGACCTTGCGCAAGTTATAGTCATTTTAAGCCTCAGCTTCCTGCCTGTGAAATGAGAGCTGTACTAGGTGACTGTGATACAAGAGCACTGGATTTAAAGTCAGGATGTGGCTGAACAACAACCATGAACTTTTTGATGTGTGAACACAGCTTCCCCCACAGGAGGCTCACCATGAAGAATGAATACACCTAAAAGTACCCGAAGCAAGGATGGAAAATATAGAAAAAGAAGATTGCTTATTTATATCTTGTGCCATTGGAGGCTCATCCAATCTCTCTGTCCCATGAATAGCACTATTAAAATTCAACTGAGTTTTGTGGATTCTTAATGTGCGTTTAGTTTACATCATAGCATTGGCCTTAATACACCATTATGCTGTGTGCTGTGAATGCTTATTAATAATAGCACACACTTGGTAACGTTCATGATGATACAGAATAAGTTGAAGTGTCTTTACATTATTCTTAATATAGTAATGTTCCTTGGGTTGCAAACAGCTGTGAATACATATTAACAGCAGGAGCCCACTGCGAATTACGAATTTGTAACATGGAATCTTCAGAAAAAGTACTTACTGTGGATGGAAAGCAGTGGCTTTTTAAATCTCAATACTTTTGCTAGTTTAAATTGCCCATAGTAATAGTTTTAAAAAGAAAATATTACAGAGGTAATAGGTAAACAGAATGGGTTTCAGAATGATTGCCATGAGATCTTATTTTAAAGCTATTAAGTCATAAGACCACAAGAGAAATTGAAAAAAATAACTTTTTTCTACTTGTATAATGTGAACACAGTTCAAATGGAGTAAGATTAAAAGTGAGCTTGATGTTTATGCTATTCTAACGCTTACCACATTTTTTTATCTTTTATACTTCTTGACTGAGTGAGCTCAAGATTCATAGATTTCTTTATTATCCTATCAAGGTGTAATGTTGCTGGAACTAAGTTGTGCCTTCAAAAGGTTTTACAAACATGGATCTTGAATTTTAAAACAGCCTTTAAAAAAATTTCTTCAGAAAATCAAATTTGGCCATTGATATTACGTACACAGATATATACTGCCATCAGGATTATTTCCTTGTTGCTTTGGAAAAGGAAATGTAATAGATATGCTGATCAATCAACAAGTATTAAGTGTTAAGCTGATCAATCAGCAAGTGTTAAGCACTTCTGCTCAGTGCTAGGCACTATGGAGAACCCAAAAGAAGCTAACCACCATCCTTGACCTTACCCAAAACATAGTTAAATCTTTTGGGGTTCTTTTTTGTCTGAACCTGTGAGAGAATTCCTGATAAGTTACCTCATTCACTAATGCAGATCAGCATCTCTAAATTACGCTCTTATTGAGTTACCAGGAAAGCAACAAGCCCATGGTGACACAACAAGTGTGAGTCAGATGGAGAACTTGAACCCAGGCCTTCTAGACTCTCAGGCTAGCCTGCCTTTTAATTGGGTCATACAGACCAAAAATTGGGACACAATTATATGACATTTAATATACACACAAGGGATAAGTTATTTGGTGGAACACTCTATTTTTGTGTGTTGCTCATGAATGTACAAGAAACCAAAATGTGTGTATGTGTGTATGTTGAGGTTGTTCAGTCATTCAGTCATGTCAGACTCTTGATGATCCCATTTGGGAATTTCTTGGCAAAGATACTGGAGTGGTTTGCCATTTCCTTCTCCAGCTCATTTTACAGATGAGGAAAACTGAGTCAAACAAGGTTAAATGATTTGCCCAGGGTCCCAGAGCTAGTAAGTATCTGAGACTACCTTTGAACTCCTGACTCCAGGTCTGGTTCTCTATCCACTGGACCACCTAAGCAACCCCTAAATAATCTATTCATCCATTCATCCATCCATCTATCCATCTATCTATCTATCTATCTATCTATCATCTATCTGTATAGGGCAGCTAGATGGCACAGTGGATAGAGTGCCAGATCTGGTGCCAGGATGACCTGAGGTCAAATCTGGCTCCAGACACTTACTAGCTGTGCCCTGGAAAAGTCATTTAACCCTGTTGGCCTCAGTTTAGAGCTTGGTTAGACATTGAAGATGCCAAAGTCATCCACTGCATTTCAAGCCATCATCAATTGTCTTGACTCTGTCCTGCCACTGTACTATGATGACTCTGGATGAGAAAATGAGGCTGATGACATTGTATAACTCTGCCTCACTTAAATCCAATTTACACATGAATCAAAAGACATCTTCCGTACCATTTTACCATTTTTATCTATCTCAAAGTCCTGTGGTGACAGGCAAGTGATGAAGCAAACTGAAATCAGAACTGGACACACGTTTTTCTGGAGTGACTGCAATGAAGGGGAGTGCCATGAAGCTAGTATAGGTTTTGCAATCAAAACTAATCTAGTCAGCAAGCTGATATACCTGCCAAAATAGTATATATAGTATATATACCTATATATTAAAATATTGTGTGAATGACAGGCTTACGACAATATGATTGCCACTTGTAGGAAAATTCCACACCACCATCATCAGTGCCTATACTGCCACCATGATGTACCCTGATGAGGTCAAAGACTACCAGAAGACTTAATGTCAAAAAATTAGAGCTCTTCTCTGAGGGGGAACAGTTTGTTGCTAACTTGGAGGGAAAGTTGAGCCAACATAGTTGGCTTCAGCATTGATCGATGATGATTTGTTGCAAACACTATCTAAGTATTCAGCCCTCTCTCTAGGATCATGTCGTCATCACTAATCAATTCGGCTCTGAGCAGTTGTGATGAACCACAGAAAAGGAGTGGGCAGCTTTCAGAGATTTTGCGTGGAGTACTGCATTTGCCCATCTGACTCAGAACACTCACAAACATCAAGATTGGTTTGACAGAAATGATGGGGAAATTCAGAAGCTGCTAAATGAAAAACAAGAACTCCAGAGGATTTGTCAGTAAGATAGTTCATCCATCTCTAAGAAGGCAGCATTTAACTCCATCAAAAGTAAAGTACAAGCAAATCTCAGAGAGATGAAGGGTTCTTGGCTTAGTAAGAAGGCATGTGAAATTCAATTTTATGCTGATAGTAACAATCCAAAGCACTTTTATGATTCCCTGAAGGCTATTTATGGACCAAGAGCCTATGGTTCATCACAACTGCTCAGAGCCGAATTGATTAGTGATGACGACATGATCCTAGAGAGAGGGCTGAATACTTACATAGTGTTTGCAACAAATCATCATCGATCAATGCTGAAGCCATTAACTGTTTACCTCAGGTTCAAGTCACTCCTTAGCTGAACTTCCAACTGAAGAAGAAATTTTGAGGGCCCTTAGGCTTCTTTCATGTGACAAAGCACCTGGGGCTGATTCTACTCCAGCTGAGATTTACAAGGTGGAGGCTCCATTGCTCATACAAAAGCTGACTGAAATTTTTTAGGTTATATAGTAAGAGGAGGTTATCCCCCAGGAATTCAAGGATGCCTCCATTGTCCATCTCTATAAAGATAAAAGAAATAGATTATCCTGTGAAAATCACAGTGGGGTCTTTCTCTTAGTCATTGCTGGCAAGATTCTTGCCAGAGTCCTCCTTAATAGGCTGATCCTTCACTTGGAAGATGGTCATCTACCTGAGAGCAAGTGTGGCTTCAGAAAGGGTGGAGGAATGGTCAATATGGTGTTTGCTGCTTAACAACTCCAGGAGAAATGCCAGGAGTGGAAGAGAGGTCTGTATACAATGTCTGTAGGTCTGACCAAGGCCTTTGATACTGTTAGTCACAAGAGCTTATGGAAAATTATGTCAAAATTTAGTTGCCCAGAGAAGTTCATCAGCATTGTACATCAATCTCATGATGGCAAGTTTGCCAAGGTTCTGTATAGTGGACAATGCTCTCATACCTTCCCAGTCACTAATGGAGTGAAACAAGGCTGTGTGGTTGCTCCCATGACTTTTAGCATGATATTTTCAGTCATGTTGTCAAATGCTTTGAAAGAGGATGAACATGGTATCAAGGTCAACTATCATACTGACAATAAATTCTTCAACTTGAAAAGGCGACAAGCCAAGGTCAAATTGAGGGGAATGTTGGTGCATTATTTTCTCTTTGCAGATGATTGCACACTCAGTGCAGCCACTAAAGCTGAGATGCAACAAAGCATGGATCAATTTTCTGCTGCTTGTTCTAATTTTGGCCTAACAACACCAAGAAAACACAGGTGCTCCACCAGTCAGTACCACACCATCCATATGTGGAACCATTGGTTATAGCAAATGGAGAAGTTCTGCATACTGCAGATAAGTTTATTTATCTTGGCAGTACACTTTCCCGGGAAGTACATATTGATAATGAGGTTGATGCATGCATTACCATAGCTAGCTCAGTCTTTGGGAGGCTCTGAAGGAGAGGTAAGGAAGAGAAGAGGTATTAATTAGACTGACACCAAATTGAAAGTCTACAGAGCTGTTGTGCTGACCTCATTATTGTATGCCTGTGGAACCTATTAGTATACCAGCACCATGTCAAGAAACTGAATCATTTTCATTTGAATTGTCTTAGAAAGATTCTGAAGATCACCTGGCAGGATAAAATACTACACCCTGGGATCCTTTTTGGAACTAAACTGCCAAACGTTCAAACTCTACTGCATAACATGAAACTGCAATGGACTGGACATATTGTTCAAATGGCAAATGTTTGAATGTTTGCTTGCGAAAAAGACTATTTTGTGGAGAACCCACATGGGGCAAGTGCTCACATGGTGGTCAGAAAAAGCAATACAAGGATATTCTCAAGGTCTCTCTTAAGAATTTTGGAATTGATTGTATGACATGGGAGACACTGGCACAGCACCTCCCAACATGGCATACCCTCATCAGAGACTGGTGCTGTGCTCTATGAGCAAAGCAAATTTGAAGCAACTCAAAAGAAACATAAGATGCACAAATTAGAGAATTTATCCTAAATGTTCACACAGACTATTTGTACCCAAGTTATGGTAGAGCATTCTGAGCTTACGTTGGTCTGATCAGCCAGTCAGACACTATCATTTTACTCTCACATAGCAATGCATTTTTGGTCCTTTTTGAGAACATAGGACAACAATCAACCAACCAGGTATGTGTGTATATATACATACATGTATATATATACACACACATGTATATGTATATATGTATATTGTTATTGTTCAATCTTGTTTGACTCTTTGTGACTTCTTTTGGGATTTTCTTGGCAAAAATACTAGAGGGGTTTGCCATCTTCTTGTCTTGTGGATAAAGGCAAATAGAGGTTAAGTGACTTGGCCAGGGTCATACAGCTAGTGAGTATGATGCCACATTTGAACTCATGCCTTCCTGATTTCAGGCCCAGTGCTCTATCCAGTGAGCTGCCTAGGACATACACATATATAGATACAATACATATCCACATATATGGGACATATACGTATACATGTGTGCATGCATATTGTATAGTATATATACTTATATATTAAAATATATGTATATATTAAATATATACACACATATATGCACATTAGTTTACTAATACACATGGGCACTTGTTCTGCAATATATAATTTTAGAAGGTTGCCTGAGGCCATTCAAGCTATCAGCAAACATTTATTATTAAGTACCTGCTATGTGCCACATATTGTGCTAGGCTCTAGAAGTGCAAATACAAAGAAGGAAACAGTATACTCTCAAGGAGCTTACTTTCCAACAGAGGAGCAACAAGTACATATAAACAAATATGCAAAGGAATAATAACTAACATAGAGTGCTTACTATGTTCCTGATATGGTGCTACACAAATATAAAGATTCTAATACATAGTAATTAAATGCAAGGTAGGTCAGGAGGAATGACAGTGATTTGGGGGAACAGGAAAGGCTTTGTGTAGAAGGAAGTTGCATCTTGAAGAGAGAAGTTCCAGGAGGCAGAGGGGAGAGGGGACAGGGGCTGTCCAATGCAAAGAGTGAAGATGGAAAATAGAGTATCACATGTGGAGAACAGAGAAAAACCCAGTTTGGCTGAATAGAAGATTGTGAGATATAAGATTGTAATATATAAGAAGACTGGAAAAATAGATTCAGGTCAGATAATTTAGAATTTCAAAAGCTAAACAAAGGGGTTAATGTTTTATCCTAATCCCAATAAGGAGTCATTGAAGTAATGGCATGGTAAATGTGTACTTCAGGAAAGTCACTTTGACAGCAGTACAGAGATTAAACTGAAGTGTGGAGATATGCCTCGGGCATAGAGATTAACCAGGAGACTGTTGTAGCAATCCAAAGGTAATCGGCCTCTGAATTAAGGTGGTGATTGAGTGGTTAGTGAGTGATTAGAGAGAAGGGTTTAGATTAGATAGAGTTTGTGGAGTTAGCAATAGCAAGATTTGTTAACAGGATGAATAGGAGTGAGAAGGGGACATAAGGAGTCAAGGCTACTGCTCAGGTTACAAACTCACCCCTGACAAGACATAGGGATATTCTGAAGAGGAAGGATTTTGGGGGAAAGATAATAGCTTTTCTGATAAACTTGTTGAATTTGAGATGTCTTTGGGAAGTGCAGATTGGAATGCCCAATAGTCAATTGATGTGATATTGAAACTCAAGGGACAGACTGAATATGGATATAAACAAACAAATAAACTAATGAACAAATGAATTAATAAATCAACCTGTGAGTCATCTGCATAGAGATGCTAATTAACCTCCTGGGAGCTAAGGAGGTCACCAAGACACTATAGAGAAAGATGTAAAGAGGACCCAGAGTAACACTTCAGAACTCTGTTATAACCACTAACTCAGTGTTAGTGGTATATTATGAAAAACAAGTTGGTAAAGGGGACTGAGAAAGAGCAGATGAATGGGTAGAGAAGAGCCAGGAGAGTGTAGTATCATGAAATCTCAGAGAGTATCCTAAAGGAGAAGATGGTCAATAGTATCATTCAGGAGCTCAGTCAAGGAGAGTAAGGGCTGATGTAAAAGTTGTAAGCATGTGTCCCATTTATATTTCAGTAATGTTGAAACTCAACCTTACACCTGATAAAAAAATAGTGGAGATATCCATTGTCTTCCTATGACATGTAATCAAGACATAAGAGGACCCTGCGCAAGTTCTGTCAAAATGAATAACTGTTACAGCTTTCTGGATATTTCCATAATGAACATAAAAAGATTTTCAAAGATCAGGGACACTTTGGCTAGGAACTGATGACTAGAGGGATGCAGGTTAGGGTGTTTTTTTTTATCACTATTCCTCACTGAATGGAAGGGATTCAGAAAAGGAAAAAGTATTTGTAAATTAAACAGCTAGTTAAGATATTGCTGTTGGAAAATGGAATTAGGTTTTCTGAACCATGATTCAAAATATAAGAATGAGATAATACAAAATCTAGCAGCTTCTACATTAAGGGATTGAAGGACTTGCAATATGATATTCCAGAAGTCAAAGGAACTAGGATTAAAACCAAGCATCACTTACCCAACAAAACTGAGTATAATACTTCAGGGGAAAAAATGGTCATTCAATGAAATAGAGGACTTTCAATCACTTTTGATGAAAAGACCAGAGCTTAATAGAAAATTTGACTTTCAAACACAAGAATCAAGAGAGGTGTGCAAGTGTGAAAAGGTTAACAGGAAAGAGAAATCATAAAGGACTTTCTGAAGTTGAGCTGTTTAAATTTCTATATGGAAAGATAATATTCGTAACTCTTTTCTCAGTATTTGGGTAGTTGGAGGGATTACGCGCACACACATACACACACACACACACTCATGTATATGGATATATACAGGGAGCACAGGGTGAGTTGAATAAGAAGGGATAATAAAAAAATAAAATTAAGGGGTGAGAGAAGAATATATTGGGAGCAGAAAAAGAGAAATGGAGTGGGGCAAATTATCTCTCATAAAAAGGCAAGAACAAGCTTTTTCAATGGAGGGGAAAAGGGGGAAGGTGAGAGGGAAAAAGTGAAGCTTACTCTTTTCACATTTAGCTTAAGGAGGGAATAACATGCTCATCCAATTTGGTATGAAAATCTAGCTTACACTACAGGAAAGTAGGGGAGAAGGGAACAAGTGGGGTGAGGGGGACGATAGAAGGGAGGGCAAATGGGAGAAGGGAGTAACTAAAAGTAAACACTTTTGAGAAGGGACAAGGTCAAATGAGAGAATAGAATAAATGGGTAGGATAAGATGGAGGGAAATATAGTTAGTCTTATATAGTATAACTATTATGGAAGTCTTTTGCAAAACTACATATATATAACCTGTATTGAATTGCTTGCCTTCTCTGTAGGGATGGCTGGGGAGGGAGGAAGGGAGAGAAGTTGGAATTCAAAGTATTAGGAAAGAATGTTGAGAATTGTTTTTGCATACAACTGGGAAATAAGAAATACTGGTAATGGGGTATAGAAATCTATCTTGCTCCATAAGAAAAGTGAGAAGATGAGGATAAGAGAAGGGAGGGGTGTGATAGAAGGGAGGGCAGTTTGGGGGAAGGAGTAATCAGAATGCAAGGTGTTATGATGTGGGAGAGGGGAGAGATGGGGACAAAATTTGGAACTCAAAATTTGTTGAAAATGAATGTGGAAAACTAAAAATAAATAAATAAACATCAAAAAAACCCCAAAATATAAGAACAACTGGTTCCTGACCAAAAGAACCAGTAACAAAGGCAACTTAGAGCCCAAGATACTAATGTACTTTCTGGGTGTCTTGAAAATCTTTAAAAAAGTTTTTAAACTAAAAAATATGGTAGATGGAGAAAACTGTCTGCGTATCATCTATCCAAGTCAAACAACATAGAGGGTAGTTTTAGTTCAGAACCCCTGGTTAGTTGCCCAGAAGTTAATTCAAGAAAGAAGGTAGTATTAAAATTTATGGCTTCAAATATCCAAAGTTTAACTAACAAACAAGAAGAATGAGATATCTTAACACAAAGAAACTAATTTATTCTAATTAGTAGGACTTGGTGGAATGAAAGCTAAAACTTTAATAGGGAATAGGAATACCTCATTAAAAATAAAAACAGGATAGCTGGAAGGAAGGATGGGAGGATTGGGTATTCAGAAGGTAGACTTGTGTACCTCTGTAAAAGAAATTCAGGGATTGGTGGAGAGAAGTATGATGGATGGCACTTGGGTGAAAATCAATGGAGGAAGAAACTGAAATGATTTTGTAAAATGATTTTGTACTTGGAATATGCTGCAGAACACTTAGATCCAAAGAGGAAGTAGATGAATTCAGGAAACAGTTCATAGGTCTGACACAGAGACGTGCGGTAATAGTAATGAGAAACGTAAATTATTCAGATGTGCTCTCTTTCTCTCTGTAGAGCATTCAACTTGCATTATTGGTCATTTTAGTCTTCAAAATGTAGAGGAACTGACAAGGAGAAATTTTATTCTAGGTCTGATTCTTACCAACAAAGAGGAACTGGTTATTGAGATGAAAATTACAGAAAACAGTAGGAACCATTGAGTAGTGGATAGAGTATGGTGCAATGTAGCAGTCTCCAGTGTAGACCTCAGAATCTTTGGGGATTCCAAGTCCCTTTGAGGGTTATCCCCAAGGTTAAAACTGTTTTTATATTAATACTAAAATATTATTTGCCTATTAAAATACTTCATCCTTTTGAACTATGTATCTATGTAAGGCTGGATTATCTTCATGTACTCAACAAGCATATCAAAACATATTGAATGTAGAAGCAGATATGGAAATCCAGCCATCTTCTAAGAAACTTGCAAAAATATGTAAAACAATTCCATTTCTCACCAAATTGTTTTCCTTTTGGAAAATATAGTGTTTTTTCATAAAAACATGTTATTTATGTTAGCAAGTAATTTATTATTGTAATTTTAAGTGAACTAAACATTTTAAAATATCTTAATATCATATATGGTAGATATTGATAGCTATAACTCATATAAATAAAAGCTTTGGGGTTCTGAATAATTTTTAAGAGTATAAAAAGAACCTGAAACAAAAGAGTTAGAGATTCTCTGGTGTGATGGATGGAACTCTGGAAAAAGCACAAAACTTAGAGTCAAGAAGATCCGAGTCTGAAGATCTCAAACACTCATTAGCTGTGCGACCATGGGCAAGGCACTGAAATTCTCTCAATCTGAGTTTTCTCCTCACAGGGTTGTTGTGAGGATCAAATGACAGAACATAGATAAATGTTTTGTGTTACAGAGCTGTAAAAATGTTAGTTATTTTTGGAGGCGTGTGACCACTCCCTCCTAGAGATTGTGATGAGAAAAGACAGTCAGTCATAGTTTGATGTGCATGCCCTCCAGATTTGAGGACAGTGATCTGAAGAGTTTAGAGGAAGGAGAGGCAGAATCTCATGGATTCAAATATCTACAGGGAAAGTCATCCCAGGAAGGAAGGGAAGGTCTCAGGATTGAAATTCTGAAGACACAAAGGGAAATGATTCTGATAAGTAACAAAAATGGGAATTATCTCAACACACTCATGTATATACATATGGAACTTAGAAACTCACTTAAATTTTGAAATATTTACAAGATATTTTACAAAAAGAATTAATATTTTTATTTAAAAGACATGCCACAGAGGAGGAATATAAGGTTATGGTGTGGTACTGTAAAAATAGTACTAAGAGTATTAAAATTCAGGATGAGCTGAACCTGGAAAGTCCCAAGGGTGGGGAAATCTGTGGCCTCAAGGCCACATGGGCCCTTCTAGGTCTTTGGGTGCAGCCTTTTGACATAGTCCAAGTTTTATGGAACAAACCCTTTTATTAAGGAGATTTCTTCTGTGAAGTTTGGATTCAGTCAAAGGGCCACACTTGAGGACCTAGAAGGCCACATGTGTCCTGGAAGCCACAGATTCCCCACTCCTGGTAGGACAACAAAATGATTTTTTATTTCTTTCTGTTTTGTTTGTTTTTAGCAAGTGATCTTGGTTCAAAGATCTGAGTCAAAGAAGGAATGGGACCTCTGATGGATGGGACAATGACGACTGATCATTCAGAGAAGGCCACACTGCTTACTTTGTTTCTGTTTGCTTCACCAAGGAGAATGACCTTAGTCCTGGAACTGAAAGAGCAAAAATGACTAGAAGGTGGTTGTTAGCCAAGAAAAATAAAGAGATAGTAAGAGGGGACCCAGCTGGCCTTGATGAATTCAAAACACCTGGCCCAGACAAATTACTTCTTTTGATACAGAAAGAACTGTCAGATGTCACTGCTGACACCTGAGAGATAAGATGAAAATTCAGGAAAAATGGGAGAAGTACCACTGGACTGGAGAAGAGCAAAGATTCCAATTTCTAAGAAAAGAAAGAGAAAAGTCTGCAAAGTGCAGACTAGTAAGTGACAGATTCTCCTGGGGAAATTCTAGAATGGACCATTAAAGAGGTGGTTAGAAACCATCTGGAAAAGGAAGTGACAGTTACATAGTGTCTGCCTGGCTTCTTCAATAACAGGTCCTGCCACACTAATCTTGTTATTTTTTTAAACATTATTGCTATACTTGTAGAAGAGAGAAATGCTTAAGTTTTAGCTTACCTCAATTTTAGCAACACACAATAAAATATCACCTATTTTTTATGGAGAGAGAGGGAGAGAGATGAGAACTCAAAAATAATGCATTTTGATGGGTTCAAAACACTTTAAATGTCTAGACTCAAAGAGTAGTTGTTTATGGTTCAATATTAGTGGAGACCCATAGGGTTCTATCTTAAGTGATAGACATGTATATGTAGCTGCATGCATATAGTTGTCTACATATATTTATATGCATATTGTCAAACACACACATATATACACATATTACATACACACAATACATACACAGACATAACAACTAGGTGGTACAATAGAGCTCTAGACCTGGAGTCAGGAAAATTTGAATTCAATATCTGACTTCAGACACTTACTCTGTGATCCTGGGCAAGTCTCTTAGCTTCTGTTAGCCTCAGTTTTTCATCTGCAAAATGGGGATATAATAACGCCAACCTAGTAAGATAAAAGGAAGGCATGGGATCTGAAAAGCCCAAACAGAAAGTACAACTATTGCAAGTTTTTAGGACATGACAGCAATAGAAAAAGCATATTTATTAGGAATTTGGTTGGGATTATGAGGGAGAGGACAATTTTGAAGAGAATAGCTTAATTTAAGCCAAAATATAGCTTATTTTCTGAGATCATGTGGCAGTTTTCATTTCATTTTTCATGTTTTTCTTTTTTTATTAAATTAATTTATTTTTAGTTTTCAACATTCAGTTCCATAAACTTTTGAGTTTTAAATTTTCTCTGCCTCCCTCCCTTCTCTCCTCCCCCAGATGGTATGCAATTTGATATAGGCTCTACATATACATTCATATTAAACGTATTTTTACATTAATCATGCTGTAAAGAAGAATCAGAACCAGTAGGAGGAACCATGAGAAAGAAGAAACAAAATAAAGTTGTCATTTCCAAAAGAGGAAATTTAATTATCTTAGCCAATATTTATTAAGCACTTCCTAAGTTAAAGATGAGAGGCAATATGGCATAATGAAGAGACATCATTGGAGTCAGTGAGAACTTCATACAGTTTTTGCCTCTGACACATACTAACTGTGTAACCAGGAGAAAGTTGACTAACTTAGCTGAGTGTCCTCAGGTTACTACTCTCTGAGATGAGATTAGAAACTTTGCAGCCAATGGAAGAATTTCCCACATCTAGAATTCTCCGAATAGATGAAATCGAAAGCCTTAACTGATTACTCTTCCAAAAAAAATTGAGGATAGTTGATATACATAGTTAGGTAAAAAAACAAAACAAAAACATTCCTCCTTTTCAGACCACTCATCATTACCACCGCCACCACCACCACCACCATGGCCATCATCATCATCATGACCACTACCACCATCACCACCACCCTCATCATAATCATCAATTAGCACATATGTAGCACTTTGTGAAGCACAAAGTTATGTTATCTCATTTGATCCTCAAAACAACCTTATAAGTTCTATTATTATTTTTACTTTACAGACAAAGAAGCTAAGGATGACAAACAATAACTGCATTGTTGGGATTCGCGAAGCTATGACAGTAGGCATCTTCATTTAGAAAGGTATATGATATGTTCATGCTTGTTATATGTATTAATATATTAATGTGTTGAGTATTTTAGGAGGTGCTGACATGACAACTTTGCCTGAGCCCTTATTCTTTTTCCCTCATAAAAATCCCTCCACCCCAAATTTTGATTATTTTTCAAGACCCAGCTTAAATCTCACTTTGAAGGCTTCTCTGTCCTTCCCAGTTGAAGAGAGCTTTCTATCTGAATAGCACACTGTGATATTGATATGGCTTTCATCATATGCAGCCTTGAAATGTAGTTATTTGTGTATATGACATATCGTGGGAAGTTTTTAAAAATATCCCTGAGGCTCAGTTTCCTCATTTTTTAGGTACAGAATTGGAAGAGAGGGAAAGAAAAGACCAAGGTGTTTTCTCAGAAAGAGAAACTTCAACTCCCTAGTCTCCTGGGTGTAAAGAAACATCTTTGGAATATTAGGGGACCTGAGTACAACAAAATATGGATGTCTAACTCTACCCAACCCCAATACACATACACACAAATACCCTAAAAGGCAAAGTTAAAACTTTTGCTACTGTGAGCTTATTTAGCTCATCTATATAAAACCTTTGGGGAAAAGTCCCTAGTACTTCTCCAGTGCTGCCCAAGGAAGAAAGATATTGGCAGTATACTAAGAAACTGGTAAACATCCTCCAGGCTCCAGGGCTAAGAGACCTATTGGTTTAGAACTTGTCTCCAAACAGGAGCTCTGGACAGGATTTCTGACTTCACAAAAAGTAGGATCTCACACTTTGTCTCCAGTGAGCCTACAATTCTTTCAGCTAATAAATTTTAATTCTGCAAGCCTTTCTTTAAATAGGAGGTACATCAATCCTATATTTGTCTAAAAGCCATAAAAGCTTATCAGTACCTAAGTAACCCTTATGTGTTTATTTCTACTTAAATCAGTTAATCTGATTTACATTCCTCTTTTTTGAAAGAAGCTCTTTTTTCCTGACTCTCTTTGAAATTGATATAGTTTAAATCTTCTCACAAAGGAGTCTCTGAGTGGTAACTTACTTCTTTTTTCTGACTGCCAAGAGATGCCTGAAGAGACGCCAAGAATAACAAATTAGAGGAAAGAAATTCACAACAATGATTTATTCCCACTTATAAGCCACCTTAAAACCCCTGAGCTGTGTGTGGCTGGAGGAAGACAATATCATAGGGAGACCAACAAGTCTTCCATTTCAAAAACTGCTAGAAGGTGTCTAGACGTAAGCTGATGAAAGAATGGTTGCAGCTGTCCATGGTCCTAGGGCCTGAACCTTGCATAAGCGTGTGCTCAACTGGTACTGAGACTAGTTGACATTCTCTGATGTGTCATGACCACTAGTGTCTTTCCTTTTCTGAAATCTTCCAAATACAATATATGGAGGCAGATTACATTTCTCAGTTATTTGAAATGACAAACTGGATTATTCATAAAACCATAGACTAAAATGGCAGAACCTGACATATGGAAGATGTTTTAGAGGTCACAGTCCAAATTATAGGAATCCCTTCTGTAATATCTCTCATATCCATCCTCTGCTTGAACTTCTCATATTAGGTCTTCTCTTGTCAGGGAGCTAAGTTTTTTTTTGAGGAAGACTATTCTGATATTTGACAACTCTAGTCCACAGATTCATAGTTCTCATCTTCTTATGGAAAATTTCCTCTAGTGAGTAAATCCCAATGTCTTGGATCTACTTGGTCTAGTGCAACTAAAGTTCTCTTCACTGTCATAGTGGATTCATTCAGATGGCAGGGTTCCCAAGTTTAGCAGTGGTATGGTATAGGAAGTTTCCATGGATACTGGTTAGGAAGGATAGGACCATTTATGACCATTCCAATCAGGCTGCGGGTCAAGCGAGTCAAGAGTCAAGAAAGTAATATTTATTTTTTAAAATTTCAGGTATGTCATCAGTCCCAAGGACATATCTGTGTTTCTTTTTCTTATAGCCAGTCCTTCTTGTTATCATCATATCATCATAGGAGGCAGACTAGTATAGCAGGGAGTGCTAGGCCTAGAATTGAGAAAACCTAGGTTCAGATCCCTCCTCTGACATGAGCTGTATAACTTTGCATGTTCTCATTCACTCTTTACTTCAGTTTCCTCATCTATAAAATGGGAGTACCAGTAGTTGTCCCTTACAGGGTTGTTATGAGGCTGGCATGGGATAAGGTACACGAAGGTCTAACCAAATGTCAGTTAATATTCATATCATAAAATACCAGTCATTTAGTTTCCGATCCTTTGCCTTCTCTCCTTGTTATACACTGATTCAGTGAGTGATATTTCTTTCTGAGGATTCTTTACTAGCTTGGTCTTGCAGCCCAAATGTAGCATAATTTCCTCTGAAGGCAACAGTATAGATCTGATTTATTCAAATCCAATCAGTGAGAGTTAATGAATTTCTAAGGGCCAGAAGATCAATTGGGTTCTATTTTTATTTAATTAATCTCATGCTGTTTTCTCTTTGCCTTTTTTTATGGATATTTTAAAATATTTTAGTGTAACACATTTGTGGAGCTTTTTTCCTGTAAGATGCTTTTTTCATATGAGAGTATGAAAAATATGAATAGTATTATCTATATAACTGTTTAGATGTATATTAGTTGTATAACTAGTTAATAGTTGTATAGATGATACCATAACACAGTCTCTACTAACTTTTGACATTCACAGTTTTATATGTATATTAAAAGTGAACGCAA
The DNA here is from genome assembly GCA_028658325.1 of Potorous gilbertii. Taxonomy (NCBI): domain Eukaryota; kingdom Metazoa; phylum Chordata; class Mammalia; order Diprotodontia; family Potoroidae; genus Potorous; species Potorous gilbertii. The sequence continues at coordinate 457,764,069 of CM053770.1, forward strand.
TAAGACCTCTGGTTAATTGAGGTCTATTAGGTTACTAGGACAATATGGCATATAGGCAATGTATTCCATACAGTGCCAGGCCTGGAGTCAGGAAGATCTGAGTTCAAATCCGGCCTCAGACCCTTACTAGTTGTGTGATCCTGGGCAAGACACTTAACCCCATATGCCCCAGTTTCCTCAACTCTAAAATGAGCTGGAGAAGGAAATGGCAAACCACTTCAGGATCTTTGCCAAGAAAACCCCTAATGGGGTAAGGAAGAGTCAGGCACTACTGAAGTAATTGAACAAAAATTAGGATAAGGAAAGGCCTTAGTGTGTTTGTGTTGGTTAGGTTGGATAAACTGTAGGAGAGGAGTAAAAAAGGGACTGCATAAAGGGGAATTTAGTTGAGACTGCCTCCCCTGAGTGTTTCTATGGCAAAGGGAGTGAACAGAATCTGCAGGAACAGTTGTGGTCACTAGGTCCCCAATGGCTAATGATTCCTGGAAAGAGATTGATTATATTGTATAGTAACAATCCTGAGGAAGATTTAAAAAAAGGGTCTTTATTACTTTCCCAGCTGAATTACTCTAACAGCTTCCTAGGTGATGACTGCCTATCCTTCCATATCTCTTTCCGTCCCACTCTTCCTAAATCTGCTCTTTGTCTTCCATTCACTCTGTCTCCCTCCTCTTTATCCATTACCCCTTTTCTCTTTTCACTTTCCTCCCTTTGAAATATTGATGCTCTCGTGTCCCAGTTCAACTTTATGTTGTCTTCTATCCTTTAATTGTCTGGTTCCCCTCATTCTGTCTTAACTCGTGCCTTGCCAAAACCTAGCCCTGAACTAATCATCATCTCTTCTCTGTGTGCTACTAAATGCCAGGGAAGAAGTCACACAATTATGTTAATGAAGTCCCTCTACCAAGGTATATGGGCAGCTAGGAGGTGCAATGGAGAGAGCACTGGGCCTAGAGTCAGGAAAACTTGAGTTCAAATCCAGCCTCAGACATTTATTCACTGTCTGATCCCGGGCAAGATACTTAACCCTGTTTGCCTCAGCTTCCTCATCTACAAAGTGAGATGGAGAAGAAAATGACAAACTACCCCAGTATCTGTGCCAAGCAAACCCCCAGAAGGGTCGCAAAGAGTTTAACATGACTAGAAATGACTCAACAACAGCAAAAACCATGTTTTATAATCTCAACTGGGTCCCCATGATGCATGACAAACCCTTAATCCTTCCGTTTGATTTTCAATCACATGCCTATTCCTTCCTTAAATCCCATATTCTACTGCTTCTCCGCAGGGGCTCGGTTTCTTCCCTGATACTACCAACACTCAAGTCTTCTTTATCCTTAAACAACATTCATTCAATCCTGACATTCCCCCAAATTATCACCTTCTATTTCTCTTTCTTTTTTAATAGACAAAACCATAGAAAAACCCAATCTCTGCCTCTGTTTCCTCACCTCCCACTCACTTTGTAACTCTTAATACTCTGACTTCTCACCTGTCTGGAATGGCTCTAAGTGATCCTGCAGTTGCCAAATCGAATGAACTTCTTTTCAGTCATCATTCATCTTGACTTCTTTGTAGCACTTGTAGAACCTGCTCCTCCTATGAGTGCAATCTGCTCTTGGTCTATGTGCCTTCTCCTAATTCTTCTATCTTTTTGACTGCTGTTTCTTAATGGGATCTAAGTGTGGGTGTATCCTGGGACACTGTCCTGAGTCCTCTTCTCACTTTAAATTTGCTTTCTTGGAGCTGTATCTGGTAGACTTGGATCTTGGTAGCAATGCAAGGACTTAAAAACATTCCCAATGGTCCTTTAAGGCAAAATGCCATCAACATACAAAGAAAGAACTATGGAATTCAATTGCAGAATATAGCAGATCATTTCTTTTTGCCTATCACGTTTTGGTTTGTTATATGCTTTCTCCCATTCATTATAATTCTTCTACACAGCATGACTATAGTGAAAATGTATTTAATAGGAATGTATGTGTAGAAGCTATATAAAATTGTATGTCATCTCGGGGAGGGAGGAGAGAGGGAGGGGAAAAATCTAAGTTATATGGTAGTGATTGTAGAACACTGAAAATAAATAAAATTAATATAAAAAATAAATTTGCTCTCTTGGTCCCATCAAACTCTATTGATTTATTTATCATATCTAGGCCAATTACTCTCCAATCTATACACCTGGGACCTCAACTCTCTCTCTTAACTTCCACTCTTCCATTACAAGAAAATTGCTGGACATCTCCATGTGGAAGTCCCACAAACATTTCGAATTCAACATGTCCAAAATGAAAGTTGTAATCTTTCCTCAAATACCCTCTCTTCCCCCTAATTTCTTCATTTTTATTAAGGGCAATGCCATTTTAAAAGTAAGACAGATTTGCAATCATTCTTTATTCTTTGCACTTACTAACCCTCCATGTAGAATTAGTTGACAGGTTTTGTCATATGTACCCCCAGTCTATCTCTCACACCTGTTCTCTTTGGTTACACTGTCACCATCCTACTTCTGGCCTTCATTGCCTCTCTCCGGGACTTGTTGAAATAGGTCTGTCTTGCTATTTCAGTTTCCAGCCTCTCATTTTCAATCTACTCTCCTCACATTTGCCAGAATATTCCTCTTCAAGGATAAGTATGACCATGTTACTCTCCTTTAAGAAGCTACAGTGCCTATTGCCTCTAGGATTAAATGCTAACTCCTTTGTTGGTATTTAAAGCTTTTCACTGTTTTTCTCCAGCTTGCTTTTCCAGATTTACTTCATATGACTTTCCTCATATTTAACATTTTAGTCAAACTGGCCTACTCACTACTCTGTGCAGAATTTTATCTCTTGCTTCTCAGCTTTTGTTCATGCATCCTTTCCCCTTACCTCAATCACTAAGAAAACTTAGCATCTTCAAAGCCCCACCTCCTACATAATACTTCCATGATCCTCACAGCAGTCAATGCTACCTTCCCCAAAATTATCTTGTCTTTACTTATATGCGTACATTTTTATCATCTCAGAAGAATGTAGGTTTCTTTTTTACAGCTCCTTGGCACCTAGAGCTATACTTGTGTTTAGTAGGTACTTAGTAAATGCCTGTTGTAATGAGTTTAAAGAATTTTTATTACCCATGTTCCCTAGATCCAAGATTTAGAGCTAAAGGAGACCCTAGAGACTATCAATTCCAACTCTCTCCTTATTCAAATGAAGAAACTAAGGCACCAATACCTTAAGGAACTTGCCCAAGGTCATGCAGCTAGTTAGCATAAGGCAAGATTCAAACTCAGGCATTCAAATGAGCATGCTCCATATATTATCCATTCCCCCACAACCTCCAACACACACACACACACACACACACACACACACACACACACACACACACACACACACCAGTGCAGAATTACAGATACACAGAATTGGACATTTGGACAGGCCTTCCGAGGACGAATCTTTTTAGTCATAGGAATTTATGAATTTCACTATATCATCCATACATAATTGTCATTCATCCTTTGTTTGAAGTCCTACAGTGAGGGGACACCCCCTACCTCCTGAGACAACCCACTTCACTTTAGAATAGTTCTTATTGTTAAAATTCTTTTCATCTGTCCCTTGACTCAAGAAGTACATTTGATTCAAAAGAGGCTTAAACAATACATTGCCAGAGACAATACCCATGAGTTATTTTTCAATTAGAACATTTATCCTCCACAGCCTATGATATAGTGACAGACAGTAAAAGAATTAATGCTTTCATTCAAAGTGATTTGATTTTTACCAGTATCACCTCTTTGGGGTAACTTGCACCCGTGGCATTATGACTTCGAAATGGAGACCAAGAAAACTACCCTCCAACCTCTATAAATAAATAAAAAAAAAAGGCCTGAAATTGTTTCATTTAGACTCTGAGGGTTTTTTTTTTAAACTTAAACAATTTTACTTAGGCAATTTTCCTTTCCCAAATACCTCTGACTTTGGGGATTTGCATAAGGCTTCTAGACTCTGGGGCTCTATTTCCTTGCCTGTTCTCACACTAATTATTTTTAAAAAACACACTTAAAATTGCTCTTTAAGCGCTAAGTTCTTAGTAGATTTATGGATTCAATAAAAAACGGCGCCTCTTCAATTTTTCAGGGCTTGTCCTGATTTATAGGGGCTTTGCTGGCACAAAAATTAGATTAAAAATTTTATTGAATCTTGTCTGAAATGCTTAAACTTGAAGCAAGGCTTTGAGCTCAAAAACTCATTGCCTAAATCCTCTCTTTGGATTTGGGATTTGAGAAGATGGAGTCTGTAAGTACTGACCGGGGCACTGTTTTTTCCTGGGACCCACTCACTGCCTTTGCCTCCCTTCCTGGAGCACAGACCACCAGAGTGCTTATCATATTCCAAATCTCACCAGGACATGACCATGCAGCTTGGATAGTTTAAAGCTTCTGTAGCTTGGCCACCTTCTGTTGTAGATAACAGTTTGAATTTCCCAGGCATCCTGCAGTTAAGCTGAACCACTCACTCATCAGTGGGAGTCATAGGGGAACTTAGCAGACAAGTCTGGAAGGCCTTGTTTGTCAGAGCTCAGAATTCAAATTTCTGGGCCATAGCCTCCTGTAGCTCTAATCATAGCCTTTCTCTGCTTGGCCATGATTTTTCTCATTCTGTCTCAGTTTGGTCTCACGAAGTCCAGTAGAGCGTCATACACCTGAATGAGCATAGAATCAGAACAGCAATTAGATAGTGGAGAGCAGCAAACTCAGGGAGCTTTCCCTTTCTCCTTTGTTTAAATTCAGAAATTCTTCTAGGCTTTCACTTGCAGGATGATCAAGACCCTTCAGTTGCTACCCTCCAGTCGCAGGCTACCAGCAAAGTATGGAATTGGTTTCATTACCTTGTGAGATTTCTGGCGACAGTGACTCATGCTAGGATGATGTTATTTGCTTCCTGTGATTTTCCTACCATGCAGGTGGTTGGAGATGTATATATATATATATATATATATATATATATATATATATATATATATATATATATATATATATATATATATATATATATATAT
>CM053770.1:457769617-457832297 GCA_028658325.1 Potorous gilbertii
TTCTGCTCTTCAGATATTGTATTTAATTTCACTGAGTAGATTGTACTTCTCCTGCATGGAACTGATTCTACCTGTCTCATATATTTAGCATCAGAGGCAACATGCATCAGAGAGGAACACAATATTGTGCTGTGGAGTGAATATTGGATTTGAATTCAGAGTAAAACATCCACGTTGAGAGGAAGTAAAAGATAAATCAGGAAAGGGAGGCTCAGGCCAGTTGTATGAGGAAAACTGTGCCATAAAATTAGCTGTGTAGACGCTGGCAAATGTTTCTTCCCTAGTTAGACTTCTGCTTGATTTTTTCATTCCCCACACCCTGCCTTTATTCAGTGATGTAGTGCAGGGCAAAGTAAGACAGATGGCATTAAACATGCTTGTACGTACAATAGCATCAGAAACATACCCAAAGTTGGTATTAATTAGAGAGGGAAAATAAGTAATGGATAGGGTACTATTCCTTGGATGTTGGAAGACCCAAGATACAATATAATTTTCTTTCCCCTTTCCTTTCCCTTTCTCTTCCTCTTCTCCTTCCCCTCCCCTCCCCTACCTCCTTTCCTTTCCTTTCTCCTTTCCTTTCCTTTCCTTTCCTTTCCTTTCCTTTCCCTTTTCCTTTCCCTTCCTCTTCCTCTTCCCCTTCCCCTCCCCTCCCCTACCTCCTTTCCTTTCCCCTTTCCTTTCCTTTCCTTTCTCCTTTCCTTTCCTTTCTCCTTTCCTTTCATTTCTCCTTTCCTTTCCTTTCCTTTCTCCTTTCCTTTCCTTTCATTTCTCCTTTCCTTTCCTTTCCCTTCCTTTCCCCTTTCCTTTCCTTTCCCCTTTCCTTTCCTTTCTCCTTTCTCCTTTCCTTTCCTTTCTCCTTTCCTTTTCTTTCCTTTCTCCTTTCCTTTTCTTTCCTTTCTCCTTTCCTTTCCTTTCTCCTTTCCTTTCCTTTCCTTTCCTTTCTCCTTTCCTTTCCTTTCTCCTTTCCTTTCCTTTCCCTTCCTTTCCTCTTTCCTTTCCTTTCCCCTTTCCTTTCCTTTCCTTTCTCCTTTCTCCTTTCCTTTCCTTTCTCCTTTCCTTTTCTTTCCTTTCTCCTTTCCTTTCTCCTTTCCTTTCTCCTTTCCTTTCTCCTTTCCTTTCCTTTCCTTTCCTTTCCTTTCCTTTCCTTTCCTTTCCTTTCCTTTCCTTTCCTTTCCTTTCCTTTCCTTTCCTTCCCTTCCCTTCCCTTCCCTTCCCTTCCCTTTCTCCTTTCCTTTCCTTCCCTTTCTCCTTTCCTTTCTCCTTTCCTTTCCTTCCCTTTCTCCTTTCCTCCCCTCCCCTCCCCTCCCCTCTCCTCTCCTCTCCTTGCCCTTGCCCTCTTCTCTTCCTTTCTCCTTTCCTCTGGGTCTCTCTATCTTATTCAGACTACAAGTGGGTGCTGGTCACTCAGGCATCTGATCCCAAATCTTAAACATTGACTTGCTCCAGCCTCCAGCCTTCTGCTCCTGTGGTCTACCGTATTGATGATGGACTTGGAATGCACACATAGCCTGCTTTGGCCCTACCTACTGTAGCTCAGGACTCTAATCCTCCATGCCTGGCCATAATATGCTTTTAATAGAAGTTTGTTGAATTAATAATGTACCGTAAAATAGGAAAAAGAAGTTGAAGCAGCTAGGTGGTGTAGAGCATACCAGGGAGTCCAGAGTTGGAATGTGGCCACAGGTCTTTGGGAGCTTTGTGACTCCAGGTAAATCATTTAATCTCCTTAACCTCAATGACCTCATTTACAAAATGGAAATAAGAGTAGCAGTCATCTCAAAAGGTTGTTGTGAAGATCAGATGAGATATCTGTAAAGTGCTTTGCAAACTTTAAAGCAAAATAAAATGTTACCTACCCCTATGGGGGCCCAGGGAAGCCATCTCATCATTTCCCTGGATGCACCCCCACCTCCCACCAGAGTTTATCACTGTTTTCCAGAAATTCATCTTTCTGCAGAATCACATCAACTCCAAAGCTTTCATCTCCTCAGTACCCCCTGCCCCTGGGGTCCTTTTCTCCCTTTGATTAGAGACAGCTTCTCCCAAAACCTCTCTTTAAGGTGGAGTCCAGGATAGCCATTTTAGAATTCTCCACCTGACTGCAGGTTATCATCATTCCCTTGCTGGGTAACGCCCATCTCTCCAATTCGCTTTTCAACTTCTTTTTGTTTTCTCTCCGGGACTAGATTGTGAGTTCCTTGGGGGCAGAAACTGTCTTCTGGCTTTTTTTTTTTTGTATTCCCAATGTTTAGCACAAGGCTAGTGCACAGTAGTGACTTAATAAATATTTACTGGCTGACTGACAAGAGTAGAAAGCCATCTCTTAGTTCTTTAGGCTGGATATACTTTGTACCTACAAGCCTGTGACAGGACTGTTACTAGGGTCACTTCATTCAGTGGTTTTATTTGGGCTGTGCTACTACCAAATTCTTCCAATCTGCTTTCTGGTCCTCCAAAGGAATATAGATTCTTGGCCTTTGCCTTCACAGACAGTTTGTTTCCTTTTCTCTCAAGTCAATTTTTACACAGTTCATTTTTTTGCTTAGTTTTTTATTACCATGTAAAAATACAAACATTCGGAGAAGCATAGATTAGTTCTCCAAGGATATTGCTGACTTAATCTTATGTGCCATCAAGAATCCCATGCTTTCCTCATCTGTTATCAATGTGATATTTTGTATTCGTCAAGAAGAATGCAATTTTGGGGGGATCCAATTGGTGCTGCTGTCAGCTTTTCATGTGTGCGTCTCCATCATTTGTACAGTTTGATAGGTTTGGGGAATTTCTGTAGATTCTGAGTCAGAATGAGTCCTAGGAGAGGGGTGACATGATCTATATTCTTTATTTAAGAACCTGTACCTAATGACCAATATCTACATCAGAAGTATGGTTTTTATGTTTTCCCTTTAAATATAGATCAAGCAAGGCTGCTAACTCATACATCTTCTCTGTCAAACATTTAATTTATTATGGTTTTCATTGAAAGCTTGAGACTAGAGGGACCTATTGGCTAGCAAAAGAGAATGAATGTCTTCCCAGCCCCCTTTTTTATTTTTAACCAAATTCTAATTCAGCAAGGAGGAGACAGCAAATTGGAGTTGAAAATGGACAATTTGAAAAGTCCCAGTAGTTCTTGGATGAATGATGAGATGTATGCACTCATTTAAATAATTATTGCATTACATTTTCAAGGTGCATCTTACTTATAATTTGATAACTGTTTATCTCACTTATTGTAGTTTAGACAGTTCACTGGGAAAGGAAGTTAAAGAGGGGAATTTGCATAGATAGTTGCTACCAGGGATTCTAATACAGTGGATTTTTTTTTGTATTGTTGTTGGGGAACCTGATATGTCAGACTTTCCTCTATATAATTAATATGTTTTGGGGAGGATTATTTGGTCTGTGCAATATTAGAATTTTACCCCTCCTCCCTTAGGTAGGGGTATTATACTTCTTATTTCAAATTCCAAATGAAGACCAAAGCAGGAGAGTACCTTCTTTATAGTCTTAGAGAATTATTTGGGGGTACTGAGAGGTAGAGAGGTGCCTGGGGGACCCACAGTCAATATGTATCAGAGGTAGGACTTGAACCCAGATCGTCTTGACAATGAGGCTGGCTCTCTAGCTATTCCCCACACTGCCTTTCAGAGTCCTTACATTAAAACACTCATCCTTACATGGCAGGAAAAGAATAATATAGTAGGAGAGTGTTAAAGTAAAAGGGCCATATTTGGCTCAATGTAAAGATGAACTTCCTAAAAAGCAGAGCTGTACAAAAGCATCATGAGCTGCCTCAGGAGGCAGGGGCCTACACCTGCTGTAGAAAGGATTCTTGCTCAGAACTGGGCTGGACTTAATGGCCTCTGAGGCTTTTTCCAAATTTCAGAGGCTGTGATTCCTTGAATTATTGCAATGGCAAAAGTGTTCTGTAATTAAGGCACTGAGCAGAGAGTAGGGAAGAATTCTTTTCCTCAAAGATTCTCAGTTTTGCCCTTCCAAACTGGCAAAGTGTTTCTCTGGTCTGGATCACCCTAAATGCAAAGGAGGTTAAAGAGAATAATTCTCTGGAAGACCTTTCCCAATCCTAGAATCTCTTGCCATTTTATTAGCGGTATTCACTGTGGTTTGGCTTCTCTAAATTGTGAAATGGGCTGGAGTTTTACAGGCTGGTAAATATTTCTGAGAACCCTCCATGGGTTTTGCTGGTCCATGTTTGTGTAAAAATATCTTTCTCCAAACTATATTCAATTGTAGCTTTTCACACAGATAGGTAAACAAAGGTTTTTCTACCTAATATTGTTTTCTCCATGTTACAAAATGAGAAAAATCAAAAATATATCTGGGAATGGCGAGCAGAGATAGAACAGGGTTAAAGAGTAGCCCAAGTTTCAACATATAGGAGGGAGGAATGCAGTGAAGAAGAATATTTTAAATGCTATTTTAACTAAACATATATGGTTTTTAAAATTTATTAATTTATTTTTAGTTTTCAGCATTCCCTTCCATAAGATTTTGAGTTCCAGATTTTCTCCTCATCTCTCCCCTTCCTCCATCCCAAGACAGTACATAATTTGATATATGCTGTACATAAACATTCATATCAAAACTATTTTCATATTAGTCATATTGTTGTCCATATAGTCATATAATCCAATGGGAGAAACCACAAGAAAGAAGAAACAGAGAGAGAGAGAGAGAGAGAGAGAGCACATAATATGCTTCAATTTATATTCAGATTCCATAGTTCTTTTTCTGGATGTGGACAACATTTTCCATCATGAGTCCTTTGGAGTTATCTTGAATCCTTGCATTGCTAAGAAGAGATGTCTATCAAGTTAGTCATCACATTGTGGATGTTACTATGTGCAATATTCTCCTGGTTCTGCTCACTTCACTCAACATTAATTCATTTAAGTCTTTCCAGGTTCTTCTGAAGTCTGCCTGCTCATCATTTCTTGTGGCACAGTAGTATTTCATTACATTCATACACCACTTGTTCAGTCATTCCCCAACTGATGGGCATCTCCTCAATTTCTAATTCTTTGCCACCACTAAAAGGGCTGCTATAAAGAGTTTTGTACATGTGGGTCCTTTTCCTATATGTATGATCTCTTTGTGATACAGATCTAGAAGTGGTATTGCTGGGTCAAAAGGTATGCACATTTTTATAGCCCTTTGGGTGTAGTTCTGAATTGCTCTTCATAGTGGTTGAGTCAGTTCACAACTCCAACAATGCATTAGTGTTCCAATTTTCCCATTATCTTTTCTAGCATCTATAATTTAGGGTTGCCATAGACCGTTAGATTTTGGGGAAAAACAAATATAAGCCAAAGAAATGTTCATGGTAATTAGTAACATGACATTTATTTTTGCTACCATCTCCTATGTGACATATTTTACTATATTAACTATATTGCCCCTCACTCACCAAAAAATAGAACCTTTGTAAATGTGAAAAAATTTTGGGAGGTGGGAGGATAAAGAAAGTAGATGTAGAAAATGTAGGAAGATCAAATAGCTAATGCTAAAAAGAAGACAATAAGATATGGCAGGAAAATAAAGGGTTAATAGAGTAGGGTCATCTAGCTCTTTCCCCTTCCTCCCATAGGAAAATTGAGTGTAAGAATGCTCTTTTTCTTAAATTATACATGAAGTTTTGCTAATGTTAACACACAAGCACTCAGGTTTAAGCCTGAGCTAAATATGGGATTGATTTATTGACAAAAGTTTACAGAAGAGAAAATATCAGTTGTGATATTCTCTCTCCACTCCTGTGTTCACATATATATTACCATAAACTGATTCTTCAAAATGGAGAAAGAACCTGGGTGTGTCCAGCATCACAGATAACTGAGATGAGGATCCTTAAAATGGCAGATTCGGAAGAGGTCTAAATGTAATGATTCACTGAAAGGCACAGTCCTCAGTCTCCCAATATGATTATTTTTCTCTGAGCAACCTTCACTGAGGCAACCTCTAATAATCTATTGATACATATTATATTTGTACTCTACTAAAACTATGTGAACTAAATGACTTTAAAAATAGAGCACAGAAGGAGGTGTAAAATAGATAATTTTGATTATATTGAATGAAAATGTTTTGTAAAAATAAAAGAAATGTAGCCAAGATCAGAAGGAAAGCAGAAAATGGGGAGAGGGGGGCCTTTATAGATGGTTTCTCATATAAAGGCTTCATATCTCAAATATAAAAAGAGCTTTTAAAATCTGTATGAATAACAATCATTCCCCAGTTGATAAATGGTAAAAAAGATAATTTTTAGATAAAGTTTTTATCTAACAGGAAGTTAGATACTGGCAGTTTTTAGATAAAGAAATCAAAACAATTTATAGTCACATGAAAAAAATGCTCTAAGTCATCACTGATTAGAGAAATGCAAATTAAAACAACCTTGAGATATCATTTTATACCTATCAGATCAACTAAAATGATTGAAGGGGAAAGTGACAAATGTTGGAGGGCATGTACAAAAATTGGGATGCTAATTCCTTGCTGGTGGAATTGTGAACTGATTCAGCCATTTTAGAGAGTGACCTGAAATTATGCCAAAGAATTATTAAACCGCCTATACTCTGACCCAGTGAAACCACTATTAGGTCTATTTCCAAAGATCACTAAGGGAAAAGGAAGAGAACTTTATATGTCCTAAAAATTTATAGCATTTCCCTCTTTGTGATGGCAAAGAACTGGAGATTGAAGGGAAGTCTATCAATTGGGGACCGACTAAACAAGTTGTGGTATATGGTTGTGATGGAATACTACTGTGCTATAAAAAATGAAGAGCTTGATAATCTTAGAAAATCATGGATAGATTTGCATGAAATAATGAAGAGTGAAATGAGCAGAAACAGAGAACATCTATATGGTAACAGATGTTCTAGCATTTTAAGAACAACTTTGAGTGAATAAGTTATTTTGACTATCATAAAAACCCAAATGAACTACAAAGGACAAATGAAAGAAAATACTATCAGCATCCAGAGAAGGAATTTATAAATAGAAGTATATATAGAATGATTTTACATACATATAGCATACATGTATATAACATATACGTATATATACACATATAGGCATACACGTATTATACACACACGTATTTGTGTCTGGTGGTAGCCATTTCTAGGATGTAGGGGAAGGAAGGGAAGATAAAAAGGTAAAATACACATGATAAATTTCTTATATATTTAAAAGGAATAACAAATTCAACATAATAGATTTACAGTTTCATGTGCAATCATCTTTTTTAAAAATGTACTGTTATAGAAATGCTTGTTTATTCCATAAATTAAAAATAAAATAATTTTTTTTAAAAATAAAATTTCAGGGGCAGAGCCAAAATAGTAGAGGAGAAAGATGCATATACTCTAACGCAAGCCCAACAACCTGCAAAATACCTGTAAAAAGGACTCTCAACAAAGTCTAGAGCAGCAGAAGGCACAGAACAACGGAGTGAAAGAGATTTCTAGCCAAAGGTAACCCAGAAGGCCTAAGGGAAAGGTCTATCTCACAGGACACTGAGCAGAGTGGAGCACAGCCCTGGCCACGAGGTACTGGGAGGAACAGGACCTGAACAGACTTCCCGGGGAAGAGTTCCCAGCAGGGAGGGTCCCAGATACCTCAGCCCACAAGCAACAAAGAAAGCTCCAAAGGTCAGTGGGGGAGGGCTTTCCAAGATGGGCTAGAAGGAATGAAGCAATAGTCCCAGCAAACTATAGGCAGCTACAGAGGCTAGGAAGCTACTTGGACCCATTGTTCAGGCAGCTCAGCTTAAAGCCTCCAGCAGTAGGGAGCAACTGATCTAAACCCCAGCACTGAGTGATGGCCCTGCCCCTATCCAAAGCCCAGGAGAACTGAGCAGCTGAGTCGAATCTCTTGACAAAGAATTCAGAAGTCAAGTAACTGGCTGGGAAAATGCTCCCAAAAGGGAAAAAACCATGAGACCATAGAAGGTTACTTTGTTGGTGAACAGGCATCTCCTCCTTTCTGATGAGGAAGAACAAGGCTTACTGTCACAGGAAATTAAGACCCCTGCCTTCAGGGCCTTCAAAGTGAACTTAAACTAAGCTCAGGCAATAGAAGACCTTGAAAAAGTGAGCTAGCAGCTTGCTAAAGGAGAACCAAAAAAATACTGAGGAAAATAATACCTTTAAAAAGAAGCTAACTCAATTGGAAAAAGAGTTCCAAAAAGCCAACGAGGAAGGAGAAGGAGACTTTAAAAAGAAGAATTAGCCAAATGGAGGAGAAGGTTCAAAAATTCACTGAACAAAATAATTTGTTGAGAGAACTGAGTTCAAGGAAATGAATGACTATGAGATAAATCAAGCAGTTAGAAAGCAATACCAAAAGTTTGAAAAAACAGAAGATAATGTGAAACATCTCTTAATGTTGAAGCTGCCAGAACCTGTGTTATCTTGATTGTATTTCTACAATACTCGAATTGTTTCTTTTTAGCTCTTTCTAGCTTTCTAGCAGTATTTTTCTCCTTGACCTTGAAACTCTGAAATTTGGCCACAATATTCCTATTAGTTTCTCTTTTGGGGTCTTTTTCAGGAAGTGATCAGTGGATTCTTTCAATATTTATTTTGCCCTCTAGTTCTATAACATCAGGGCAGTCTTCCTTGATAATTTCATGGAAGATACTGTCTTGGCTCTTTTTTTGATCATGGCTTTCAGGTAGTCTCAAAATTTTTAAATTGTTTCTCCTGGATCTATTTTCCAGGTCAGTTGTTTTTCCAGTGAGATGTTTTACATTATCTTCTATTTTTTTCACACTTTTGGTTTTGTTTTTTAACTGCTTGGTTTGTCTCATAGTCATTCATTTCCCTGAACTCAATTCTCTCTTTCAACAAATGACTTTGTTCAGTGAGCTTTTGACACTTCTCCTCCATTTGGCTAATTCTGCTTTTTAAATCCTCCTTTTCTTCATTGGCTTTTTGGACCTCTTTTTTCAAGTGAGTTTGTCTCATTTTAGAGGTGTTATTTTCCTCAGCATTTTTTTGTTTTCCTTTAGTAAGCTGCTAACTCACTTTTCAAGGTCTTCTATTGCCTGTGTGTAATTTATATTCCCTTTGAAGGTCCTGGAGGCAGGCGCCCTGACTTCCTCTGACAGTATGCCTTGTTCTTCCTTATCTGAAAGGATGGGAGGGGACACCTGTTCACCAAGAAAGTAACCTTCTATAGTCTTATTTTTTCCCCTTTTTTGGGCATTTTCCCAGCCAGTTACTTGACCTTTGAGTTTCCTCTCCATAACCACCTCACCTCCAGTTCCACCCAGCCAGCACTAGGGGCTGAGATTCGGATGAACTGCTCTAATTCCCCAGGGGCTTTAGGTAGGGGCAGGGCCACTATTCAGTGTGAGATTAAGATCAGCGCTCAGGTGGTGGCAGAGCTGCCATATAGGGCTCAGTTCCCTCAGGGGCTTTATGATGAGACCTTCAACAATGGATGCGGGATGCTGCCTGCCTTGGGAGCCCCAGTCTGCTGCTGCCTCCACTGCTGCCACCTGAGGAGGCCTGAGTTATGGGGACACCCTGCTCCCTTCTCAGCCGGCCAAAAAAACCCTCTCACTGACCTTTAGCACCTGTGGATTGAGGAATCTGTGCTGCAGCTGGAGATTCTATCCCTGAAACATACTTGGTCCTGCTCCTCCTGGTGCCATGTAGCCGCGGCTGGACTGGGCTCTACTGTGCGTCCTGTGTGACACACCTTTTCTGTCGCTCTTTCAGGTCACTCTGGGCTACAAATCTCCTCCATTCCATTGTTCTGTGACTTCTGCTGCTCTAGAATTTGTTAAGAGTCCTTCTTTAGAGGTATTTTATGAACTGTGGGGGAAGAGCTAGTGTATATGCACCTTTCTACTCTGCCATCTTGGCTCTGCCCCCAATGTCCCTACTCAGTGACAATTTCCTATAGTTAAAAGATTTGTAAGCTTAATACTAGAGCTATTAAATTATAGATTATTGGTAGGGGAACATCTGAGGTCAAGTCTAAAATTAAGCTATTAGGCTTAGGACTTTAGAACAACAACAATAAGTTAGGGTCCTTTAATTCTTCCTAATAGTGTGGAGACAATTAGGTCAAGGGCTTATGAGGTTAGCATACATAGTTATTATTTGTGTCTCAGTTGGTTATTGTTAAAAAAAATTCATTTGTGGTCTGTATTGTAAATGCTTTAAAAGAAATATCACTTGACCAAAAGTTGGAATTGTATTATGTGATATGAACTGTGTTAAAAATGAAAATTAAAAAAAAAAATTTCAGTGACAAATTCTCTCCCTTCTCCTTACTTTAAAAAAAACACCCAACAAATATTATCTCATTTGATTCTTACAATAACCCTGGGGGAATAGGTGCTATTATTAACCCTCTCTTAAAGTTGAAGAAACTGAAGCAGATAGAGGTTAAATAACTAGCCTGGGGTCATCTAGGTAACAAGTGTCTAAAGCCGGATTTTAACCCAGGGCTTTCTGACTCCACACCAAGCCCTTGATCCACTGTGACACCTTGATGCCTCTTAAATGACTTTTTAAAACTTTGTGCAAGATTTCTATCACAGTAACTGAAGTCAATTCAACACTTACTAAGTGTCATCTATGTAAAAGGTACTGTGCTTGACATGAACATCTGAGAAGTACTTTGAAGGAGGAGGATAATTTCATTATGTTGCACTTGTCAGAGGGAAAAAATGTTACCAAAATACTGAGTCTGCAATACTATGATGTCAATCATGAAAAGCAGGCAAATGGTGGCAATATAGTGGATAGAGAGTTGGCCTTAGGGTCAAAAAGACTGGGTTAAAATTCCACCTTTGACCTATACTCGTGTGTGACTTTGGTCAAGTCATTTAACTTCTCATGACCCTCTTCTGTTCCGCCCTTCTCCCCCAAAACCCCTCTCTAAGTTGTTGAGAAGGTACTGATCTTAATTGGCAAAGTTCCTCAAAGGAAGCTCTCTACACAAATGAAATTATAAGTCCAGTCAAATAAAAATAAGTCCATATTAGCTGGAATAAATCAAATTAAATGAAATAAGAGTACAAATTAAATATAGAAAGTAAAAATCTGAAAAAACCTAAAGATATTGAAAATTTATACAATTTGAATGCCAGAAGAGCAATCTAATAATTAACAAAATGGCAAAAATCATACTAATGTCTCAAATCAATATGAGGAGATGGGGATATTTAGAATGGAATTTCAAAAAGTCCTTTTTTGAATGTCATGGCACATATATAACTAATAGACCAATTTTTATCAAAAACAGTAGTACAAAACAGTGTCTACTATATGCAACATTCATAAACATATTCTCCCTCTAGTGGGGACTCCCCATCACCTCCAGAATTAAATATAAAATCCTCCATCATTCAAAGCCCTTCATAATGTGTCCCCCCTTGTGATATTCTTACACATTATGCTCCTCTCCCCCTGACATATTCTGCAATTCATTGACATTGGTTTCCTTGTTACTCAGACAAGACACCTCAGTGGACCCTAAACAAAAGAGATTTCCTGCTAGTGATGCAAAGAATATCTAATACAGATGATGGACAAGAAACAGACATGTCAAGTAAGGAAGGAATACAGTAAGCAGGTATATACTGTGCCCTGCTAATATAAATGATTGGAAAAGATTAAATCTATAGATAATTTTTCTGTCCAGTACTAGTATTCAAACATATCCCTCAGAACAGAGTAGTACTGCTAGCTAGCCTGGACCCCTCACAGGATAAGATTTATGTGTATATACTCTAATCCTCATGAAGATTATGTTCAGCCCATGCCATGAACACATAGACATAGGAGGCTGATAAGACAACAGGTCAGAAGAGGATTAGTACTATCCATCCAGTGATCAGACAAACACGATATACCATGTGTAAGTAGGAAAATGATTACTCATGTAGCACAATAGTAATTACCATATTTGATGATAATGGCCTTACATTGTATGTGTACATATGTTTATTGGTGCGCATACTAAGTATGCATCTTTTATCATATTTTTATAATTTTTTGGCCTTGTATTGATGTTATGCTCATTTTATAGTTC
The DNA here is from genome assembly GCA_028658325.1 of Potorous gilbertii. Taxonomy (NCBI): domain Eukaryota; kingdom Metazoa; phylum Chordata; class Mammalia; order Diprotodontia; family Potoroidae; genus Potorous; species Potorous gilbertii. Next base: position 457,781,699 of record CM053770.1, read on the forward strand.
TATTTGTTGACTTAGCTACTATTGGCTAAGTGCATATAGTCTGATGTTTAGCTTATATTATTGTTTTGTAGGACAACTATTTATTATTCCTGCTATACTTACTTGTTTTATATATATATATATATATATGTATATGTATATATGTATGCATTATTTTTACATATGTGTAATACATTATATATAATATTATATATATGCATATATATCTGTGAAATGGGCATTTAATTGCATTCTGCATATAATTTAGATCTGAGGTCATGGAAGCAGGCTATCAGGTGATGTGTTACATTGTATTATGTCTGTTGCAGGTATCACTGCTGTCTATTTGCTGTGCATAATCTTCAGAGGTTCAAGCCTTTGAGGTTCTGGGTTAATCACCTGTACTCTGTTATACATTGATATATACTTGTTGCTATGTTGCTTAAATATAGATGCTAGGTCTATTGTAGCTGATTTTGCAAGGGACTGAAAAATTCTAAATCCTGGGGTAGAAAAACACCTCTTATAATCTGGGTAAGAGTGTTCTGGAACTAAATACACTTTTTGGATTTGGAGTTTTTCACTCATCTCTTCAGGCATGGAAATGTTGTATGCCTTGGGATTGAGGTAGCATCAAAAAAAATTGTTGTTCAGCCATTTTTCAATCAAGTCCAACTCTTTATGACCCTATTTGGTGTTTTCTTGGCAAAGATCCTAGAATGATTTGCTGTTTCCTTCTTCAACTTATTTTGCAGATGAGGAAACTGAGGCAAACAAGATGAAGTGAGTTGCCTAAGGTCACACAGATAGTAAGTGTCTGAGGCCAGTCATCCTGACTCTAGGCTCAGAACTTCATCCACTGTGCCATCTAGCTGCCCCAGTATCAAAAGGAGAGCCCTCCAAAAGGAAGAGAAGGACACATTGAAAAGAGAGGTGGTAGGGTTTTACCCATAGCTACATGGCAACAGTGGTGGTGACATGGGAGTTGACAGGTGATAAGGCAGTTCAAGCAATTCCTTTCTTCAAACCCATGTATCCAATGAGACTAGAGAGAGGGAAGTTTATCATAACAATATGAGAAAAAGTAAATACATTCTGGGAAAGGTGAAGGAATTGATGATCCTTATCATTTTCCCCTATGTTGAGCTTTACACAATTAATACCTGTTTCTAAAGCATATTATTTTATGGTTTAAGCCTAATCTGTCTGATCAAATCTTATTTTTCCTAACCATCTGTGGTGGATCCTGACCTTGTGAGTTCCTTTTTTAATGATACGAGGGCTTTGGAACAGCTCAGAAAGCAATACAAGCAAAAGTGATCTTTCTTGGCATAGGACTTGAATCTAAAGCCTCACCATTGTTGCTCAAGAGTTTCTTTGTAACTGGGGCCATCATTGGGAGTCTTTCACATATTTCATGACTGCACTCCCAAAAAGAAGGCTTGATATGAACCTGGGTCTCAAATTCTTCCCCATAAGTCCATGAGCCTAACCTGTTGTTCACACTAGCAGTAGGACCCTCAGCTCCACAACAACCCCTAGTGTTAGTTATTCATGAATGCCCTTCAGATACTGACTCAGAGCATTTTGTTATCTGCATTTTATATTGATTTTAAAGGATTTATCTTTACTTTCTGAAATGATACTGCTCCTATACATCCATCATCCTTTCTCGTGAGTTTTTACAATGAATTTATATTCTAAACAGTGTGACTCTTGGCAGCCATCACTCTTTTGGTGAGTAAGTCAGCTGTTTGCTGACTAAAACACATTTTTACTTCTTTCCATCTCCTTGTTATGGCAATCCATGGTTAAAATTACTATAGTTAGCGTTGATGTCATTCCTTTTCTTCACGATTATTTTTGATTTTCAATAGTGATTAAATAATTCTGGGTTAAGTTACTCTTACTTTTCAACCTCCGTAACTGATATTGGTGCATAAACTGAATTACTTTTATGGTGGTCTTTGCCTCCCAAAGAGTATATAGCAGTCATCCTCTCATTTAACTATAACTGCCTTCTTTCTTCTGGTTTCATTTCTATAATAAGAACATCAAGATTGATTTGATAGGTAGGTAGGTGGCAAAGTAAGCACCGTCCAAGAGTAGTATGGACTACCTTGAGAGACAAGTAGGTGGCAATATTGGACTTGGAGTTAGGAAGACTTGAGTTCCAATCATGATTCAGACCCTAACTCAGTTTGTGATCCTGAGCAAATAATATCACCTCTCATCTTTAGTTCCCTCACCTGTAGAAAAGGCATGATAATCTCACCTACATCATAGGGTCATCATGAAGGCCAAATCTTAAAATACATGGAAAGTGCTTTACAAACTTTACAGCACTGCATAAATGCCCGTTATTATTATTCAGCTTTTGCATGAATATTTCCATTTTAGGTCACTGGAAAAGCACTTTATATGTAAAGTACCAATATTTAAAATGAATTTTTTGATGGTGTAAAAACTGTGTGATTCTTATTGTGGTTCCCCTCCTCAATCCCACCCCAACCGTTTTGCCACTGTCACTGCAAAAAAAAAAAAAAATAGAAACCACACAAAACTGAGAAAATCTTTTTATTTTTCTTCATTTCATTGGTTGCCAAACACTATTCCTCCTCACCTCCATTCCAGGAGGGCAGTCTCCTGGTAATGTCCCTCTCTGTAATTCCTCAGAAAACAGACTTGGTCTTTACTAGAGTCATACCTGAAACTTTTCCAGCATGGCAAAACCTGCAAGATATTACATTTTGACACAATCTTCAAGAACTCAGGGTCACTTCTGTGCCTCAGTGATATATCTGAACAGAACTTTATGGAAGTTTACACTTAATGGATCAAATACTTCACAGTAACACAAGAATTCCTGGTGAGTACGTTCCCATCTTACTCTCAGACCTAGGGCTGATCTCATCCTTTTTAACAGAAAGCATCACAGATTTACTAACCTAAAGGAGTATAAGCAGCCCATTTAAATCAGGGGTTTGTGACCTTTTTTTGTATGTATCATGCACCTCTTTGGAAGTTCTGTTGGATATGGACTGATATGGATAAGTCTGATATAGACTCCTCAGAATAGTATTTTTTAATGTATAACATCAAAAAGAAACAATTATGCTGAAGTAAATATGCTTTTTTCCCTATCCAAGTTCCCTTCAATCCAGAGGTATACTGGTAAATGGTAAATTTCATAAATGGTCCTTCCAGGGGAGGGCGAAGGAGTACACATAACATATAACACACATAACACATAACATAACACACTTTTATTTGCATTCTTAGCATTTTCTCCATAACTTTCTTAAGTCTAGATTTTTTTTAAAAAAAAAAATCTATTTTGTAGCATTTGGCAATTTCTGAAGTATAGATACTCATGCTGAAAATTTATCAGGTGCCTCTTATGAACCACTGTAGCTCACCCCTTCTTAAATCTATTCATTGACCCCTTGGGAATCTATCAAACCCAATGTAAGAACCTCTGCTCTAAGTATAGGCCAATTATGTTTAATTAATTTATGTAAAGTATTCATAGCTTCAATCACTCAAAATTATATAAAGATTCATAATGAAACAATATATTCACTGAGGAACCAAAAAATTCATTCAAAAGTTTCAGGGAGTTGTAAAAAAACTTATTGATTCAGTATTTATTGAATAATCTATCCCAAAACATTATGCCATTTATGTGGCTTCTGTTGATTTTTGCAAAACCTTTGACTTAGTTCCACCACTTGTGGCTTGTTCATGTCTTGCAGATTTGCAAAACAGACACAGGCAGGTCTAACGGAATAATAGAATAATTAATAATTATAACTTGAGAATAATTACTGTTCAGGTGGAAAGCAATTCTTCATTTAAAAAACCCCAACAATAATATAAAAAACAAGGAATATAAATCTGACATTTTCCAGCCTGTTCATTTAAAGCCTTTTTTGTTTGTACCTAATTACAATGTTAGCACTCCTAAAAAGAGCAAAGTATGACTTGGCAAGTTAAAGATATTGAACCCAAATATTAATCACTTTATGTGACATCAAGATATGTGACTACATCCAAAAACACATTAAATTAACTCTTTCATTACCTGGAATCTTTTTCCTGTAATGTAAAATAACACTTGGCCTGAGGAATATAACTTAAGCATGCTAAGGAAAAATAGAAACTAAAGACTTCAAACTTGAACAAAATTCAAATTGAACCAGTAAATAAAAGTAGAACCTTTGTCTTGAAAGTATGAAGCTATCAAAGAGGAAAATTTGGCTGTGTATATCAAGAGACTTAATGGCATCCTGAAATCAAAACTCATTGAGTAGAACCCAATTAAAACAATTAATACCTATGCAATACCAGTCTCAATATATACTTTTGGAATTATAAAATGACCATAACTGATTAAAGTGTCACAAAAATTCATAAAATATGAATGAAACATTTTGTATTCTCAGAGCACATGACAAATAGTTCCAAAGCCTATAGAGATACTTTTGGAACGAGTGAACATATTGGCAAGCACTAACAATAGTAAGGGCTGATGGTAGCTATACAGCATTGGATTTACCTCCTTTTATCAACACTGGTTTGCCTCTGGATGGAGCCTATAAAACAGTTAAGATTTAAGAGTGGAATCAAAACACCTTCCAGTGGGGACATTCACCATAGTGACAAAGAAGCTTCCAAATATTTCTGAATCACGTGGATTTGCTTGTGCAAAGAGGGGTTTGTGATAGCTGTTCATGTACAAGGTCATTACCACAAAAACTTACATTTTTAAGGAGCCTAGTATTAGTGATCAATAGTGATTAGACAAAGAAAAAACTGCAATACATTACAATGAGCTGCAAAAATTGAGAGTCTACCAAATACCTAGCAAGACATTGCCTCGTAGATCAATTATACATCAAAAGCTTGCTATCTTTCACAGAGTGACAAATAAAAACATCCACTTTTCAAATTCAGGTTTCCAAATATCTTGAGGGTCTAACTGGTAAGTCATATTGAAACTAGGGAGTCAATTGTTTCCATTGGCTGTTGAAAGGTAAATACATTGGTTAGAGCTTGGAGCTGTAGTTAATGAAGATGGATATACAGGATACTTGGAGCCTCCAGGGAATCTGTTCTGTGAGAAAAACTGGGTGGGTTGTCCACTTGGAGCTACTTTACAACTTGTAGCTTTGTTCCCTGGAGAACGTCTTTCCCAAGTGCAAGGTACTCTTTAGATCTTCATTCTTAAGTTTTGTCAGAAACCCCAATCCATAGTTTTCCTTTCAACAGTCAGCCAGAAGATACAAGTATCTCAGAGCAAAGGCTTTTTTTACTGGAAGATCTTATTTAGAAGATTTATAGTACAACAGAACATTTAGAAAGATGATTTGATAATGCTTTAAAGACTCCCAAGATGCTACACATAGGTTAGCACACTGGAGCATCACAGCAGCCTAATGAATTAAGCACTCTCAATTTTATGATCTTCATTTACACAGGAAGACACAGAGGTTTAGCAAGGTTAAGTGACTTTTCCATGGTCACACTAGTGATGTGTCTGCCGCTACTACTAATATGTCCCACTACTATTAGTATGTCCCAGAGGCATACCCACATATTCCTGATTTCAAGTCTAATACTCTACCCACTCTGCACAATGTCCCCGATATCACTCTTCAAATCATATCATAGGAATGGTTGCCAAAGCATAATACTAGCCCTGTGTATGTAGAATTTGTATTCAAAGGGAGCTGTTGGTGCTAGAAATAATTGGTTAAGTAGGTAGAATCTGCTCATAATATCAGTGTGCCTGAGCCATTCTTCTCCCAAAGGAACAAGAGAGAGGGGATAGGAAATGAAATACAAGCATTAAGGGGAAAATATGTTTGTCTACCTCTCCTACCTCCTTGTTGGCTGTTTTACAAACTAAAATTTGTTTCCAGGGGTTCTAACCCAAGCTAATGCGAAACACAGAAGCAAATTCCACCATTTCTTGCTCTGAGCTCTTCTGGACTCTTGTTGGGATTATTGACCTAACACATGGAAAATGAGAGAGTGGCACTGCCCTTGCCACATGGGCCACCTCTTCCTTAACTCAGACTTATTATCCTACATCAGAAAAGACAAGAGAGATGTTTCTCTCTTTGTGGTGTCAGTGCTGACTTTATAATCTTTCATAACTGAATAAAAAAGAAGATTCTGAGAAAACTGACACGTTTTTCTTCAGTCATGGAAAACACTGTACAAAGAACAAAGGTAGCTTGTTTTAAGTCAAAGATGGCTTCCTGTTACTTAATTGGAGATATGACTTCTTATAAGAAGGTACATTATATTTTTATGTACTTCTCTACTCAACAATCCAGAAATATAATCTGATTATGCCAGATAATGTCATCATTCTCTTTGTACTCATGCTCTTTAAGTGGAATGGCCCCCATGATTTTTGTCTAGCACTGAATCTGGAGAAGATAGGTTTTTAATTGAAATATAGTATATATGTATGCATACACACACACACACACACACACACACACACACACACATATATATTAGCACAAATTTGGTGTGTTTCAACCTTACTTCTTTAGAATCACAGAATCTCAGAGGTGGAGGGGACTTCAGAGGTCAATCTATTTCAACCTTCACCTGAACAAGAATTCCCTGTAGAATATCACAAACAACTGCTATTTCTGCTATTACTAAAAATCTTGCCAGGTTGAAAGACAACGCATTACCTAAGGGAGTAGCTCATTTCATGCTGAGATAGTTGTAATTGTCAGAGAGTTTCTAATGACAACCACAATCACTAACTGCTGCAACAAGCAACCGCTACTATCCACTACCCACCATTTATTTGGTTTACTATGAACTGAGCACTGTGCTAAGTAAAGAGGATACACACAAAGGCCAATACATGGTCCCTGTCTCAATAAATTCATGAAAGCAACTATGCACATAATATACAAATATATAACACATACATATGACACTCACATATATGTGTTTCTGTAGGTGTGTAAATATACAATATATTTACATATGGTTAACTGGAGGTAATCTCAGAGGGTTGGCACACTTTGAGGAAGATGGGGAAGACTGAATAACAACAGTAGTAGTAGTGGTAGTGGTAGTAGTAGTAGTAGTAGTAAACAGTAGCAGCAGTAGCAGTAGCAGCAGCAGCTAATATTTATACAGTGCCTTTAAAGTTGGCAAGGTATTTTAAAAAAATATTTCATCCTCACAAGAATCCTGGGAAGTAGGGACCATTATCGTCCCCATTTACAGATAAGGAAACTGAGGAGAAAGTTTAACTGGCTGCATCCAAAATAAATAACTCCTAAGATCCCATCGCCAGGGAGTGCCTAAGGCCAGATCTGAACTTCCTGATTCTAGGTGCAGTGGTTTATTGCTACTCTACCTTGAAGAAAGTAGGCTTTGAAATGAGACTTGAAAACTGGGCAAAGGCAGTAGGTAGAGATGAAGAAATAAAGCAACCTAGGCATGTGGGACAGAGAGCAAAAGGGCATGGAGATGGGAGATGGAGGTTCATGGGTGAAGGACAGCAAGGATCGAGCATTGTTGAATTGTAGAGTATAGGGAGGAGGAGTCAGGCATAAGAAGACTGGGAAGGTCAGTGTAGATACGTTATAAAGGGACTGAAAAACCAAACAGATTTTACATTTGAGCCTGGAGGCAATAAGGAGCCACTGGAGTTTATTGGACAAGTTACAAATTTAATTCTTCTTTCAAATGATTGTCCTTCAAATACTTGAAGGCAGATCTTTCAAAGGTTTCTGTTCAAGCAAGGCTAACCGATGTGGTTTGTTTTATATATCTCAACGACCATTTTGTCCTTCTACCAAATGCATATCACAAATGTTCGACACTTATTCAGAGTTGGCAGTTGCCAAAGTGACATAAACCTGTCACTTATGTCCAGACTGAGGCCCTTTGAACTGAACTACAATCATTCTTAGATGACAAACATACTGACTTGTCACAAGATAGTTACTCAAAGCCTTTCCAGCTTGGTAAAATCTTCCAAAATTGAGCTCCTCTCTAATCAATTTTAAGAAACCAGGGGCACTTCTGTAAGGCATTAAAGCAATACAGTTGGGTTTTAGTGAAGGGTTGTTTCTACACTAAGCTAAAATATCCAATTGTTTTCATTTTAAGGAACAAGTCAAATTATTGGGGAAAAATCACTTAAACTGGTTGCCAGTTGGGATGGAATGTGGCATGGTGGGTTGTGATGAAGCTGGGAGTCAGTAAAACCTAAGCTTGAACGTTGCCACAGACACTTACTAGTTGTGTGACCCTGGTCAATCACTTAACCTCTCTAAAAGCCAGTTTTCTTTTCTGTACAGTGACAAAAATAATAGTACATTATCTCATAGGGTCAAAAGAGATGTGTGAAGCTCAAAAGAACTGTATAAATGTGGGCTATTTTTGATCATTTTTATTTCATAAAAGATGAGCTCATAGATGAATTTAAGTATTGCTATTATTATTTTGGTTTCCATGTATAGCTATCCTATTTCATCCTCAGTCATCAAGTGTTTCTGTCTCAGTTCTTGAGTTGTGTTTGTATCTTCTTTAAAAGCTCATTTCCGACGTTTAAAAAAAACCATTCCACTCGGATGTATTTTTTGGTGTAAATAGATGATTATTAGTAAAGACCATTTCAGAGGGCACTTTTTTTAAGTGAACAGCATGGGAAGGATTTTAGATTCTCTTCAGAAATTCAGATGCTTTTTGTGAGAAGTAAAGATGGGAGGAAAATGATATCTGAGTTTCTTAAAATTAAATGAAATTTCTACTTGACCACGTCTTAATAAACAGAAGGCAGCCAAGCCACATTTCTTTTATCTGTGCAAAATGAGTGGCATTTCAATCAATAAACCCCATAGCAAAGAGCAAGCCGTTGTACGTATACAGCTGCAAATGTCAAATATAGTAAGTACTCAAGAATACATTGGCAGAGACTAGTTTTGTGTAAATGTTTTTTAGTGAAAAGCAAATTCTCATGGTAATTGATGGTGACCATGGAGATCATGTTCTAAATTAACATTGTATGATTATTGATTTGGAGGTAAGAAATGCTTTTATTCTAAAAGCTCATTACCTAGCAACCATGGAGGCAAAGCCATCCAATCAGAGATGGTTTCTTTGATGGAACTATGGAGGTCAAACTGAATGTACTAATGTAGATGCCATGTATCATGGAGCATGTCTGACCACTTACTTTTCCAGTCTGTCAAAATCTGAGCACTCCTTTAAAAGGGGGTAATTTAAAGAGATGTTCTAGGTTAATAGGAAATCATATAAAAATTACATGTCAATGTTTAAGCAATTCCCATATTTTCTTCATTCCTTTTGATCTTTTCTTCTGTCTTCTTCCTCGTCAGTCCTTATTCTGCAGGAGACCTCCAGCTCTCCAAACTCCACCATGCCCATAGAACTAATATAAACACCAATATAATCTTTTTTGGTTATCATTTTCAAGAAAAAACCTCACTAAGACATCCACAAACATAAACAGTCACAAAATCACTGATAACAGAAAGATAAAAAGTCACAGGGTTCCTGTTGATTGGATGACTCTAGGAGTTCCCATTCATGAGTGGACAGATTTGAGTTGAGGCACCTGAAGTGGGACAGTTAGGTAGCTCAGTGGGGAAGATCTGAGTTCAAATATAGCCTTAGATACTTACTAGTTGTGTGACCCTTGGCAAATCACTTAACCTCTGTTTACCTAAATCCATTGAGAAGAAAATTACAAACTACTCCAGTATCTTTGCCAGGAAAACTACCTGGACAGTATTGACATGCTGTTGTCCATGCAGTTGTGAAGCATCGCATATGACTGAACAGCAACCTAAATTGAAGGTATTCAGTTGCCAGAGTTAAGCAGTTATTCAAAGACAGTTTGCTCAGGAAGGACAAGCACAGATTTAATGAATTGAGTTAGTACCTGAGCATTAGGACCTGGGTGCAGTTTATAACCTTCTCTGTTCATATCCATATCTACCTTGAGATTCTCCTCCCATTCCCACCATACAGATCATTTTAACAGTGGAAATAATGAGTTGCCCCTAAGAGGTTCATGAGGGTCAAAGTTAGCTTCATTGAATTTCCTTGAGAAATAAGATTTTTAAAATCTTTTAGAAAGGCACATCACAAACAAACACAAGAAAACCTGGCTGTTTCTTGAATGATGTAGATGAAACATAAATGCATGATATATACAAATAACTAGGGAGGCTCAACATAAAACCAGAAACAAAGTAAGGATGTATTAAATAATCTCCATGGTCCTTTCGAACTCTAAATCTATGAACCTTGTTGTGGATAGAGCACTGGATTTGGAGTCAGGAAGACCAGGATTCATATCCTGCATCAAATACTTGCTAGGGAAGTAACCTTGGGAAAATGATTTGACCTCTCCAGGCTTCAGTTTCCTTATCTGTCAAGTGAAGGTGCTGCACCTGATTTCCTTTAAGGTCCTTAAAGACCCATTCCTTTAAGACCCTATGATGCCATGATTACTTGTAGAGGATCATCTTTGCTTTCAGCTTACAGGGAGAGTATAGAATGAAGGAATTGCTTTCTAACATATTCCCAAAGCAAAAGAAACTTGGGAAAATGGTTGACACTCTAGGCTTAAAATTTGGTTGTAACTCTTTCAAGATGCTTAATTTGGGATTTACAGATTGATATTAAAGCTATTTACAAAATGGATAGGGTCAGAAGCTCCCATTTCGGTGTCTGATGGTGTACCCTACTTACTTGAAATTCTGGGAGAATTTGGCTCTGGTATTTTGACCATTAATGATTGCATGAGGAAAGCATCTGATGTTATAAAAGACCAGAGGAAATCTTCATGAGTTCAAATCTGGCCTCAGACACTTACTAGCTATGTGATCTGGGGAAGTCACTTAATCCTGTTTGCCTCAGTTTCCTCATCTGTAAAATGAGCTGGAGAAGGAAAGAGTAAACCAATCTATTATTACCTTTGCCAAGAAAATCCCAAATGAAGTCACGAAGAGTTGGACATGACTGAAAAAAAAACAAGACCACTTCTTGGTATTAGTGATTGGTTATGTAAGCCAAATTCCTAGAAAAAGCTGTCCATACTTGGGCCTACCCTTCCTCTCTTATTACTAACTTCTCAGCTTCTTACAGTCTGGAGTCTGACATCATTATTTCAGAGACAGTGTTCCCTCCAGTTCATGATCTCTTATTTGCCAAATCCAATAGCTTTATCTCAATAGTCATCCTCTTAACCCTGCTGAAGCTTTTGACACTATTGATCAGATAATTTTTTCCCAGATAGTCTCTTAAACTAAGGTCCTGCGCTATAGCAATCACAATGAGGATTCCATGAGTTTGAGGCATTTAAAAATGAGGAAGAGGCTTGATTGGTTTTTCCCACTCATGCCAGTTCCTTAATTTTGCAACAGATGACTCTCCAAACGAGTGGTAACCTTGGGTCCACATTATGGAGGGGAACAGAAACACCCATACAAGATTCAGGTATCAGAAAGTGATTTATTAGAGAATAATCTTTGGAGACAAGAATGAGATGCTGAAGACTTCCAAGTCTTCACTTGGATCATGGTAGTGACTTCTTAGTCCCCCATATCCGGGGGGTATGGAAACTTCAAAGATGGTTGTCTGGTTACCCTTTTTTCTGTAAAGGGAAATTCCCATCTTTGAGATGTTAGCGATGTTTCCTCATTATTTGGGGTAGTACAGAACAAAGTATCTGCTGCCTCTGCTTCAAGATGTATATTTTGAGACTATGAATGTATTGGGTTCCAGAGAGATCATAGTGGAATGATTTCTGATTTACTCAAAGTTAGTTTAAAAGGTCTTTAAAAAAATTCCAGATACAATAGTACTGTCTATGGCCAGATGGACTCCTAAGAGGTTGTTGTCAACAAAGTAGAGACCTTCTCAACTTTAAAACCACAAGAAAGGTACAATATTAAAATTGATAAGATACATGTCAGGGTATCCAGGTCATATAACAGGGGCAAGTGTCAGGAGGATAGGCTTAGGTCATTCTCTAAAGTGAAAAATCAAAATCCTCCTAGAGCTCTTTCTGTCTCTTTTTGGATTGAGGAACTAGCTCAGATCCTATAGGAAATGTAAATAAAATGAATACAACAAGTTCCTAATGGGAGGATAAGGTCCTTACTTAATAATTTAGCTATGTAAATAATAAATGCATATTTATATATGCATATATATAATACATATATACATTTGGGGAAAAGTTAAAAAATTATGGCTTATGAACATAATGGAATACAGACTAGATATATGAAATGATAAAAAAGATGATTTCAGAGAAAGCTGGGAAGACATGAATTAAAGGCATAGTGAAGTGAGCTAAATAAAGGGAACAATTTATGCCTTAACAACAACATAAGATAAACAACTGAAAAATTTCAGATCTCTCATCAATGTAATGACCAAGCATGATTTCATAGACCAATGATGAAGCTTGCTTCCCTCCTTCTCACATAGTTCTGATGAACTCAAGAGGCAGACTGGCATATTTAGGGTCATGGACAATTCAGTAATTTGTCTTATTTGACTATATATATATATCACAAGGGTATATTTTTTTTCTTTCATCATTGATGAGGGCAAGGGAAGAGGGTAAAAGTGAAGGAAAATAGATTTTTGTTAATTGGGGAAAATTAAAATTTTGAAATTCCTATCTCTGGTGAGAACGTCACAATCCTTCTGATACCCAGAATTTCTCAGAAGCACAAAAGGGAAGGAGATAGAAGGAGATACTGGATCTTGGTAACTGTGCTGATGTTATTATTGCTACTGTCACTACCATTGGTAATCAGGGGGTTGAACTATGTGGAAGACACAGAACTGATGAAGAAAAGACTGTAGCTATCTTTGTCTACTAGAAATGGCCATGGTGACGCTTATCTTTTCTCCCTTCTCCTTTCCACGGAAAGTATGCATCTATTTCAGAGTCATCTCTGTCTTTTAAAAAGAAGTTTATGTTTTCTTTGATCTCCACCTAGTGTTTTTATAAGATAGTATTGAGATAACTACTACGGTTAATCCAAGGCATTGTTGGTCTATATGTATTTTATTGGTTAAAATTAGTTGAAAAGATTGTTATCAACACATAAAGGAAGGTATCTTTCTAAATTGTTGGCTGGTTTTTCCTGCCTGAGACTTGAGATCAACCAAATAGATTTTGCTGATATGTAGTCTTGAAATGCCCTTATGCAGGGATTTATTCTGATTTTACTCTCCACTTTCATAGCTACCACAGTTCTCTAGCCTCTCATCATAATTATTGTGACAGCCTCCTAATGATCCTTCTTCCTTAAGTCTCTGTCCCATTCTGGTCTTAAGCACTTACTATGCTATACACTTTGCTAGGTACTTTACAAGTAAAGTCAAAAGGATTTTTCTTATGTGCAAATCTGACTAGTCACTCTCTTATTCAATCAACTATTGCCTCTAGAATAAAATGTAAACCCCTTGATTTTTAAAACACTTCACAGTCTAGTCCCTACCTTTCATTCTAGTTCCATCATGCATCATTCCCATTACCCATCCATACTCTAATGTAACCAAACTGGCTTCTTTGTTCCTCATACTTCATTTCCTGTCTATGTGCCTTTGTTCTTGTTGTGACTGAGTCATATCTAACTTTTTGTAACCCCATTTGGGGTTTTCTTGGCAAAGATACCAGAGCAGTTTGCCATTTCCTTCTCCAGTTCATTTCACAGAGGAGGAAACTAAGGCAAACAGGGTTAAATGATTTGTTGGCCGTCACACAGCCATTAAGTGTCTGAGTACGGATTTGAACATATGAAGATGAGTGTTCCTGATTCCAAGCCCAGTGCTCTATCCACTGAGTCACATAGCTGCCTTTGCTCTGGTCATCCCCATTCCTGAAATGCATTCCTTCCTCACATCTACCTCATAGATTTCCTCTCTTCTGCTAAGATGTAGATCAATCATCAACTCTCCATGAAATTCTTATCCTGCCAGTTGCTAGTGCCTTTCCTCCCGTTAACTTTGAGTTTAACTTCTTTTTATTTAGTTTTTTTTTATTACTTATATATGAACTCGTCTTCCCATTTAGAATGAAGGTCCTCAAGAGTGGAATTGTTTTTTTCTTGTGTTCGTATTCCTAACACCTAATACAGAGCCTGGAACAAAATAAATGCTTGTAAATTAATTGATTATTAGGAGGATTGAAACTTGGTAAATAAATAGAGTTAGAGTCTCTTCGCTCAAAGGCAATTGCTTTAGTGGCCATAAGCATATCTCTTTGTTTCTTTGCGGGTTCTAAGGACCGTATCTATACTCCCTGCCCCAGGGAGAAGTAAAAGCATATACAGTAAAATTTTGGTCACTAGGAACCTGGAAGGAGGAGCTAGCAAACAATGACTCCTCCCAGAATAGGGTGAAAAGCACCTAGGGGGAGTAAGTAGACACCCCCCACCCCCCCATCCCTCTTACAGGAGCTTAATGAATGCTAGCTTCTTTGGAAAAGGACTTGAGACAACCCTGCGCTGCATAGAGAGTCAATAATCTTACCCAAAGGAATCTACTCATTCATTTCTATAATTGCATGCCCTGGATGTCAAGTAACAATAGGGCCATCTTCCCATCCATGTCCACTACTCTACTGTTCAAAAGTTTGTGGCATTCAAAATCTCCATATATATATATTCCTACGGGTCTTTGCAATCACTCAAGTAAGGTCTTTGTGTCAGGGATTCAGTGTCACACTCAGCATTCTCTCAGCAGTTTCATCTCCCTCCATTTACAAAGCATATAGCACAAGACTGTCTTAGAACACTAGTCAATCAGTCTGTCTGTCAGTCAGAGACTAAGCATTTATGAGGAGGCAACTATGAGTCAGGCATTGTGCTAAGGTTTGGGGATACAAAGGAAGACAAAAGCCTCATGCCCTCAAGGAGGGGTGTCAAAGTGCCTTGGTGATTCTTTTGGATATTCCAAACTATTATTCCAGCTTCCTTACGTTTAAGTGGCAGAACTTTGTGTTGGAGGAGAAGCTACAAGGATGAGAAAACTTAACACAGATGTAGCAAATTGGGTAACCCCAAATTGGTCTTCCTGGCCATTCTGAAGTTGAAACTGAGTGAATTATTCCGAACTAATACACTCTCTATGGTTTCTATTTTGAATCTCAAGCTAAGGGTAAACTCTGCTAGCCTTAATGGGACCTGGAAGTGCTCAGACTCAAAAGCTGAACTAAAATGATCTGTTTCTCTGAGTTTTAATAATGGTTTTCTACTTCTCTGTTCCCAGAGACAGAAAAAGGGTAGAAAAAGAATAAATGACCCGCCTCCAGGGAGAATGTCAATGTTTGGGGAGAAAAAAATATATTCTTTTAAAAATCTATTCATTTCTGATATATGTGTATATATAAACTTGGTTATGTGTAGAGCAGGGAATTTATGAGTTGCTCATCTTCTTTGCATAGTCTGAGAGGGAGAGGATTTTTACCCATTGGTAGAATAATGAGATTTATTTGAACAGCTCACTTAAGTGGATCTATAAGAGTGTGCTGGAGGGGAGAGGGGTAGCTCTAGTATTCTTAACAGACTTTGCTGCTTTCAGTAAATGTGGGCTATTTGGGTGATTTTTCTATGTATATGTCTTCTAGAGTTCCTTTGTTTTGTGATGTGTTCTCCTCATGGGAGGTTGGCAGTGTAAGTAGTTGACAAAAAAGCTAATAAATCTGAGGTTAATAGGGCTCCAGACAGCCAAGCAAAAGGAAGAGAAAAGATCACCAGCCCCAGAATGCTGCAGAACTAGCAACTGTCAACAAAGCAGCTGAAAAATGCAAAGGACAAAATGAAGCTAGGAAAAGTTCCAGATCATTTTTCAATTCGATGAAGCAATTTCTTACATCAGCATATATCTGTCCCCTGGGGTCTGAAGCTGGCAGAGATAGGAGTTGGGGAAATGCAACATGAGAACAAGGTCGGATTGGAGTTCAGTTTGAATTTGGAAGCAGTTAAGGTTTGTGAAATACCAGTAATCGCCAATGAGTGGACAAAAAGTAAAGGAAAGAGTGATGGGATGAGAAGGAAAAAGGATGCTGAAGAATTGCTGAGAATGGTATACTTTAATATTTGAAAAGGAACTGGTTGAGAGAATAAGGAGGAAAGAGATTCAAACAGGACCTACAGACACATAACAAGCCTTAAATTTGTCTGGTAGACAAAGTCTTGCTGGGAAGGGATTTCCTTTCCCTGAGATGGAGGAGAAAAAGAGAAGAACTAAGGTTTCAGGAAGGGAACAGATTTCCTGGGGGAAAAGAAGCCACAAGGATGTGTGGGAACCATGGTGCCTCTTCCAGATAGGGAGATGATTGGTCAAGGTGACCAGATTTTTGGCTAAGTAATGAAGAGTGACTAACCCAAGCAGATATTAGAGCTGGGACAATCTGGTCATGCCTCAGTGGATATGGATGCCTTTGAACCAATGACTTGCTCTACATATCCAAGAAGACGTCCCATTGGCACCTCAAACTTGACATATTCAAAGCTTTTTAGATGCATTCTTTCCCTGCAGAAATCCTTCCTCCCCTGCCATTCCCATATCTGTGAATAACATTACCTTTTCTTTCCTCCCTTTAAATCACAAAGGCTAAAGACCTTGGTACCATTTTTGAAGTTTTCTCCTTAGCCACCACATCTAATCAGTTTCCAAACCTTATCCATTCTGCCTGCTGTCATTTCTTATATTACTCCTCTCTTTTCCACTAGATGGTGCAGTGGCCAGAGTACTGGACCTGAGTCAGGAAGACCTGACTTCCAATGCATCCCCGGACCCTTCCTAGCTGTGTGACCCAGGACAAGTCACTTATCTCCCCAACTCAGATTTATTATCTGTCAAATAGGGATAGCAATAGTGTCTACCTTCCAGGATTATTGAAAGGATCAAATAAGGTAACACAAGTAAAATACCTTGCATTGTAAACCTTCAACTACCATAGTAGTTTATCAGTTCTCACTTAGACTATTACAATGGTTTCCTAATTTGCCTGTCTATATCCAGTCTCTTCTCTGATTCATCTTTCACAAACACCCTTTCATCATTCCCTTTGACATCACTGTCTCAAACACTCCTCACTGGTCATTACTTCCCCTGTATTTGTTATTTTCTTTTGTTAGAATGTAAACTTCTTGAAGGCAAGATTTGCTTGCTTAGCTCTAGTGCTTGGCCTAGTGCCTTGTAAATAAGGGCTTAATACATTTTTTAAAATAATTCATTCATAACTGATAAAATATTGATACTAATGCACTGAATCTCACCATTTCATTTACTTACTAAAAATTCATTGGCTTCTTCTAGATGCCTTGAAGTCCTTAGCCTCGGTGTCCACAGTCTGGCTCCAAACTACTTTTTGTAGGCTGTCTTTACTGCTCCCTGTTCTTACTCTGTATTCTAGCTTAACTAGTAGTTGTTTCCTGTCCTTGATCTGTTCTCTCTCTCCTTAGGGCACCCACACAAGTGTTCCCTTAGGCTTGAAATATACTCCTCCCTAATTCTGCTTATTACCCCTCAACTTGAACTATTGGAATAGCCTCCTAATTGTTTTCCTCTTCTGATCCATCTTCTGTATAGCTACCAGTTTAATATTTCTAAAGCACGCCAAACTATGTCACTCCCCTGCTCAAGAATCCTCAGTGGCTCTGCAGTTGCCTCTAGGATAAAAAGTGAACGCCTGTGCCTGGCATTTAAATCCTTTACAATATGGCTTCTCTTTACCTTTCCTGATCTGTTTCTTAGCATTTACCTCCAGCGTTGTTGTGAGAATCAAATGAGATAATGTTTGTAAAATGCTTTGCCAACCTTTAAGTGCTATATAATTACTCACTTCTTTGTCTTCTTCTTCTTATTATAGTAGTCAACCAACATGCATTTGTGAAGTCCTAGCTATGTGCCCAAGGCATAGGAAAAACAAAAACAATTCCTACCCTCAAGGAGTTATTTTCAACACTTAAGTGGTTAGGTACATATAGGATACATGCAGCACAAATGGAAAGCAATCTGAAAGGAGAAAAGCATCAGGAACTAGAGTGACTGGAAAAAGTCTCATGTAGCAGGGAGGATTTGAGTTGAATCTTGAAGGAAATCATGAAAACCAAGTGAGGGAGGCAGAGCATTCTAGGCATGAG
Source organism: Potorous gilbertii (assembly GCA_028658325.1). Taxonomy (NCBI): domain Eukaryota; kingdom Metazoa; phylum Chordata; class Mammalia; order Diprotodontia; family Potoroidae; genus Potorous; species Potorous gilbertii. The sequence goes on from CM053770.1 coordinate 457,799,872, forward strand.
GGACAGCCATGACAAAGGCATAGAGATGAAAGATGGAAGGTTCTTTGGAGGAATTACAGGTAGGCTTTAGAGTGTATGTGGAAGAAAGTAAAGTATACTAAGACTAACAAGGCAGAGAGGTTTGGGTTACAATGAGCGTTAAATGTTCAAAAGAATAGTTTATACTTGAGCTTGGAGGTAATAAGGAGCATCTGAAGATCACTGAGTCTAAAGCAGTGACATGGTTAGACCTAATCTTTAGGCAGCTGAATGGAGGATGGCTTAGCATTGGAAGATCCTTGAGACAGGAGAACCAATGACTAGGCTATTATAGTAGTCCAAGCAATGGGTGATAAGGACCTGAACCAGTTGTGGTTATGAAAGTGGAGAGACAGGGTCATAAATGACAGGCATTGTAGAAGACAAAATGACAAGATTTAGTAATGGTTTAGGTATGTGAGGTGAGAGGAGGAATCAAAGATATGGATGATGGAGAGGATGGTGGTACCCTGCATGATAAGAAGAAGGTTCCAAAGAAGGGAAGGTTGTGAAGGAAAAATAATGAGTTCTCTTTCAGGCACCGTGAGTTGAAGATATCTATGGGTCATACAGTTCAAGATGGCAGTTTGAGTTCAAAAGGCAGTTGGTGATTCACGTAGCTCAGAAAACAGACCAGAGCTGAATCTAAGAATCACCCAAGAGAAGGTGAGCATCCATGTCAAATGCTACAAAGAGGTCAAGAAAGATCAGAATTGAGAAAATGCCTCTAGATTGGGCAATTAAGAGGTCATTGATAGGTAACTTACTTTGGGAAGGACAGTTTCAGTTAAGTGATGATTGGTTGTAGTAGGTTTTCTTAGAAGCAAGTGAGGAGAGTAAGTGGAGATGCAGATAGCTAATCGAAATGGCTTTCTGAAAAGATTTAGCAGCAAAGAGCAGAGAAAATGTAAGAGGCTTAGTAGGACCATTAGAGTCACTACTCATTCTCTCTTTAGTATAGTCAAATTGCATTATTTTCTATTTCTTCTTCCTCAGGCCTCAAGGTACTCTCTCCTCAGCTCTACCTCTCACAATCCCTAGCTTCCTTCAGAGTTGAGTCCAAGAACAACCTCGTACACAAGGGTTTGTTCTGACCCCAACTGCTAATACTTTTCCCCACCCAGATATCTGTTGTTGTTCAGTCATATCTGACTCTTCATGACCCCATTTGGGATTTTCTTGACAAATTCACTGGAGTGGTTTGCCCTTTCCTTCTCTAGCTCATTTTACAAATTAGAGAACTGAGGCAAACAGGGTTAAGTGACTTGCCCAGGGTCACACAGCTAATAAGTATCTGAGGCCAGATTTGAACTTAGGAAGATGAGTCTTCCCGACTTCAAGCCAGCACTCAATCCACTGCATCACCTAGGTTCTAAACCCTTCCAATCCCTAGCTTCCTTCAGATCTCAGTTCAAACACAGCCTCATACATAAGGCTTTTGCTGACCTCAGTTTCCTTCTCCCAACCCTGATATTACCTTGTATTATTTTTATTCACTTATCTGAGAATGTGTTGTTGCCTCCTGGTAGAGTATAAGTCCTTTGAGAGTATTTTTACTTCATGTTCCCAGTACCTAAGGTAGTATCTGGCATGCGCTAGGAACTTTTTAAATGCTTGTTGTTTGAACATTATTACCTCTTTAAATCCTTTAATGGCTTCAAGGTTCAGCTTGCTTCACCTACTTTCTTCCAAAGGCTATTTCTGATTTGCCCAGTTGTTGATGCACTCTATGAAGTTACTTTCTGTTTATTCTGCATATATATATCTTGTATCTACTTATCTGTATAGTTAGGATGTTTCCAGGATCTCTTTCCTCTAATCCTCATTTTTTACTAGGCAAGTCAGAGAATACCATGATTTCAGTGATTATTCCACAGCCTCCTCTCACCAGAGGCAGGAACTATTTTATTAGTGCTAAATCAGTTCTTCATCTAAAACTCTCTATAGGTTTGAGGTCTGAGTGACTGGGAGATCCTCTGTAGAAGTATACGACCTGCTGCTCCTCAGAGCCACCAACTTGCCTATGGAGTTGGAGGCTGACCACATTGGCATTTATTCTCCCTGCATTCTCCCTGCCTTCCCCGTGCAGCAGTGTCCTTCTTCTGGAACAGCTTCCACCCTCTTTCCTTTGGCTCAGTGAAATAGAAGAAATGTATATTTACTTTCACATGGACCCATCATGGTTTAGTAAAAATATCATTTGGCTAATAAATATATGTTTCAAAATTTGTCTTCAGAAATGTTAATTATTCTCTGAACAAGTTCCATATAACTGTATACGGAGTCTGCCTTTGGTCTTACAGGTTGGCTGTGATTCAACTTCACTGTTATTTCACCCAAACAATTTATTACCATTTGGCTAACATATTGATTATATCTGAGGTCTTATTAAAATCGATACAAGCCACCTTTTACACCCCCATCTCCCATGTCACATCTCACTTCCTCCTGGCTGGAGAAGAAAATGAGATTTGTTTGGCATGATTTGCTGTTGTCAAATCTATGTGGGCTGCTTTTTAACATCTTACCAACCTCTAGGTTTTTGTAAATTGATTTCTTTTTAATGGATTGTCCCAGAAACTTTCCAGGTTGGAAAGTTAGACTAACTGCTTTGTAATCCATTAGGTTATGTATGTCTACCTCTTGCAGGGGAAGGTGGGCTGATTAAATTTTCAGACTTTTTGGAAAAGCTGTTCTGGATGGCTAAGTCACTGACCTATTTTAATTCCTGCTTCTTAACTTGTCTTGGTAGGTCATATATTAGGCCTCTGATAACAGTTGACTTTTTAATGAGAACTAAAGCAAAATAAGTAATGAGAATTGTAACTTTGTCAATGTTCTCTAGCCATTATTTATTTTCTGTGCTTGTGCGAGGACCTACTCTTTTCTTTGAATTTATTTTTAATGTGTTTTCAGTTGCAAAATAGATTCTTCTTGCTAGACTGATCTTGGTTTTCTGAACTACATGCATGGTTAGGTGATAGAGATAGGACACTATTGTTGCCAGATATGAAAAGGGTATTGAATACTGCTCAAAATAGCACAAACACAACCATGGCCATTACCTTGTCCTCAGTTAATGACTGATCATGTAGGACCATGGCGCCTTTGATGTCACTTAATAATAGTGCATAAATGGCTTGGCTAAATTTTGAAAACCTTGGCATCTTATGATGGGGTCTTTTAATAGCAGTTGGTTGGCAGAAATAAAAATCAGTGTTCATGCTGATGTTTGACAAAGTATAAATGATTATGGTGTATAGTAAAAACCTTGCTTTCCTTGGTATGGGTAACAGAGATGGTTACCAAATCTGCTGGGAGCAGAGTAGAGAGACAAGTGCATGATTCTAGTTGCTTATATGTGGTTTAGTCATAAGCGTGTACTACAAACCACCTAGGCAGAATGAAGAAATAGATGAGGAGTTCTAAAAAGAGACCACAACTTGGCACAAAGGCATGATCTAGTAGGGATGGGGGAATTTTAATTATCCAGATATCTGCTGGAGGACTCTCTTTGAAAAGAATAAAGCAACAGATACTTTCCTGGTTCTCCATAATGATAGTATCTGTCAACGATAGCAGGAACTAACAAGGAGGAAATTCTATTCTGGAGCTATATGTGAAGTGCTTTGCAAACCTTAAAGCATATGTCAATGTTAGTTATTATTAGTAAATAAGAAAAAAACTGATTTGGATTGGGAATCATACAAACCTTGGGAAGAAATGATCACTCTATTATAGAATTTGTGACAGAGAAACAGAGGAAGGTCTAAAATGGTCTGATGTGTACCTTATTTGTAGGAAATCAACTAGTTAAAAAAGATAGCTAAGATCCCATGACCTCAAATTCTAAAGGGATTAGAAGCTTTCAAGGCTGGAATTTTGAAGCGACAAGGAGAAATACTTCAAAAAGCAGGAAAAATGGGAGTTGTTTGAAGAAACTGATGTGGAATGTAGGGAATTCATGAACCAACCAATAGACACATATGCATATATATGCATATCCTATATATAATATATGTATATATGTGCATATATGCATGTATACATATAGACACATATAATCATTTTGAAATCTATAAAATTTTCCTTGAAAAAAGAGAAACAAGAAGGAAAAGGTAGAGTATGATAGCCTAAAAGTTAAGAGATATGGGATTTCATCCCTAAACCAACTTCTTATCAAAGTTAAACATAGACAACAATCTGTCTGAAAAATATCTGGGGACTTTAGTGGGATGCAGGCTCAGAATGGGTTAGTCCTGTGATATGGAAGCCAAAAAATTGATTTTAAGTGTAAGGGGTTTGAGAACTGACTGGCATCCTGGGATTTGTAGTTCAGGAAAATACAAGCATTCTTCCTTAGAATGAGGGTTATTTAAGTCATTTCTGAAGGTTCTTAAAGTGACACATACTATCTCTGAGACATAGACTGAAAGTTGAGAAGCAAAAGCAGTAGCAGGAAGGAGATGTTATTCCTAGTTCCCCCCCACCCAGGATTTACTAAGCCAATCTGGGGGGAGAGGGCAGAGGGAAGAGCCTAGAATAAGAATAACAAACAAAGGAAAAACTGTTGAAAGAAAGGCTGAGCTGCCCCAGAGAAGGCAGAAATTGCAGTGGGTCACTGGGTCCTCTAAGCATTTTGGGACAGAAAACTCAGATTGAAGGGTATTACCCTTAGCTCTTCAAGGTGGGGAAGGGGAAACTCCTTACCCATTTCCTCAGAAGATCAGTTCTTTCCCCAACCTCCTTTTCCCATGCTTTTCTAGGAACAAACAATATAATATACTCTGTTAGATTTTCTTTCTTTTTCTTGATCCAAGTGTTTCCTCCTGATTTTGCCGCAGACAAAAAGAGGCGAGAGGGCAGCTGGAGATACACAAAACTTTAAATTAACAGAGAGCCAAACCTCTGTCTGAATGTTATGAATTTTCCTAACTAGGGGCTATGAGCTATAGTGATTGTTCTAATAACTTTTAGTCTGAAATAAACTCCATAAACAGCACGAAAAAGGGCTATATGGACCTGAGGACCATTATATTGTTTCTATACTAAAAGTAATTGAGTTGTTTTAATAGAATGTGATTAATTCAAACCCTAGAATCCCATGTGAGAAAGAAAAGAGGGCAGAATAGAAACAGAAAAGACTTAGATGAGATATAGCTCTTCTCTTTCCAGATGAGAGGAGGGAACAGAAACACTAGGTACCTTCTTTAGTGTCACCCACCACTCTTGGGCTGTATTAGTTAGGAGAGGCACAGGTTTGAGAAAAAGGGAAGTGATAAACCCAGATCTCATTTGAAGTATATAAGCCCCCTGTTGTGGGCTCCATACTTTAAGGACACTGGTAATCTAAAGAGTATTGAGAGAAAGGGTATTGGTATGGCGAAGGGCCTTGAGGCCATGCCATATGAAGATCAATTGAGGAAACTAAACTTGTTTATCTTAAAGAAGAGAAATTTGTTTCCAAGTGCTTGAAAGGCTGCTATGTGGAGGAGAGATTGGACATTCTGTTTGTCCCTGGGTGGCAGAACTAGGAAAAATAGATGAAAGTTACAAATGGTCTAATTGAGATTTAATAACAGGTAAAATCGTAACAATTTGAATTGTCCAAAAGTCGAATGTGCTGTCTGGAAAGAAGGGTAGTCCTTTCTTGTGGGGGTCTTCAAGAAGAGGCTGGGCAACCACTACTGTAGATTTCTTTAGTGAACAGGTTGGACTGTTATGGCCTCTGAGGTCCTTTCTTAACTCTCAAATTCTTTGATTCTGTGATTCTTTACGATAGAAAAAAAAAGGTCATTTAAAAAATCAAAATGAATTTTAGCCGTCTATGGAGTGACAAGTCAACCACAGCACAACTTCAGACAATCCACAATCCACAGAGCCTTAGGAAAAGATTTGGGTCATTAAGCTAAGTTCCTTAATCAATAGATACTTTAGAACTGTGATTACCTAGTTCAGTCACCATAGTAGGTGGGATAAAAGCAACAATAGTATTGATTTTTCTTACCTACTGAAAGGCATACTTGCGCTTGTCAAAAAAAAGAATAAAATACAACAATGATTTGATAATTGACATTACAGACAGAGCAATAAATTAAAAAATAGCAGGGAAATTTCCTGGGAAGAGGAACAATTCCAGGGTGAAACTCTCTAAAGCAAAGAGGGGACAATAGTGAGTTAGTTTTCCTTTCTTTTCCTTTTTCTTTCCTTTTCCTTTTCCTTTTCCTTTCCTTTCCTTTCCTTTCCTTTCCTTTCCTTTCCTTTCCTTTCCTTTCCTTTCCTTTCCTTTCCTTCCTTCCTCTCTTTCCTTCTTTCTTTCTTTCTTTCTCTCTTTCCTTCTTTCTTCCTTTCTTTTTTCCTTCCTTCCTTCCTCTCTTTCCTTCTTTCTTTCTCTGTTTCTTTCCTTCTTTCTTTCTTTTTCTTCCTTCCTTCCTTTCTTTTTTCCTTCCTTCCTTCCTTTCCTTCATTTTTCCTTCCTTTTAGTTTCTTTCATTTCTCCTTCCTTCATTTTTCTTTCTTTCTTCCTTTTTATACAAAACTTTCACAGTTTAGAAGTATAAAAAACTTGTTAATTCTTTGTCTTAGTGTAAAATAAATGAGAATACATTCTCTTCTGACAAATGAATGAGGTAATAAAGAAAGCTATAGGATAAGTCAAATCACATAATTTTAATTTTCATTGTAAATGGATTGAATTCCCCTAAAAACAAATGTAAAATATTAATGAATGAATTCAAAGTCAATAGCCCAGCAGTATGTTTCCTGTAGGGAATATCTAATTCCAAAAGATATACACAAATAAAGATAGATTAAAATTTACCATGAGTCAAAGAGCTCTAGAAAATCCAGAGAAGCAGTGATGAGTTATAATAAATTATTATTTATATTATAAATTATAAAGCATAAAGAAAGATTACCTGGAAATCATATAATTCTTAAAAATATTGACTATGAAAAATACTAACATTAAACACTTATTCACCTAGTGGCCTAGCAATTATTTTTATTTTTAAAAAGTCCTAATTTGTAAAATAAAGCAATGACAACGGTGAATTCCAGTATCTAACAGGTTATAATTCTCAATGACAAAAAGAATTAAGCTAAAGATTAGAACAGGTTTTTGAAAACTCTGAATTTGACACCTATATAGGGAAAACTAAACATAAAAGCAGGGAAGAGATTTTTTTTTAAAATACATTGTTGAAAATGCAACATTCCTAGAATTGATTATGCTACAGAATGCAAAAATTTTAGATAAATTTGAAAGGACTCATAAAACAATAAAATGGTAATCAACAAAATAAATAGTTTCATGAGTATTCAATAAAAATAAGAATAATATTTATATAGTGCTTACTAAGTGCTAGGTACTGTGCTAAATCTTTACATCTATTTTCTTATTTAATCCTCACAACTCTGGGAGGAAGATACTTTCATCATCCCCATTTTACCAATGAGGAAAATGAGGCAAACAGAAGTTAAGTGATTTGCCCAGGGTTCCACAGGGTCTGAGACTGATTTTGAATTCAGGTCTTTCTGACTCCAGGTGCACCTCTCTATCCACTGTGCCATCTACCTGAGACTGGAAAATTAACTTGTTGAGCTATTTCCACATTACAGAAAAAATATTCAAGATAACAGAAATTATCAGTATAATATACCAAATTTTGTGAGTTGTAGCCAAGGTCCTACTCAGAAGCAAATTTGTATTTCTAAACATTTGCATTAATAAGAGTAAAAGAAAAAAATGTGACTTGAATTTGCTATTAAATATATCAGAAACCTCAGGTGATTGTGAAAATAAAAAAAAGAAATCAATAAAATAGAAAATAAATAATTTAGTAGATAAAATAAAGAGCTCTTTTGATAAAGAAAACACAATTGAAGCAATTGGTAAATTTAATCAAAATTAAGAAAGTAAAATTGACTTTTCAAAACACAGAAATGAGAAAGAAATGGCCACAATAAATGTACAATAAATGAAAAACTATTAAAATTATTATGCATATTTATGGGCTACTAGATGAACATTTACAAAAAATATAAAATATCCACATTAGCAAAATGGGACATAGGTAACCTAAGTAAAACAATCTCACAAAGGAAATTAAATTGGCCATGAATGAGATGTCTTGTAAAACTAATTTGTGTAAGATAAATTCATTAATGAATTCTATCAAACATTCAAAGAATAGATGTTCCCTGTACTAAAAGAAGTGTTTTCTTTTTTTCCAGAAAGAAAAAAAAGATTATACCCTGTCACTTTAATTCCAGGAGGAAATAACAATAAGACAGAAAAATAAAACTGTTTCAATATTATTGCTTAATCATTTGAGTATTGACATACTGAAGCAAACTATGCATAAATAATTAATACTGAAACAAAATATTCCATCAATACTGGCAAGTATAGTAAATAAGTGTATCTAAAATTATTCATTATGATCAACAGTAGAAATGCAGGGATGACTTAGTATTAGGAAAATAGTATCACAAAGGTAGCAATAAGGCAACTCACAAAAATCATAATATTATATCAATAGTTGTCGAAAATGTCTCTGACAAAATAGAATAGCCATTTATGTTGAAAGCTCTAAAAAATACAGGAATGTAATGTAATAAAAAGTATTGATTTAAAACCAAGAACTAGTTTTATAACATAATATAGAAAGAGTTAGAATAGTAGTTAGAAGTGCTTAGAAAGCATTAGTGGCAGCACAGCAGCTACGCTGCTGTACTTGGAGTCAGGAAGCGCTGACTAACATTCTTCCTCACAGATTTACCAACTGTGTGACCCTAGGCAAGTCCCCTAATGTCTCTTAGTCTCAGTTTCCTTATCTTTAAAATGGGGCTAATGATATCTATCCCACAGGATTGTTGAGGAGAACAAATGAGGTATAAAGCATTTTGCAAACTTTAAAGTATTAAATGAATGTGAGATATTGATGAACCAAGGGATTAAACTCATTAAAGAGGCCTGAGATAAAGACCTAAGCAGACACTTATTTAGATTACCAGCATATATAGGAAATAGTCTTTCAGTGATCTTCAACAGCCTTGAGGGTTTAATTGTAATAATGTATTATTATAGGCATATTATCTTAAGGATACTGGAAGAGACAGGACAACGAAGATGAACCAGGAAGATAGGTATTTAAGACTGACAAGATTTGTCAGAGAGAAACGGAAGACAGCTACAAGACCGTAGCAATGCAAAAGAGGCAGAGATCACAGCAAAATATTCAGAGGGTGAATCCAGGCACTGATACACAAGTGCCATAGCATTGTTATCAGGATAACAAAGGAACTTCTCATTCCATCCCCATTGGAGTTTATGATGAGAAAGTGCAAGATGATGCTATTGTCTGTTAAGGAGGTCATAAGGAGATATGGTGGGACAATGGTGATGGGTTATTTGACTCACACTTTGAGAAAGACATAGAAAATGCTTAGTCACTACTTTTTCATTCATTGAATCACTTCAGTGATTTATTTTCTTTAGGAGAGACAGGCATCAGGTTGCCCTAATAGAAGCCTGTATCCTACCTACGGTGCCAATAATAGAACAGACAAGAACTGTTGATCTTAGAAGAAGCTTCAGGACACCAGAACTAGGTGGGACTTGGAGCTGGGATGTAGGAATTACATTACCCAAGGGCTCTTAGAATAACCAGTTAGTATATGTACCTTTTGGACCATAGATATTTAAAGTAAAAATGTAGCTTAGTTTAATGGGTTGTATAGGCTGTATGGTTCAGAGATTTGTTATGCCTTAGAAACCTAGAAAGTATCTCATAGACAATGGGAATATGTAGAAATGATTATTCGCACTTACCTGAAAGTTATTTCTCTTTGTATTCAGTTCAATTCAATAAGCATTAATTAAGCACCTATAATGTGCTTGGCACTGAACTAGAATACAGGGTTAATAAGGACATAAACAAAATGCTCCCTCACTTCAGGGAGCTTACATTGCATGGGATGACGGGTTAATGTGTTCTCAAATAAAATAAGTATATGTAAAAATAAATAAAATATATGTAAAGTAATAAAATGTAATTACCAGATGGACAGAGTGCTAAGAACTGGGGGTGGAGGGTGGGGAAGAATCTGAGCTCATATATAGTGCATGGCACCTAAACTTGTATTCAAGGAATCTAGAGATTCTGATAGGTGAGGCTGATGAGGGAGTACATTCCATTTCAAAAGCACACATGCGGAAAATGAAACCATGTATGGCCAGCTAGTGAAGAGTAGTTATATAAAATAAACATAGAAACACAAATAGAATTCAAATTTTGAGAAAACTTCAATGTCAAGCTAAGGAGTTTATATTTTAAGTACAAAAGGGAGCCATTGAAATTTTATTTTGAACAGGAGTATTTTTAATGAAGCTTTCTCCAGAATCTGAAAATTCATCCCTCCCCTCCAATATTTCTGATTTCAATAGAAGGCACTAACATTCTTCTAGGAACCCAGGTTTGCAGCCTTGGAGTCATAAAACTGCCCAGATCTCTTGTAACCAGAGGTTAGAGTTAAAAAAGAAATAATCCAGTGGCCACCCCAAAATGAAAACTTCTAAGAACATTATAGTCCAAACCCAGAGCTCCCAGACCAAAGAAAAAATACTGCAATAAATCAGAAAGAAAGAATTCAAGTAGCAAGGAGTCATAGTTAGGATGATTTAGCAGCCATCACTTATAGGAGCTGAGAGATTGGCATATGATATTCTAGAAGGCAAAAGATATAGGCTTACAGCTAAGAATAACTTACCCAGCAAAACTGTATAAATCTATAAGGAAAAAAAAAAGAAACAAAAGGATATTTAATGAAATAAAGGATTTGTAAGCATTACTAATGAAAAAGACCAGAGAAGTGTAGAAATTTTGAAATAAAAAATAGCAATCAAAAACAACATAAAAAGTTAAATGTGAGGAAACAATCTTAAGGACTAAATAAGGATGAACTGTTCACAGTCTAGTATGAAGTGATGTCTCCTCAAAACCCTGTCATCACTGAAGCCTGATAAAAAAGAGGCCATAGAATTGGTTTGGTTAGTTTTTAGTTGTGTTAAAAGAAGAATGCAAAGATAAGGGAAAAGGAGTACACTGGAGGTAGAGAGGAGAGGAAGCATAGGAAAAATTGTCTTACGTGATTTGGCTAAACATGTAGAATAAGGAGGAAGCAGTGGGGAGAGAGGGTGACTCTTGAACCTCAATTTCATAAGAACTTGCCAAAGGAAGCAAGAATATGCACAAACATACATTGACACAGTTTAGAAATGTATTTCAGTTACCAGAGAGATAGGAGAGGTGGGGTGAAGGAAGAGAGAAAATAAGAAAGAATTCAGGTTAAGAAAGGGATGAACCCTAAAGAAGACAAATTCTAAGGAGAGTGGATCTTAAAGATAGATTTTTTAAAAAAGAAAGGATAAGAACCTGTTGTTGGGCTCTGGGTGAGGGGAAAAGAAGCAGGAGCAGACTACACCAAATCTAGAGTACAAATGTTGAACATATTCCTTCTCTCTTACTACCCTTTTCTTTTCTTTTTCTTCTTAAAGAAGAGGCAGAAAATAAGAGAAGGAAAAGTATAAGACAATAGGATGGAAGGAAATACACAATACAGTACATATATAATTACATGTGGAGACAAAATCAATGCAACAAAATTAAAAGAGAAGCAGATACACAGAAAAAAAAAATCTCTACATATTTCCCATTTCTAAATTGGGAATGAGATAAAGGTCTAATTTCTAAGATACATGGAATTAGTTAAAATTTATAAGAAAAAGAGCCACTCCCCAATTGATAAATGAAGAAGAGATGTAAACAAGCAATTTTTAGAGGAAGAAATTCAAATCAATAGCCATATTAAAAAGGATCTAAACCACTCATAAATTAGAACAACTTAAAATAACTTAGAAAACTGAGATTCTGTCTCATGTACATCATATTGACAAACTGACAAAAATGGGAAATGACAAATGCTGGGTGGTCTATGAGAAAACAGGTGTATTAATGCCATCAGTAGACCTGAGAACTTATCTAGCCACTCTAAGAAAATTTGAAACAACTCCTAAAAGTTATTTAACTCTGTATACCCTTTGACCCAGAGATACTTCTACTAAGACTACATCCCAAAGAAATTTTTAAAAAGAAAGGAAAAGGAACTTCATATACAAAAGTATTTATGCCAGCTCTTTTTGGGGTATAGCAAAGAATTGGAAATTGAGGGGATTTAGCTGAACAAGTTATGTAGTATAAATGTGATGGAATACTATTGTCCTGTAAGAAATGATGAAAGGAAGAGTTTCAGAGATACCCGAGAAAACTTGTATGATCTGATTCAGAGTGAAATGAACAGAAAGAGAACACATTGAATAATAACAACAATATTATAAAGACAAACAACTTAGCAACTCTGATCCACATAATAACCAACCATGATTGCACGGGTTGGAATCATGATGAAACATGCTACCCACCTCCTGAGGGAGAGGTGATGGATGCAGAGTGCAGAGTAGGACTTTTTTTTTCTTTTTTGGACATGGTCAGTGGAGGACTTTGTTTTGCCCAGGTTTACCTGTTTGTAGCAAGAGTTTTGTTTTTATTTATTTCTCACTGTTTGGGAGAGGAGGAGAAGTAGGAAGGAGGGAAGGTAGATTTTTGTTTAAAAATAAAGTTTAGTTAAAAAAGAAATACTTGAGCACGGATATCATATCCTCCCTCAATCCTGACCCCCAAGTCTTCCCTTTGCCAGGTTAAACATCTCCATTTACTTTAACAAATATTCACGGGACCTGAACTTAAGTCCATTCAATCAGTCAGTGAATAAGACTTTATTAAGCACCTATTATGTTTCAAATACTGTGCTTCAACTCCTCCAGAAACTCCAGGTTACAATATTTATAAATTGTATTATCTAAACTAAATACAATATGTAAGATGATCCGATTAAGGCTTAATAGTTTTAAAGTTTTGCCTCTTAATGCAGCCAAAGATCTCATTTGGTGCAATAAACTCTCTAACCCTCAGGTTTTTTTTTTATTTTTCAGAAAAATTGCTGCCTAACCATGCCTACCCAATATTCTATTGTAAATTTGATTTATACGCTCTAAGATTATACTTCTATAGCTATTGAATTTCATCTTATTAGATTTGGTCCAATGCTCTAATAGGTTCAGGATAACTATTCTCCACTTCTGGTGATTCATGTGAGCATAAATGATATAGACGAAGGTAGTCAAGAAAACATTGGTAAGAATTTTAAAGTCCTAGAGAATAACCTAAAGACTTTAAGAGAGTGGGAGGGTTTTCATCACAGCTGCTAATGGAAGGCAAGGGCTTCCAAAGAAAAAGAGCAAATATGGGAAATTTTTAAAAAAATGTTAAAAATAGGGTATCTGAGAATGGAATTCAAACTTTGGAAACAAAGCTTAATATTTAGGAATGACAGGCTCCTAGTCAGGGATGGAGTGCATTTAACCAGGGTTGGCAAAAATTCATCTATAAGGAGTCAGAAATCTAATAAAAAGAATATTACACTGAAAAGGAAGAAATAGAGAGAAAATTGTTCATGTAAGTCTATGCTACCATAGAGAGGGGTTACAATTTAGGAAAAATAGTATTACAGTTCCTCAGAAATTCTCAGGTGACAAATCCAAAAAAGAAGCTAGTAATAAGATGCATTCATATATAAGCAAATGCATAAAGTGTTGGTAATAATAAGAGTATCCTAAGGCAAGGACACTTATTTGCTCTCATAGGTTTTGTTGTGATTTGGCAAGATGATACTATTGATTTTAATATGATTCTGGTTGGGTATATTTTATTCAAAAGGAATAGGACGGGCAAAGGGGAGATGGGCGAGAAACATAGTATATCTAGAAGATATATTAATCAAAGGAAATCTAAGACCAATTAGGAAAGCATGATAGCAGTGATTTGAATGAAGGTTAATGGAAGCAGACACAGAAGTAATATTTTTTGTAGTACACGAGAGACTCCAGGGGGAAAAGAAGTAAGTTTGGGGAAAAAAACCTGGTTCAGAGACATTTCATAATAATGAGACCTCAATTACCTGGAAATCTGGTAGAGTTCTTTCTTTGCCAAAAGCAGAGATGACAATTTTCTGAAATTAGTGAAAATTTTATCCTTCCATAAGTAGAACCACTGAGAAAAATTACTACTTTGGACCTAATTCTCACCCACAAGTAAGAATAAATTGGGTGCTGGAAATAAAAGATGGAAACCGTGGGGAGAAGCGATCACTTACTCAATCTTATAACACAGAACAAAGATGGAAAAGAAAGCCAGGCATAAAGCCAGGCATAGTGTGAAATACAGGATGGATTTTAGGTGAACAGATTTTAAAGGGAGAGAGAAAAATTAAGATGCCATAGACAAGAATTCTCTAAGGGAAATTAGCCCAGGAGGGATGGTATGTCTTCAAGAATGAAATTCTGGAAGCATTTCCATTGAAACAATTCCACTGAAGAATGAAAAGGAGACTGAACTAATGGGAAACTCAAGCAAAACTTAGAATTTTTTTTTAAATGACTGTACAATGTATGAATTAAAAAAAATATGGCACAATACTATGAAAATAGTGTCAGAAGTTCTAAAATTCAAAATGAACTGAGTCTAGTGAGGAAAGCTAAGGACAAAAGGAAGGTTTGGTTTTTTTTTTTTTATCTATAGTAGGGGAAAGAAGAGAAGGAACAGGACTGTTATTCAGGGTGGATGGAATAATAACAACTTATGATAGTGAGAATGTGGAATTGCTGAACTCTTATCTCATATGTCTTCTCTCCTAAGGAAAATGATCTTTGAATGAAAGAATTGAAAAAATGTCTAATGGGGAATTAAAACTCAAGATGTGGGAAAATCTTGAGATGTGTTGCTTCTAATAAGTTAGAGTTATGAAGAACATGGAAGGATTTGAGACTGCTGAGCCAATACCAGCAATCTTTAAAAGACTGTGGAGGACAAAAGTGGTGTCAAATAACTAAAAATTATACTGATTTCAGAAAAGAAGATGAGTCTGCAAGCTACAGGTCAGTAAGATTGACTTTGATTCCTGCCAAAACTCTAGAAGATTATTTTTAAAAGGATGGTTAGTGGATATCTAGAGAAGGAAAAAATGATAAAAAAAAGAAAAATCCAGGATGCCTTCATCAAGAATAGATCATGCCAGATTAACCTCATATCCTTTTTTTGATGGGAGTTAGATAAAGAGATATTGTTTACTTGGATTTAGCAAATCATTTGACAAAATTTTCCATGCTAGTCTTGTGGAAAAGATTGAGAGATATGGGCTAGACAATAGCACACTTAGTTGTACTTGACTGGTCGGATGACTAAACACAATAAGTAGTCACAAGTGATTCAATGTCAACTTAGACGTTCTCTAATGAAGTATCCCTGTGATCTATGGTTGACCCTCACCAAATATGCAGAAGACACAAAACTAGGAATAACTTGACATGCCAGATAAAAAAATCAAGATTTCAAAATATGCTAGCAGGATAGAATGATGAGCCAACTTGGGTGAGATAAAATAGAACAGGTATAAATTTAAAGACACAGGAGTTAAAAAAATCTATTGTACAGATACAAGAGGTGGACAACACGCAAGGGTGTACTGCTAAATGTTGAGTATATTCAATGTACTTTTAAGTTTAATCTGTATTACTGACATGTTCTGCATTACTTTCTTAAGTCTAGACAGTCAACAAAATAAGAGATCAAGATGTGATTTGTAGCATTGGTCAATTTCTGAGGTATAAATTCTCACCCTGAAAATCAAAACCAGCTCACTGGATTAGAACTGGCTTACCCCTGGTAACATGTATCCTGGTACCATGGTGAGAAATCAGTTTAAAAGATCTTATAGGGGTTCTTCTAGACTTCAAACTCAGTATGAATTTCCAGGAAGCTCCAGGGTGACATGACAGTCACAAATGCTGCTGTGACATTTGACATAGTTTTCACGATTAGGGAGATGATAGCCCCTGCTCTCCTGCTTGGATAAGTTCTGGCTATCACATTTTAGGAGCAACATTGAAAAGTTGGAGAGCTTACATTTCCAGGCTTTTCATATATTCCTATTCCATGTTCCAGTCAAACTGGCCCATTTGCTGTTTTTTGTGCAATGTGTCTTTCTCTGGATATTTGGAAAGGTCATCCCTTATGTGTAGAATGTACATTCTCCTGGACACTACCATCTCTTAGACTCCTAGATTCCTTCTAGTTTAACTACGTGCCTTTCCTGCCTCCCTCTCCAACTTATAGCGTCTCCCAATTACTTTTCATTTACTTTCAATATATTTTTCTATAATGGGAGTGGGAGGAACCAGCTAGTTAGGACCGTGGGAGCAAGCACTATCTATCAGCATCCACTTCTTCTGGAAGTATGTAAGGACATGGAATGGAGGATCCAGGCTTTCCAATTCAGAACATGTAGCTGGTGTTCTATGACTGCTTCATGTCTACTAATGGAAGGGTGGAAGAAAAGTCTTTGGATTGACTGTTGAACTAGATGAGCATGCATAAAAAAAAGCATTAATTGGATGAATTCAATCATTGATAATTGATGTAAGATGAAAATAATCTCCCAGATAGCAAGAGAGAGGTAGCACCAGCAATTTACTCTCCCTACCTGGGCCAACCTGAAGCCATGGGAGTATACTGAGGCTATTTTCCTATCTGTTTTCTACTCTTAGATGAACAGTTATGGGAGATAAAAGAGACTAGACTATACCTTGTGAGCTTCAAAAGTTCACAAAAGTTAACAGAAATTCAAGAACTGGGGACCATTCCAGAGTTTTCTGGTAGCCAAGCACAGTATGGCATTTCATCTCTGAGGATCAACCTGCAGGACCAAACCCCATAGCAGATTGACCTGGCAGTAAGGCCAATTAAGAAAGTGACTTGTCCTTTGGCTATACTATACTTACAAGTGAAATCAGTGATAAAAGTGTTGGTATCAATCTCTTTAAGTTTGAGCCCAGTCTCCTAAAGGACTGGAATTTTGAAGTATATTCTAATTTGGGGGGAATTTTTGTATTTGAATTCTTTATATATCTTTTCAGTAAATATCCCTTTGTAAAAGCTGATTAATACCATTGGTTAATTGATATTAAAGAGAAGTCAATTAGTTACATTTTTAGTAGGAGACTAATCAATGTTGTCAATGATGTTTAAGATTATACTAATTGTCACTGGGTGATAGACATTGGGAGAGAACACACACCAGAAGTGCTCTCGACCAATAGCATTAGGAGAACCACACTTTCCCTCAGGGGTAGCTGTAGAAGCTTGAGATTCTAGAAGTATAGGTCTAGTGGTTTATGCATAATAGGTATTTAATAAACACTTATTAAATGAAAAAAATATTGAAAGGACTCTTAGTTCCCTCAGAAGGAAAATGACAGGGTTGAACTAGAGAGCTAAGTTCACTTGTAGCTCCATATCTATGATTCTGTGCTTTCTCTTAATTCAACTCAAGGCAAATCAAGACAACAAGTATTCACTAAATGCTTATGATGGGTTCACCACTGGGGATTCCTGCTGTTAAGGACTTCATACTCCATGTAAACATCTATGTACAAACCAGTTATAGACAGGACACACTGGAAGTAATTGCAGAGAGAATGCACTAGCATCAAGAGGAATCTCTAAAGGCTTTTTGTAAAAATAGGGATTTTAACAGGGATTTGAAGGAAGCCAGAAAATGGAGGTTGATAACAACTCTAGAGATGGAGGAAGATTCTTGGAGAGGGAGGTGGAATGTGCAAGGAACAGCAGAGAGGTCAGTGTCACTGGATCATAGGGTTAATTCTTTCAACCAATCTCAACACATTTTGTCATATGACTTCACCAATGACTCTAAGTACTATGCTATAGAATAGGAATATTCTATACTTTGCTCCAAGGAATAACCAGGTTGCTCACACTTGGTGAATGCTTTGATGGAATGTATAAGTACATCAAAGAGACATTTTCACTTGATTAAATGTATCTGGTAGGATTTAGAACATCTTGTTAGTTGTATTAATTGGGGCTGGGGTATAGGGCATGAGCTACTTACATTTGAATTAGCCTTCCCCCCCTTTTTTGGCTGCCACATCATACTGCTAACACACAGTGAGCTTGTGGTCCTCTCAGTCCTCCAGGCTCTTCTCAGAAAACCTGCTCTCTCTCACTACGCTCCCCCATCTTATACTTGTGAAGTTGACTTATGGTAGCCATGTAAGACATTATACTTATAACTACTATGCCATCTTATTACTCTACTTAATTTCTCGTCCATCATTCAACATGGTGGGAGATGACTGTTCCCAAAGGTGCCACTAGTGCTAACCGTATTGGGAGGGGTCCAGCTAGAAAGGCCAACAAGATGAGCCTGGGTCCACCCATCAATTATATATCAAGTGCTCAAGGACAAGGTTAGCTAAGTGCATAGAGGCTCATCACCTATAGACAATGCAGTATTTTGGCTACAGCCACTGCTGAAGGCTCCTCTCCTCACCCCCAAAGTGTAGAGGGGCTTCATTCCGTTTTGGTGGATAGAGGGAGTGCCTTCATTAATGACATCATGAATTCTTTCCTTCTTTATTTTTCATTATCTTTAAAATGTACAGATTTTACCTGAGACATGGAACAATAAGCCTTTTCCACACACGAGCATTGTTTCAAGGTTAAAAAGTAGATAGTGGATAAGGGTAACAAGAAGTAGAACCATTTTGATTAGCAGGTATGTGGGGGTAAGTAAAATGAAACTAGAGCTTAGAGATGACAGGCCTCATTGGTAGCTAGGTGGGTCAGTGGTTAGAGGGCTGGGTCTGAAATCAGAAAAACTTGAGTTCAAATGTGACCTCAAACACTTATTAGCTGTGTGACCCTGGGTAAGTCACCCAAATCTCTATTTGCCTCAGTTTCCTCAACTGTAAAATAGGACTAATAACTGTACCTACCTGTCAGGATTATTGTAAGGTTGAAATGAAATGTTTGTAAAGCCCTTAGCACTGTATCTGGCACAGAGTAAGTACTATATAAATGCTTTTTCTTGCCCCTAATTTGTGCACCACAGGATCATAGGTATAGAGCTGGAAGAGACCTTACAGGGCAACAAACCCAACTCTTAATTTTACAGATGAGGAAACAGGAAACAAGAAGGTTTAAGTGATTTGCCCAGAGTCACACAGCTAGTTAGTGTCTGAAGTACAATTTAAATTCAGGTATTCATTAAGACAAGCTTAACACTCTATTTACTTTACCTCTTGGCTGCAATAGTGTTTGTTGTTCAGTCATTTCAATCATGTCCAACTCTCCATGACCCCATTTGGGGTTTTCTTGGCAAAGATACTGAAGTGGGTTTGTCATTTCCTTTTTCATGTCATTTTACAGATGAGGAAACTGAGGCAAACCAGGTTAAGTGATTTGCCCAGAGTCACACAACTAGTAAGTGTCTGAGGCCAAATTTGAACTGAGGTCTTCCTGAGTCCATGCCTAAAACTCTATCCACTGTGCCACCTAGTTGCCCTGTATCAGTGGGTAGCTCAGATAATGAAGGACACTAGGTGACTGATCAGTAGAGTAGGGAGAGGGTAAGTTGAAAAGGTCAAAGGATGGGACAAAAGAGGTATATAAACACACTTTATTGTTTTTTGTAATTTTGCCTACAGGTTGTTCTGGTTTCAGATATTTACTTCTTTTCTTTTTCATCTTCCAAATGGAATCTCTCTCAAAGGGAAGAAAAAGGGAAATAGTTCATATTCTGTTCAGTCATGTTTTTGTCCACACTTAACTATGTTTGTTTGTTTCCTATTCCATGGAGGGTAGTGTAGACAAAAATTCGACTTAAAAGTATATTTAACCCATATCCCAGAGACTTAAACTCTGGGTTTACAAGGATCTGATTCAATTTTAGTGGGGGGAAAGCTTCTAAAAAATCACAGCTTTTTGTCATATCTGGCTCTGCTTAGAGATGCCTTTTAGAATCAATATAGTTTTGTTGAGTCTTTATAGATTTGGGTAAAAGCTCCCTCACACAAGGTAATCATGCATATGGGATAAAGGAATAAAGAGCTTTGATTCCATTCAACAGAAAAATTTAAAAAAAAACAATGCAAATGACTCAGTAACTCATGGACTGTGAATATAATTCTCTTCTCCTTTTCCTTTTCAGTCCCTTCTTCACTTCAGAAACTGATTATAGATCTTCAACCTCATGGCCCTACCTTAAGAGCCTAGACTGCCCACCACTAATCCCTTCCAATCCTCCCCCCACAAAAAAGAAAAGAAATTTAGAGTTACTAGGGAAGAAACTCCATTTTCCAGCTGACCTATACTAACACAGTAATAGTAGCAGGTAAAAAACAAAACAAACCAAAACAGATTTTTGGTTTCTTGGTCCCCTTCCAGATCTGGGCACTTATGCTAGATCCTGAGTCTGGGAACTTGATACTCCTGCAGAAAGTTAGAGTTTTAGGAACTCTCAACACTCCTAAAGGAGACTAGGCTTCAGGAAACCCTATCATTTGGCAATGTAATTTCCTTTGCCTTGGCTTAAGTCAAGTAATACCACATTATAATGGCCACCAGTAAGTTGATATCCAGAAAGTCTCCTCTCAAGTCAGGTGACTGAAACATAAACACAACGTGTTTCTGCCCTATACCATTTGGATGCACATACTTTTTTCTACCTATCCCCTCTCTGGGACCCAAATTTGTTCTTAGATTTCTAGTCTATGCTCAGCACTCTCAGAATTTCCTGGGGCGAGGTGGGGCAGGGAAGGCTGTCTCCAATGAAAACTCTCTTTGATAGGTCTAGCACAAAAGGATGGCTCTGACCCACAAGAGCCTGAGCCAGTCAATTCATCCCCTCTCTTTAACATTTAATCCTTCATTTTCAATGAGGTGTGAATGGGTTGACAAGTCCTCCTCCAGTCCAAAATCTATCCCTATTCATGTCAATGAGGTGCAGTTAGGCATGTCCACTCTCTGCATTGGAAGGTTGTGTCTCCCTCTAGCCTTATCAACTTGGAAAGAGAATCCCTCACTTCAGACCCTCTTTTCCAGCTGTTCTTAACCTGAGATCCCTGGACTCCCAAAGAGTTTGACATAGAATTCTGTGTATATGTGGACTTATGTAAACACAGAAAAAATACATCTTTATTTTTTCACTAACCTCTAATTTCTGAATATGGCATTTACTTCAATTAAAAAAAATGGTCATCTGAGAAGGGTCCCTGTCACGTGGGTCCATCACTCAACAAAGGTTAAGAGCATCTGCTCTCATATAATAGGATGAATCTGGAAAACCCAGCAATGACCTTGATTCCAAAAAAAAATGATAAAATTTGCTACCTACCTTCTGATTCAAGGTATAGGATGATGGCCAATGAGGCAGCTAATTTTGTTTGACTGTGTAGGGAGAGGTGGTAAGGATAGAAAATTTTGTTAATTGAATTGTTGTTAATTTAAAAAATAAACTTTAATTTAAAGTAAATAACCCATCACATGTAAAAAGGAAAAAGAAATCACCACAGAGCTGCTTTATAGACAGCTTTGTGAAACATACAGAAGAATATTACTAAAGAAAGTTGTGGAAATGACTCCCCATGAGACTTTTCTAAATTGGACAGCTTTTTATGTGTCTGCAGGGGGACTGATACAATGATTTTTGTGACCCTGATTTGGGTTAGGAAGCTTAAAGGGCAAGAGAGCCTCACTAAACACTTTTATTGTTAAACAAAACAAAACAAAAACCCATAATAGCAATGAACATTTAAGAATGCCAAGGTGGACAGTTTTCTATTTGTTGGCTATGATTAAAAACACTGTGTTTTAGAAGGGACTTAACTCTTTTAGTCTCTTCCTCTTTGGCTCAATATAGCTATATAGATCTATGATATGATGGAACATTGACACAGAAATGAAAGATGTTACTAATTCAGATTGGTGGTCACTTCAAAAGAAACAGGTTGGAAGAATCAAACATAAAATGCAAATAACTGATAGTAGCAAATGTGAATAAAGGTTGACATCCCACTCAACACCCCAAGGAAGGGAAAAAAGATGGATAGATTTTTTTGTGTGTGTCAGTTCTGTTTGCAGATACACTCTAGTATAAATATATAAATAGAAAAAACATTTATTCAGTGCTTAGAATACAAGTCCTTAGAATAAAAGTATAAACAAAAAGAAAACAGTCCTTGTCTTCAAAGAAGCTTATAATCTAATGGAAGAGGACAACACATAAAAAGGAGCTGAAAAATATATGGGGTCTTGGAAGGTAATAAGTAGACTAGAGTCCTGGGTTGGTCAAGGTTTAGAAGATATAATCTTCTAATTATATAGAGATATATATCAATTATATATATATAATCAATTAGTCAACTAGAATTTATTAAGCACTTACTATACGCCAGATTCTATACTAAGAACAACAAATCAATAAAAATAAATCCATAAAAACTTAATGAATACTACTATGTGCTCAGGTAATAGGGCTCACATCATATCATAGACACATATTGATATATCAAGCAAAAGAGGATGAGCCTAAAGGAGACAAATTTCTTCTAAAACTCAGTGGTTTATTGTTGTTGTTCTAATAACAGCCAACAGACAGAAAACTACCCATGTCAAACATTCTTAAATAAATCTAACCCCATAAGATATCCTACCCACAATAACAATTCATTTTCAATATGGTGTTTGGATAGACAGTTGGCCTCATACTCAGAATATATGACACATACTGTATATGTCATGTTGGACAAGTCACTTAAACACTCAGGGCTCTAGGCAATACTCTAGGGTGCAGAGAAGGTAACATTCTACATTGGTAGAGTGAGCATCTTCTCCAGGAGTTTTCTATACCAGTGGCATGACAAATCTAGTTCCTATCCCTACCCCTTTAATTTTTGCAAAGTATGTTCCTCATAACAACATGGTTTTCATTTGAATTTTCCTTAGTCAGTCAACAAGTATTTATTAGGCACCTACTGTGTGCCAGGTTTATGGCATAGGCAAAAAGAAAGCAAAATGAGTTCCTGTTCTCAAAGAGCTCATTTCATTGACTATAATGGTTGTTGATAGTGATAACTTACATTTTATATTTTGAAAAATGCCTGTATATATTCTTTGACCAATTATTTCTTGGTAAAAAGCTCTTTTTCTTAAATATTTATATCAATTTACTCTGCATCTTGGACATAAGTTCTCAGTCTGAGAAATTTGCTGCAAATATTTTTTTCTAGTTCACTTTTTTCCTTTCTAACTATATTGATGTTATTTCTTTTAAATTTATATAATGGAAATTTTCCATTTTAATTTTCCTGATCCTCTCTAGACACTTTTTATTTAAGAATTTTCCTCATCCACAGTTATAAAAGTTATCATCTTTCCTGCTTCTCTCATTCATTTATGATATGACTTCTATATCTAAGTCCTGTATCTAATTGGAGCTTATGAAAGTAGATACTGTAAGATATTGGTCTAAACCCCAATATCTGCCAGTCTTGGTTTTGGTTTTCTCAGCAGTTTTTGTTGTATGATATTGTTGTTGTGTTTGTCCTCTGTTTTCAAAGAGGACCATAACATGAAGGAAATGATAACATGACTTGCAGTTGACTTTGATTTGAGTGATAAAGGGCTGTATTGAATGATACTACTAGGTTCAGTTGTGTCTTAGTGTTGAGTACTTAACCCCTCAAGTTGAACTTAATAAAATGGAATTTAATAGGAATAAATGTAAAGTCTTCAACTTAGGTTCAAAAATCAATTCTCCATGTGTAGAATAGGGTAGATATAACTACAGAACAATGTACATTAAAAAAGGATTTGGGGATCTTACTTCAAGCTCAAGGTGAATGAACAGTATATAGGAAAAGCTAGTTCATTATTAGGATGCATTAGTAGATTAATGTTATCTAGAATAAGGCAGGTAACAATCCTGATGTACTCTCATGATAAGATTATATCTTGGAGTAATGTGTGTAAGTTTGACAATTCTGGGAAGGATGTGTACAAGAGGAAGACTAGAATGGTGAAAAGACTAGGAGAAATGGTATAGGAGGATTTGTTGAAGGCAATAGAAATGTTGAGTTCTGAAAAGAGAAGACTTAAGGGGACATAGTAGCTGTCTTCAGGTGTTTGAAGGACTGTCCTATTGAAGAGACATTAGAATGGTTTTGTTTGGCCCCAAAGTGCAGAATAGGAACAAAAATTGCAAAAAGGCAGATGGAAGTTTGATGTAAAGGAGAATGTCTTAAACATTGGAGCTGTCCACGAGTGGACTGGACGCTCTCAAGAGGCAAGTTGGTGGCATGGTGGCTAGAGAACTGAACTTGGCATAAGGAAGACCGGAATTTAAATTCTCCCACAGACCCTTACTAGTTGCTTGATGCTGAGAAGATCATTTAACCTCTCTGTGCTTCAATTTTCTCATTTGTAAAATAAAGATATTAATAGTGACTACATCTCAGGGTTGTTGTGAAGATCCAAAGAGAACGTGGTAAAATGCTTCACAAACTTTAAAGTACAATATGAATATTATTATTAATATACTTGTGATATACAAGTACATAATAAGCATCATGGCAATAGTATAATACTCTCCTTTTACTTGAGATCTTTGTGCTGAGGCTAGACAGCTGCTTGTCAGGGATATGCTGCATTAGATTCCTATTCAAGTATGAGTTAGACTAGTTAACCTTGAGGTTTCTGCCAACCCCAGTAAGTATACTTGCACCA
The DNA here is from genome assembly GCA_028658325.1 of Potorous gilbertii. NCBI lineage: Eukaryota > Metazoa > Chordata > Mammalia > Diprotodontia > Potoroidae > Potorous > Potorous gilbertii. Next base: position 457,824,654 of record CM053770.1, read on the forward strand.
GCTTCTCTATGGGAAGTGGTAGGAAATAAGTGTGGATAGTTTTCCTAGGGCCAGATAGAGAGAGAATAAAGTGGAGCATGACCAGTGCTTTCCTGAAATAGTAGTCTGAGAGGGAGGAAGGTGGGGAGGAGTGTGGCATGCAGGCAGTCGCAAGTTAAATGTCCATCCCTGGTCCAACATAGTGGTCAAGGAATGAGATGGTGGACTCTTGAGACTAGGAGTCAATCAGATTGGAAGTGCTCACCCCTAGTTAGATTAGCTATTTCCTGAGACCACTGTTGAGCAGATTATATTCTCCAAGAGAACCTTTGTTTTTGGAAGGGGTAGCAAGGCAAAATATCCAGTAACTGGTTCTGCCTAATTCTTTAAGCATGGAATCTGTGAAGTCCTGGGGTAAGTTGAACATAGGCTTGTTGGGGCATTTTCTTCTTGTATCCAATGTGCTCCAAGGGGGTAGATTACATCTGATTCGGAAATTGTCAGTCCCAGACTAATAAATGAAGATTATGCTCTGTGCATCAGACAATGAGTATAGCTTGAAGAAAATCTGAAAAACTTTCCCCCCGCGTTTGTCCAGAGAGTGAAAATGAAAACTATCCCTGGTGAGTTAAAATGCTCTGCTCTATTTGCTTATAAACTGAGGTATAAAAGGTGTAGTGTAGAGTTCTAATGAAGCCCTGTAATCTGGCCTGCAGACCAAAAATGTGTTAATCAGCATCAATCAATCCATCAACCAACAAATGGTTTTATTTTCACTCAATGTGGGTTCTGTGCTTAAAGGGGAGATGGATAATTAAGACTTCATGTTTCAAAATATTAAATATTGATTTGTAGACGTTTAGCAGCAGGCATAAAGCTCTCCTGAGGGATGGCAACAACTGTCTAAAAGATTATAAAAGAGTTTATTTCTCTTGGTAGAATTTAGCATTTATTTCTTATTTAAAAGAGATGGGAAAATGAGAGTTAGTAAAATACTGTATTGAGGAGATGACTCAGACTCCTGCCCACGGATGTCGTGTTTGTTGTGTGTGACTGGACCAAGGCAAACATGGGGCTGTTTTGAGTTTTGTACTGGCTTTTGGTTCATTGAAGTGTCAGAAGGTTTATAAGCTCTTCAGCTCAAAGTTTTGATTGTTTTATCCAAGCACTGTCACTTCTTATCAGTATTAGAGGCAGCAATCACAAAAAGGGCCCCTTGGGAGGGGGGAGATGGGGAACTCCAAACTCTGATGTTGGCTGTCGCTGCTGGAATGCCACTCTTCTGACAATCTTCTTTTCTTGACACCACAGGGTGATTAGGGGAATTTTTGTAATAGGTTTGGGCAATTAGCTAATACATTTTCTGATTAAACTCTCTTTAGTTTCAGCCTTAGGAAAACATCTTAAATGATTAGGAGGTAGTGAAGGGGCTAAAACTTGGTAGAGGAGGGGGTGGTGTATCTAGGTAGAAGAGAGTAGAGAATGTCATTTTTTTTTCCCCTTTGCCCTCAAAAAAGATCATAAATCAGTGACATATTGTCAGTGTAGGTGACTGGGATAAACATTAAACACCTGTGTTCCTGGAGTCCAAACCTCCAGATATTACAGAGTTGATCTGCAGTGATGGATACCATTGAATCAGTAATTTTCTAGTACTTTGATCCTAGGACAGCTAGAATGGATGAAGCACTGGGCTTAGAATCAGGAAGACACTTATTCATGAGTTCAAAACTCTGTCCTAGGACACTTCCTAGCTGTGTGACCCTGAGCAGGTCACTTAACTCTCTCTGTCTCACTTTCCTCATCTGTAAAATGAACTGGAGAAGGAAATGGCAAACTGCTCCAATATCATTGCCAAGAGAAGCCCAAATGGGGTCACAAAGCATTAGAAATGACTGAACCACAATACAATTACTTTGATGGGTTTTAGAACCCTAAACATAATTTGAAAGTGTGACCCAGACCTCTTCTGAAAAGTCCTTGAGGTGAAAGAATGCTGGGGCATTTAGAGATCAGTTTAGATCTCCCTTAGGAATATCAAAAAATTTAAAATTTCTGATATTTCCATGGTCTCCCTCTGTGCATTTATCCATTTGAATTTATAACAGATTTAGTGCTAGAATAGGTCTTTGAAGTCACCTAATCCAATTTGCTTATTTTACAGGTTAAGTGATTCACAGAAGCACAGGTAGAAAGTGGCAGAACTGATATTTGAATCCAGGTCTTTTGGCACCAAATCTATGCTCTAGCCACTCTACTACCCAGTCTTCATGTGCTACAGAGAAATTTAAGTACGCCTATAAAACACCTTGAAAAGTGTTATGAAATAGTATGTTCTTTCAAAATATTGATTAATAGAGTATCTACCTTTTGATAATGTCCTATTCCAATGTCTGATCATGCCCATAAGGTGACCTTGGAATCTTGAAGACTGTGCCAGGAGAGACCAAGCTTCTGAATGTCCTCTCATGCTGGAAAGGTTCAAGTTTAGTATGAGCAAAGGCAACTTGGAGGAAATGACATATTTACTGGTCCTTGACTAGCTTTCAAAAGGCACGAATGACATTCTACACAAGGGGGTGGATAACATGAGCATTGGCATAGAGTTAGGGAAGTGAGAACCAGTTCAGTTAAGTATAGAGGGCCATGTCACCAGAGGTGACCACCAAGTAGAGACTTTGGGGAAGTGGAGGTAGGAAAGAGCAACTCATGAAGACTATCACCTAAAACACAGAGAAGCTAAAATCTGCATCATTAAAGGTAGTACCCACACTGATGAAATTACTGACTTATGAAATGTGGAAGTAGCTGATAACAGTTGAAGAAGGTATATAGCTAAGCAAGTAACTTCCCTATCCTGGGCCTCAGTTTCCTCACTTGCATAATGAAGGATTGGAATTCAGGGGTTCTTAATTCAGGGTCTGTGAGGTTTGTTTGCTTTTCCAAAAAATATTTTTCTAACTTCACATTATTATTGACTTGCTTTATAGTCCTATATTTAAAACACTAATCCAAAAACCAAAGGATTCACTAGGGTTGGGTAACCTGTGGTGTTGAGGTCATATGTGGCCTCTTAGGTCCTCAAGTATGACCCTTTGACTGAATCCAAACTCCAGATGAACACATTGTTCTATGAGATTTGGATTCAGTCAAAATGCTGCGTTGAGAACCTAGAGGGCCATATGTGGCCTCACAGAAAATAATTAAGAGATGAAAGGCATTAGAATTAAGGGGAGTTGGGAAAATCTTCCTGTAGGAGATGGGATTTTAGCTGGGCCTGATGGAAGCCAGGGATGCCAAGGGGCACAGTTAAGGAGGGAGAGTGTTCCAGGCACCAGAGACTGCCAGAGAAAAAGTCTGAGTCCTAGAGATGGAATACCTTGTTCATGAACAGTGAGGAGGCCAGTGTCACTGGATGCTCAGATCTATGAAACTGGAAGGGTAGGAGGGTGCTAAGTTATGAAGGGCTTTGAATGCCAAACAAAGGATTTTGTATTTGATTCTGGAGGCAAGAGGTATCCACCGGAGTTTATTGAGTGGGAGGGGGCATGACATGGTCAGACCTATGCTTTAAAAAAATCACTTTGGTGGTCCAAATAGGGGAAGGTTTGGAGTGGGGAAAGACCTGAGACAGACTCACTAGCAGGCTATTGAGAGAGTACAGGCATGAGGAGATAAGTGCTTGTAGTATCAGAAGAAAGAAGGAGGAGTATTTGAGAGATGCTGAAAAGGAGAAATCAATAGGCCTTGACAACAGATTGATTTGGGGGGGCCTGGGTAGAGATAATGAGAATTCAAGGTTGTGAGCCTGGGGAACTGGGAGGATAGTGTTGCCCTCTAAAAAAATAGAAGAGATAGAAGGTTAGCTAAGACTTAGGGAAAAAGCTAATGAGTTCAGTCCTGGACATTTTGAATTTAAGGTGTCTACCAGACATCCAATTTAACATGTTTCAAAGGAAGTTGTGAGATGTGACACTGGAGGTCAGATGAGATTTGGGAGAAGGACTGGTAGATTTGAGAATCACCAGCATAGAAACAGTAATTAAAACCATGGGAGCTGATGAGATCAGCAAGTGAAGTAGTATAGGGGGAGAAGAAGGTCCATGCTAGAAGTCTGGGGAGGACATCTGTGGTTAGAGGGTGTGATTTGGATGAGGATACAGCAAAGGAGACTAAGAAGGAGCAGTCAGATAGGTAGGAGGAAAACCAGGAGAGATTGGTATTCTGATATCCTAGAGAGAAGAGAGAATTCAAGAAAGAGTGATCAACAGTGTCAAAGACTGCAGAGAGATCAAAAGAATGAGGATTGAGAAAAGATCGTTGGATTTGGCAACTAAGAGATCATTAATAGCTTTGAAGAGAGAAATTTTATTGAAGAAGTGAGGTAGAAAGAGAGGTTAAGTGACTTGCCCAAGGTCATACAGTCATTGGGTCTGAGGAAGTACTTGAACCTACATCTTCCCGACAATGGTGCAATGTTCTATCCATTTCAGGAAACCAGAGAGTGCAGTGGACAGAGCACCTCTCTTGGAGTCAGGAAAATCTGAGTTCAATCCCAGACAAAGATGTGACCCTGGGCAAGTCACTTAACTTCTGTTTGCCTCAGTTTCCTCAACTGTAAAATGCAAATAATAGTAGCACCTATCTTCCAGGGTTGTTTTGAGGCTCAAATGAGATAATATTTGTAAAATGCTTAGCAAAGTGATTGGCATATAGAACATTCTATATAAATAATAAATAATATATAATATTATCCTCCTAACACTAACGACTTCAGTATAGTCTTTTCCATAAGCTGAAAAAACTCACTTTTTCAAAGATTCCCCCAAGAAGCAGGTAACTAGAACCTGTAGACATTTAGAGAAATGGAGACAGAGAGTCCTTGGTTAATTTCATTCTCATAGTATCTCTCCTCATCTTGCCCTTAAAATGGCCTAGTTCTGAATAACCCTTTCTGCTTCTCCTTTTCTGGGGTTTTTCTTTCATTTTTGCATTTAGTTCTAAAAATAAGAGTACAGTGGAAAAAAACAACATTGTCTCTGGAGCGAAAAGACTTGAGTTCCAATCCCATTACTGACATTTAAGCAAGTCACAACCTTCCTGGGTTTTAATTTTTTCAAATGCAGAATAAGAGAAAGGAACAGCATACTCAATTAGGTATAGAAATCTACCTTGCCCTATAGAAAGTAGGAGGAGAAAGGGGAAAGAAAAGGGAGGGATGAACTGATGAGTGAAAGGAGTAGAATCGGGAGAACTTTGTACACAGCAACAACCACAGTGTGTGAGGAATTTTTCTGGTAGACTTAGTCCTTCATAGAAATACAAGGACCTAAAAAATTCCCAATGGACTCGAGGCAAAATGCCTTTCACATCCAGAGAGAGAACTATGAAATTGGATGGCAGAATTAAGCAGACCATTTTCTCTTGTGTTATGTTTTTTTTTCTTTTATGGTTTTTCTCAATCATTTTAATTCTATGCAACATGAATAAGGTGAAAATGTATTTAATAAGAATGTATGTGTAGAATCTATATAGGATTGCATGCCATCTTGGGGAGGGAGGGGAGGTGGAGGGGGAACGAAGAGGGAGGGAGGGGGAAAATCTTAGCTATATGGAAATGATTGTAGAGAACTGAAAACAAATAAAATAATTTTAAAAAAGACAAGGAGGGAAGGGACTGATAGAAGGAAGGGCAGATTGAGGGAGGTGGTGGGCAAAAATCAAATGCAGACTGAGGGGGTTAGGCTAGTTAGATGATCTCTGAGACTGATCCCTCCCAGCTGGAAAAGAATGTAGGTGGATAATGCAATTAAAACTTACATTGAAGAGCTTATATACCTTCTTCATTTCATTTGACCTTTCAAATGCATTTACTACTTAGACAAAGAGTTTCACATCATCCTATCTTCTTAAGTGAGATCAAAGTAACGAAGTTATTATCTAGAGGGAATGGAAGGGAGCATAAGAGTCATTTAGTCTAATGCCATCATCCCTCCTCACCCCATTTAACATTAGAAGAAATGGAAGTCCAAGGAAGTTAATTAACATGTCAGAGGTTAGATTTGAACTCAGGCCCTCCAACTACAGAGTGCTCTTTCCGCGCTGGCTTCCCTAATGACCAGATTTATTTCTAAGCCCCTTTCCCTAGGGGGCTAGGTAAAAAAAAGGCAACAAGTAGAGAAGCAATATATATTTCTTGAGTTGAATTATATTGTACTGTTAGAGATGGAGAAAAAGATGCAAATTTAACTCAAGTCATTTGTGCTCAAATTTGGTTCTCTCTAAAGTAGGAATAACAATGTGGAACCCTCAGGTGGCAGGTGCAGCAAAGGTACAGAAAAGCATCATATTGCCAAGTTGCTGAGGTTAATATCTTCTGCTTTGATGGCTCCATTGAATATAATCTGTGGTAAAGTGGAAAAAAATTAATGAATAGCCTTGTTGGATATAAAATTGATTTCTTTAGCAAATATTAGTTTGGGAGTCCCATGTGTGAAACTGACATGGAGTGTCAGAGTCCATTTTGCCTTGTTGATTGTAAAGGTATATTCAATTTCAGTATCAGACTATTTCTCATCTTTCATATTCATAGTCTGAAGTTCAAATGTATTTCAGTGTGAGCCTTTATTTGTGTAGAGGTACTTGCAAGGATGATTTTTAAATGTACTCTTTATAAAGATGCATCTCTCTCTTTTCTTTAAAGTACTTGCATCTCTCTCACTGTTTTTATCAGACTACATCCAGAGTATTCTGTTCTCTTCTGAATGTTCTATTATGGGAAGGATATTGTCAAAATGAATGTTTTGGGTACAGGAGATTGATGGCATGCTACATGGGGATTGGTTGAAGGAATTAGGGTTAGCCTGAGTCTAGGAGAGAAGTAATAAGGGGAAGCTGCTGCTGCCTTCTATTATCAAAAGGCTATCACTTAGAAGAAAGATTTGTGTTTTGTCTGCTTAACCCCTGAAGGCAGTATCAGGTATAATGGATGCTTGTAGTAGGGAGGCCAATTGCTTCTGCATACACGGAAAACCTTCCTAACAATTAGAGCAGTCCAAAAGTAAAATGGGGAAATAGCTAGTTTCCTCAAGTTGGATGTAGGTCTTCAGAAGGAAGGCTATTGAATGACTATTGATGAGGTTGTAGAAGGGATTTCCTTTGAGGTATAGTTTAGACCGGGTGGCCTCTGAGTACAATGCCAGCCCTAAGATTATGTGATTCTGGGCTCTTTGCATGAAGGAAAGTATTGCCCATATACTTTCCCAAGAATGGAGAGAAGAAAACCTTTCTTTTTGCGCTTGTAATCTGAGAACACCAAGTATAGCCAAAGAATGAGCTGGTATCACTTGGAACAGCAGTTCTTTAATTTTTTTGGTCACAGGACCAAAATTTATTCCCTTAATAGTTATTGTCTTAATAATCAGGACTCTTAAAAATTATTGAGGACCCCAAAGAACTTTTATGTGAGTTATGTCAATCAATATTTCTCATTTTAGAAATTAAAATGGATAAATTTTAAAAAATATATTATTTAAAATAATATACAATAAATAAAAGAAAAGCCATTATATGACAAAATAATATTTTTTAATATAAATTTATTTATTTAACTTTTTACATTCATTTTCACAAAATTTTGGGTTCCAAAATTTTCTCCCCATTTGT